>JBAMJV010002228.1:0-196015 GCA_037951105.1 Echinarachnius parma | reverse complement strand
AATATTCAACATTTACATTAACTTTACGAGTGGTTGTATGTTTTATTCACATGTTGCACATTATTACATTATCCTATTGTGCTTTTTTGCACCCAAAATAGGACAACATCTTGACGATTATGCCGGACTTGTGAAATTAATTCTTTCCGAGGTATACCGTTTGAGTTCTTTTCAGAAGACAATCACAACTTCTCTGAAACAAAATAAAATATGTCTTTGTAAATGATAAATGTATGCTTAATAGTAGTTGTATTGTAGTCAGTGGCGTACCCAGGATTTTTAAAGGGGGGGGGGGGGGTTTCTTCAGAAAAAATTCTGTCAGCGGGGGGGGGGGGGGGGGGGGGGGGTTAGTCGTAGACAATTTTCGCATCCGAGACCGCGAATTTTCGACATTTTCGAGGCCGAGACCACGGTTTTTCGCACTTTTCGAGGCCGAGACCATCGAAAATGACGGTCGAGACCGCTACAATTTAGTCTTGAGACCAGTTAAAATTTGAAAGGGGGGGGGGGGGGCAGGTTCAAATCCCCCAAAACAGTCATTTTTGGTCAAAGGGGGGGGGGGGGGGGTGGGGTTGAACGTCATTTTCCGACAATGGCCCAACATCATGTCATGACATGATGTTGGGCCATTGTCGGAAAATGACCTCATGCCAATATATCACAAAAATGACGTCGTGACGATGTTGGGCTGGCGGACATTTTAACCTCGAGCCAACGGCGATATGCCGACATCCGGCAACCAAATTCCGACATCGGCCCAACGTCAGGTGGCTAGCTGGGTAGTTGCTATGACGGGCATCATGTGTCTTCATTATAGCAAGCACCCCGTTCCGTTATTTCTAGGCCACCCTGTATACATCTGACTACCGTTTTCTGCCAAAAATAAAGCGGGTACGTAGCTAGGCGGATTGCTAAAATATCTATACATCGAATATTCATTCGTATCATATCCACCCCAGATACGACGACGTGCGGCTACCAGCGAGCCGACCTCGCCCCGGAGCTCTCTATCGCGGGCGGCGGGTACGCGCAGCCGGGCAAGTGGCCGTGGCAGGTGGCCTTCATCGACGGGAACGCGGGCTTCACGTGCGGCGGCCAGCTCGTCAAGGAAGACTGGGTCCTCACCGCATCGCACTGCGTGTAAGATTATCATGATGAGGGTGGTGATGATGAGGACGACGATGGAGATGATGATGATGAGGATGAGGATGAGGATGAGGATGATGATGATGATGATGATGATGATGATGATGATGATGATGATGATGATGGCGATGACGATGACGTCGGAGACAATGATGATGATGATAATGTTGATGATGATGATAATATGAGTATACTATCAATGAAGTTTATTATACAATGATATATTGATGGTATATAGTAAACAAATATATCATGCACTGAGAGCCTCTAGTTGAAATTATGAATTCCGAGGTGACAGGAAAAGCACTATGTTCTGAGGGTCGTAGACCCGAAGAACATAGTGCTTTTTCTGTCACCGAGGAATCCATAATTTCACTAGTGGCTCGAAATAGTGCATGATATATTTGTTTTATATCCTTCGCATAATCATTATCATCGCAAAAATAAATTATTTCAATTAAATTAAAGAAAAATATAAAGAAAAACAAAACATTGATCATGGAACCATCACTGGACTGACTATGTTCTGTTTGTGACACTGACCCCCTTTGCGCAATAGTCCTAGCGCAGAGCGCGTATTGCGCTATCTTTCCATTCATGGTTACGCGCCTTAACAACTAATGCGCACCCAAATGCAAAACGCGCGCATCAAAGTGAATAATTAACCTGCTTTACATACTACACACGTGTAATTGTATGGAGAAAATTGTTATTCGTACATTACACATACAGCTAGTGCAGTGCACACCGCGGCCGATTGTTAAATGACGAATTAGTGTCACGACCCAAAAGGACAATGATGTACAATGTGCACCATTGTCGTAATTTTTTAATTCGAATACCGCTACGTTATACATGAAATGCATCTCTAGAATATTCTTTGGAACTTATTGATATTCACGGGTGAAAATATGCTGTATTTCTTTTTAAATAACTCTTTGAGAAATCTCGTCGAGCATCTTTCGCAAGCTCAAACAAGACCTATGCTCGCAGGGAAGTTCTATAACACGCATCTCTATGGGCTCAATATGATCACCCGGCATCTATGACGTCATTCATGGAATAGCATTTACTATACCATGAATGACGTCACGCATAGCACATTTTTCTCCATGGGCATTACTATGTTTGGTCACATGAGGCTATGTAGACCAATCACTGAACAGGATTTCATTCATGTAGGATATAAAGGAGACTATGGCGATGCTTATAATAGTTATAACTATACAAAATACGCTGCATTATAATGTTGCCTTGCTATTTCTACAATAACTGCGGTAATCATGATAATCTGTCTCCATCTTTCAGCACACATCTTAACAACCCGACGGCGCACACCATTATGATGGGCGGCGTCAACCTCAACAACTTCACCGACGACCCCAACGCCCAGGTCCGGACGGTCCGGGCCTTCTACCCTCACCCTCTCTACTCGACACTCATCAGCGACTTCGATGTCGTGCTCATCCAGCTGGAGGAGCCCTTCGTGTTGACGGACTACGTGACGACGATATGTCTGGCGCGGCGCGGCATGGAGTCCATCTACGAGGCCGGGACCGCGATGACGGTTACGGGATGGGGTGCTCAGGAAGACATGGGGTAAAACTGTTTGAATTCGATACAGTAAAAAAAAACGGTTACCGGATGCCGGGATCGGGTTCTCAGGCAGATGAGGGTAAGACTGTATCAACTCGTTTTAATAAAACAATTAAAACAAAAAACGGTTACAGAATGAGGCGTTTAGGGCGATGAGGGTTAAACGGATTGATCTCGTCACAGGGGGGGGGGGGGGGGGGGGGGAAACGGTTAAGAGATATGGCGCTCACGAAGACGAGGGTATAATGGATTGATATCGATAAAGTAAAACAAAACGGATAGGGCACTCAGGTAGGCGATGGTAAAACGGTTTGAATTCGATACAGTAACAAACAAAAACGGTTACGTGATGAGGCGCTCAGGACGGCGATGGTAAAACGGTTTGAATTCGATACAGTAAACAAACAAACTGTAAATGGATGAGGCGCTCAGGAAGATGATGGCTAAACGGTTTGAATTCGATGCAGTAACAACAACAACAACAGTTACAGGATTGGGCGCTCTGGAAGGCGATGGTAACACGGTTTGAATTCGATACAGTAAACAAAATGTTAATGGATGAGGCGCTCAGGAAGATGATGGTTAAACGGATGGATCTCGTCACAGTAAAAAAAACAAACAAACAACTGATGAGGCGCTCAGCCGCTCAGGAAGACGAGGGTTAAACTGATTGATCCCGATACAGTAAAACAAAAAACGGTTACGGGATGGGGTGCTCAGAAGTCAGAGAGATGAGGGTAATACGGATTCATCTCGTTTCAGTAAAAAAACGGTAAAAAACGACGGGTAAAACTAACCGTGAAACACCATATATACACTGGCCTACACAGGATTTCATTTTAAGGGGGGGGGGGGGGGGGTGTCCGTCAAGAATGTTCGAGAAGGGGGGGGGGTGTCCGTCAAGAATTTTCGAGGAGGGGGGGGGGGGGGGGGGTGTCGGTACAAATGTTTCGATGGTGGGTGTCCGTGATAAATGTTCGAGGTCGAGACCAATAGCCGTTAAAAAGTTTCCAGGCCGAGACCGAGACAAATGGTTGAGAGTCGTAAAGGCAGGGGGGGGGGGGGGGTGGGAGGGGGTGTCCATAACAAAAAAATCGAGGGGGGGGGGGGGTGTCCGTCAAGAATTTTCGAGAAGGGGGGGTGTCCGTCAATAATTTTCGAGGGGGGGGGGGATGGTGTCGGTCAAAATGTTTCGAAGGTGGGTGTCCGTGATAAATTTTCGAGGGGGATGGTGTCGATCGAAATGTTTTGATTGTGGGTGTCCGTGATAAATTATCGAGGTCGAGACCGAGATCCGTTAACAATTTTCGAGGCCGAGACCGAGACCACTGGTTGAGAGTCGTATAAGCAGGTGGGGGGGGGGGGGGGGGGGGGAGGGGGGTGTCCGTCAATACCGAGATCCGTAAAAAAATTCGAGGCCAAGACCGAGACCACTAGTTAAGTTTTGTCTTCGAGGGCAGAGACCAGTGGTTATGATGGTTGAGTGGCATCGAGACCAGTACAAAATGTGTAAAGGGGGGGGGGGGGGGGGTTGACCCCCCCCCCCCCTGAATACGCCTATGCATACATAAAAACCAATTTCATTGTGTTGCTCCTTCGCTGCTCCTTTTGTCTATCTAGGACCCGTCTCGAGGAGGTTGAAGGAAGTGGTCGTTCCAGTGGTGGCGCACGACCAGTGTCGCCTCATGTACCTCGGGGAGGATGATATCACAGAGAAAATGATGTGCGCGTCAGTACCAGAGGGAGGCAAGGGATCTTGTAGTGTAAGTTATATAATATCGTAAACTAGCTAGGAAAACCCTGGTAAATCGTGTTCAAAGTAGGCAAAAGGGATTTCCCAATAGAAAAGGTTAGATAAAATAATACAGAGATTTAATCAGCGAGTCTTGAGCGAGAGACCGTGGCCATGCCCGTTGCAGAAAGAAATACAATCCATTGTAAGTAACAATTAATTGTAAGTCAGATCATGTGTTCTGAACGCGCAAATCTGATTGGTTGAAAAGCGCAAACTCTCTGACTTACAATCAATTGTAGCTTACAATCGATTGTTTTTCTTTATGCAACGAGACCAAGTACAGATTGTTGCCCCCTCCTCCCCCTCACCCCCCAAACCCCCCCCCCCCCCCCCCCAACAACAACAACATCAGCAACACCAACAGCAAACGAACAAGAACAAACAGACGAGAAAGGGGAAGTGGTTCACAGTGAACAAGCATTTGACGGAGTGGCGTGGAAGCTACTTTGCATTATTTTTGTTTTGTTTAGATGACAAATATAACAACCGGCGAGAAATGTCATCATCAATGTTCTCAATCTCATCCGTTTTCAGGGCGACAGCGGCGGCCCGCTGGTGACGAAGGTAGGAGACCAGTGGTGGTTAGCTGGTACCGTGCTGGGCGGCAATGGATGTGGTAGTGCAGACTTCCCTAGCGTCTATGAGAACGTCGTCCAGTTCCAGGACTGGATAGCACCCATCTTTCGGGATCGTCTTCCGGACTACCGTAAGTTACCCCATCCCTATGATCCCGTTTATCCTGTTAGTCGATCCATGGGCGTATATCATATGGGCACGTTCTTCCCAGGGGGGCTGAAGTCTTTTGCGCGAAACTTTCGAATTTTCTCCTGACAAGCAAAATAAAAAGGAAAAAAGTTCCTTCTTGGCTCTTTGAAGCCCGAAAATTACATGTTTTTTCAATTGTTTAATCCAAAATAATACTATTTTGCCCGAAAATAACATGGGATTTACACTGCCGCGAATATAACATGATTTTGCCTGAATATGATATGATTTTGCCAGAATATGATATGGATTTGCCCCGAATACGTCATGATTTTGCCCGAATATGGCATGATTTTGCTCGAATTTCAACTGTGTTTAGCCCGAATACGCCTATGAGTATGAGTCTCTCCAGTCCTTGAATTGAAATGCCTCATGCCGAACCTTCCATCTGCAAATGTGCTTTCCACACAAGGCGATACAGTTTACTAGATAAGGCATTCTGATATGGTCTGTCTGTAAATATTCTCGCTAACATATAGTTTGGTATAGATGCTGGAATTTAGAATCGAATTATTTTGAAGAAAAAAAACAGAATATCTCTCAGCAATCACCGACTATAATGAAGCCATGCGTGTTTTACCAGTGTTTATGATTAATATATATACGGGTGACACAAAACAGAGTTAGCCATTAACGATATCATAATTTTAACGATATACACCACTGTTTATATGCATCATCTTTAATTTATCGCTTGCAGAAGACACTCAGTGTTCAGAGGATCAATTCGGATGCAAAGAAGGCTGGTGCATAGATTACTGGAGAAGGTGTAACGGAGTTAACGATTGCAGTGCCAATACAGATGAGCTTTACTGCCGTAAGCAAGTACCGTATTAAAAAAAAAATGACTATTATATTAATATCTTGGCTACTAATCTGCTGACTGTATACTGCCAGTGCTACCTGACTGTATTACTGACTACAATACTGGTATTAAAACACAATCACCACCACCACCACCACCACCACCACCACCACCACCACCACCACCAACGACAACAAAGACACCACCACCACCACCACCAACAACAACAACAACAACAACAGCAGCAACAACAACAACAAAAACCACAACAACAACAACAACAACTACTACTACTACTACTACTACTACTACTACTACTACTACTACTACTACTACTACTACTACTACTACTACTACTACTACTACTACTACTACTACTACTACTACTACTTCTACTACTACTACTACTACTACTACTACTACTTCTACAACTAATACTACTTCTACTACTACTACTACTACTACTACTACTACTACTACTACTACTACTACTACTACTACTACTACTACTACTACTACTACTACTACTACTACTACTACTACTACTTCTACTACTTCTACTACTACTACTTCTACTACTTCTACTATTTCTACTACTTATACTACTTCTACAACTTCTACTACCACCACCTTTGGGGCGCAAAATTGTACCCTTAAAGGTGCTGCTATTGTAGCAACGTTTTGCACCCTTGAGGGTGCAAATTTGAACCTTTATTTCTTAGTCATCATAAGTAACTTTTCAACCGTCATCATATCACGTACAGAGGATGAGCTGAAGAACTTCGACGTGCAGTTCTCCCGTCGTCTCAACTACCGCTCTATCTTCAGGAACTCGACCGTTGCGGACTCGGTAGTGTGCGCCCGGGAGTGCCTGGCGACCGTCGCCCCGACGCGGTGCGCCGCCTTCGACACGATGCCCAACGGCAACAGCACCCGTCTCTGCTCGATGGCCGTCGAGGACTTCGACACGCTACCGGTCAGTGTAGTGGAACAGGAGAGGGACAGGGTCTCGCATTTTACCGTCAAGTTTAAGCCCAGTGAGTTAAAGATGTTACGCCATGCGTGGGATGCTAAACACCGCAGATTGGCATTTGAACTTTTTAAAGGGATCTAGTAACTTTGTTGGCATGTGCAAAAAGTGATGAATAGTTGATACAATGTATATTTTGTTGTTATCCGATATGTCCACTGGGTGTTGTGTGAAAATTTCAAGTTAAATGGACGTTATATGGCAGAGTAATGAGCAAACATGCAAAGTGATATTCATTAACTCATTGCACTTACTTTGTACACGGTTTCAACTATCCAGTGGATAATTTAATATCTGAACACTTCAATCGTAAATATCTTTTGGACGAAAGGGAAATTTGAAAACCATAACCTGTCCCATGCTTTTATTGTTAATACGAATACAACAAGTTATGAGGGAACCGCTAGAATTCCAATTGGATTTTGAGGATTTGGACAATGTTACTAGTAAGTCCCTTTAAGAAATGTGGATTTATATATAATATATATTTTGTATTATTGAATAAAAAGTTGGTCCCCAACATTCATTCCAATCAGACATGTTTATGGATATTACAGCCGATTTTTAACCGACTTTGAGCAAGAAAATTTGATTTGTTATTACAATTTTGTATTTTTTCTTCAAATTCTGCACTCAGTATTTCATTACATTTCACAAAATAAATTCTTGAAGCGCCCTCAACACCAAAATTGAACTACATACTAAATGTTCCCTTTTCCCTACGCAGAACCCAACACGGTGCTGAGGAATCACATCGGGCACATATTGTCACCAAACTATCTCGGTATTCGGCGGACAACCTCCTTCCACTGGGTACTCGATCTGAAGGCCCCGAATTCGAACACCATCATCTTCACCATTCTATCCGCCCGCTCGCCCGTGGGCAACGACTGCGAAAACGTATGACTGTACACTCGTGGCATCATTAAGCCCTCTGCAGACAGAGCCGACTCGACTCGACCCGATCCGACTGGTTTTCATTCGGATCGGCTCAGTTTTCAGTGCCTCGCGACACACAATTTGCCAGTCGAGAGACAGTCGGATGCCAGTTTGGGCCAATTCGACACGATGAATCGGATTCGACCGACCGGGCAAAATTCTAGCCTGATTGAAAACAATCGGATCGGGTCGAGTCGGCTCTGTCTGCGCCGGGCTTAAGGGGGAAAGGGGGTGAGGCCACGTGTCCCTAATAATTTGATAAAAGCAGAGGAAAATAAAGGAATGTATAAGGGGTGCCCCACATATTTGGCGTGCCCCCCTAATCAGACCGGCTACTGAGCATAACAACAGATGAGGGATATGTCAATTGTATTTGTATAATTATAGCAACATATGAAATACAGTCAAGTTCACGATTAGAGGCAGAGGAAGTCCGATGGGGCAGAGAACAGAGCGTAGCTCACTACCCTTGATTAGCTGGACGAAGAAAATTCATTCTGGAAACAAAATCTGTCTGCACATCAGAATAAAAACTAAATAAACATATATATGTCTGCTTAGGTTAATAATAATGGCGATGATAAGATTGGTAGCAGCAGTTGGAAGGCATACTATATTATATAGATACACAGTCTGTCTACACTTGGTTCATATTTTATCTTTTTGTTCAGGTTAATAAGATGGTGATGAGGGGGTGATGATTGCTGTGAAGGCGGGTAGGGGTAGGCAAGGACAGAGGCGCAAGAACAAAAGGCAGAGGAAGCCCGGAGAGGAAGTCCCGGGGAGCCAAAGAACAGATCGCAGACTATTGTTTCGGACACCTGATAGGTGGCGTGATGATATGGAGTCAGAGTATGCATACATACATTATTGATACTCATGTACCATTTATAAATTAGTTTATAATGTTCTCTTTTTGTTCAGGTCAATAAGATGGCGATGATAGCCGTGAAGGCGGGCAGGGGTAGACAAGGGCAGAGGCGCAAGAACAAAAGGCAGAGGAAGTCCCGGGGAGCCAAGGAACAGAGCGCAGCGTTTTGTCTAGGACTACTGGAAGAAGGCATGAAAATCTGGATACACAGTCTGCAGTCAAGAGTGACCTTCTACACCACGAGTTCTCGACACTTCGCATTCCAGATGAGCTATGAAACGGGTGAGAATTATCGTTGTATTTATTTTGTCATGCAATAACAATTAACATCGCCAAGATACTCAAAGAGAATGCGTTCCATTCATTTATTCACGCGATCACAGATAATATTGGCAATACGGTCGATATGACGTCAATATCAAAGAAACTGCGTATTATAAACTAGAGGGCGCTTTCAAAAGCTCTCTGACAGAGCCATAAAGGCTCTGCTCTCTGCTGGGTAGAGCCTTTGGCGTGCAAGTAGTATCACAAAACATCGATCTTAGAAATCATGATGTTAACAAAGATAGAAGGATATTTTGTGTGTGCTCGCTCATTCGGTGTATACATCGCCCCATATCAAATCCGAAATATAGTCAGTTGATTGATCAAAACGGCTATTTTTCTCGCATCGATGCGTTGCAAGTTTACCTCCACCGATGCATGTTTATTTACATAGCTAGTTTAGCTAATTTATATTATGTTTCTAAGATCGATGTTTTATGAGATACAATCGATTGTAAGTTACAATAGAACACATGATCTGACTTACAATTAATTGTAAGTAAAATTCGATTGTATCTCTTTCTGCAACGGGGCCATGGTCTCATAAAGCGACATAACCAGGAGGGTTACCATGAGCGCGAAATGTTCGAACACTCTAAGCATAGAACGCGCGGTGTGCGCCTGTGAGCTCTACGTCTTTTCGCACGGCGACGCAAGTGGTGAGTACGGGGTATTTAAATGAGCTGTGAGCGTCTCCGTACTCTGGCTACCGTCGCGATCTATTGCAGTTTCGCAGTGAAGAATACACAGAACGTCTCCTTGCTCGAGTGACAAAGCGCGCTGATTGGCTAACCCCACTGACCTCTGGCTGACCCATTGAAGTAAGGGCTTACCACCACCGATCTACACCGCTACGTAGTCGCTGTACAGAGAACGCTATTTCGGCCAACTACTGCGTAGGTTTGGACGCTACGCGGAAATTTTCGCTCTGAGTGCGACCCCCCGCTAAGATTAGCGTTGTAGAAGGCCGCGTCGCCGGTTGCGAAAACGCGCTCACGAACACGGCGACCTGATCATAAATGCATGCAAATTGACCAATGGAAGAAAACAGTCAACACCTTATTTGTGATATTAAAAAACTCTACGATGGTCAGCAGAATCATTATTAGGAGTTGGACATTATTTCGTGACAGTTGCATTTAAATTATGGTGAAAACAATACCTTCTTTTCGATGACCACACATTTACGAAAGTCAGCAGAATTGTCATTACATGTTTTAGATTCTTTTATCCTGAGAGTTGCACTTGAATAATCGTGAATTATGTTTGATGTTTATATAATGATACGTATATAAAGGGATATTTCTATTTGTATGAGACAAACCGCAGCTTCAAGTGACAAAAATGGGGCTGGGAAAAAGAGTGTTCATCGATGCGTTCGATAGGCTTCATGTAGCAGGAATGTGGCGATAAAAAGAGACGGCCAATGCTTTCGCTAAATCAATTTTGGAAACGTAATTAATGAAAATGATACAGGATAGATCAAATATTTGAACAGTGTTTAAAGACTCGCGGTCATTGGGATTCTCCTGCAACTGTTAAAGGGCAATGAAACTATGGCTTTCGGCTATTATTATCGTTTAGAGGGTGAACAGACATTTTATTTGATACATAACTTGGCAATTTTGGCCTCCTGGATCCCATGAAATCCTTACGTGAACATACCCACATTTTACTAATTCTTACGGCGGCAAAAGGTGATGGGAGCGGCCATGTTCTTGTAATTGCCCGACATGCTTTGCAAACTATGACGAGTGCGCTACGGGCCGAACAAAAAGCTTTTCACTGATTTACAGACTCGTCAAAGCATCTACAAGTATTCAGACAATGGGTTATATAGGTGCTATAGAAATGCATTAGTGCATATCACTGACCATAAGTCCGCACACACCTAATAATGGCGGCCTCCAGTGTTCGCATGAATAGTGGTAAATCCGATAGAGTTTTCACATATTTTTCCCAAAGCAGAAATCTGAGTCGGAGTTATGTTATATATAATAAAAAGGCATATTACGATATATATCAAGTAGGATAAACTCTATTCTTGAGTTGCATTGCCCTTTAAGAGAAATACAACCATTGTATGACACACTGGCCTAGTTAAGGGGGAGGGGCACGGGGTATCAATGATTCGACTTAAAGGGATAGTTCAGTTTTGATTAAGAGGGCACTTCCAGAAGAAATTCCTTTTTTGAGGTAATGATAAATTAATAGTAACATTTGAAAGAGCACACAATTTTGAAGACAAAATCAACTTTTGTTCGATGAAAATTGGTTTAGAAAAGCTGAAACACCCATCAATATATTATCTGATCTGAATACATGTTGGGGACCAACTTTTATTTAATAATATTTAAGAAAATGTTTTAAAAATCTACACATTTTTGAAAATATACCAAAATTATTTTAAAATAACGTTTAATGATCTCTCTATTGAATCATTATTTAACCAAGCATCACATTCACATTTTGGGATAAAAACATTGTTATAACTTGAGGTGTCTGGAGGGCGCCCTCTTGTGCTAGTGGCTGCTTTTTGAATGAAAACATCCCTGTAAATTTGTTTGAACAAAACTGTACTATCCCTTTTACATTGATAATATATTAATGCTACGTTTTATTAAAGATAAATCCACAAAAGAATGAATGCTACAATCTGCTCGTCTACTGTAAATTAACAGTCAATACAGTTTCTAAGCTCAGGACAACTAGTTATTGCCTCCTATTTCCACACTTACGTTAGTGATTCGTACTGGAATTCCAAAATACATTCGGGTAAATATTTCAGAGTACAACTGCTCGGAGACCTTCACGTCAGCCAATCGCCTGAAGACTCCGAGCTACCAGGACAACTACCCCATCATGATAGAGTACATATGGATCTAACTCGCCGCTAAAGATCTCATGCTATATTTTTTCCTAATATTATTTATCATAAAAAAATATTAACCGTGTTAAATGTTGTTAATACATTTGGGTAAATATTTCAGAATACAACTGCTCGGAGACGTTCACGTCAGCCAATCGCCTGAAGACTCCGGGCTATCCGGACAGCTACCCCATCCTGGTAGAGTGCAAGTGGACGTACCGCGCCCCGCCCGGCAAGGTCGTCAGTGTCAGCATGAGGGACTTCGACGTCGAAGAGATCGAGTTCTGTGAATTCGACTACTTAGAAGTAAGTTAGAAGTTTTCACACGGTGTTTATAACGTTTTGTGTAAATACGTGTAAATAGCTAGCCTGAATTGGCGTAGATACAGGGGGAGGGGGCGGACACGGTGAGCATGCTCCCCAAATAATTTGACAGAAACAATACAAAACGTAAGGGTTAAAATCTTCCAAAAAGTAAAGGACCACCAATAATTCGATTTGCTCCACCCCCTCCACCCGTTAGTCCGACCACATTACGCCAATGTAAGTAATATGCACATCCACTAAATGAATTCTTGTATTCTGAAGTCATACCATATGTCAGGGATTAATTTTGGTATGTTTAGCTTGTATTACCAATCACATTGGCCGGGGAATCTGCCTACTACATGTAAAACCAGTATCAAAGTGGGAAGCAATGGCTAGTATACACCAGCACGTGTCTTTGCTTTCGGCGCATGTCTTGAGAAATATTATTTTGTTCAATCGAATTAGATCCAAGTCCTGTAACATCGAAATGAAACCAAACTGATATGAAATACGTATCACAGCGTTCTGCTCAATTTATCTCGCGGAATTTCGGCAAAAACAAACAAAGATGATGGATTGAGGTGAGGACTGTGACCGCGCGAGCCATTCAAGCCATTGAAATCAACATGGTCAACACGACATCCGAGAGTCACTGGGTAAACAAATGGTACAATTTCCTTAAAAATTAACTCAATAATTATTGCAAATTCATTCTTATTTTTCTGTTTTATTTCCGCAGATTTTTGATGGTGATAGCGAGAACGCACAGTCGATAGGAGGTCGACGTTGCGGTGAGGTTTTTGACGGTCCTGTGACGTCAACTGGCAACGAGATCCTCATCGCGTTTGTCTCCGACTCCGAGGTCACCAGGAAAGGATTCATTGCCGATATCAGCTTCGTTCGACGTAAGATACCTCTTTACATTCGAACAGTTTCGAGTTTTCTAGCATTTGAGACGGTATAAAGAGTAATAGGCGGATGAGGTCTTCCATGGGGGTAGCTTGCTAAGCTAAACAAAATGGTATTGAGTATGGTTTTAAATAACAGTCAAACCTGGCTATAAAGACCACCCGACAAGTGAGGCAGAAAGGGTAGTCTCTATAGACAAGTTCATTTACAACATGTAAACTGCATTCGAGTGATCCAAGATTAGTGGTCTCTTTAGATGGGTGGTCTTTTAAATTAATGGTGGTCGCTAGAGCAGATTTGACTGTTTCAAACACGGGCTTAGCGAGTTACATTATACCTATTCAACTGGGGGGGGGGGGGGGGATGGATGAATAGATCATCCCCCCAGTTGAATGGGTATCAATGACATGTCTACGCCCGTGGTTTCAAACACAGGTAGAAAGTGTAAGGGACGGGCGGACTGGGGAGGTGGGACATATGACCGAGCCAAAGAATATGATGAATGATTTACTCATGTGTATTTTGTTCTTACTTGTCTTATAGCCGGTTCGAGAAGGACCTCACAACACTTAATCGCAGATGACAGAGACGAAGTCAATGAGATTTCAACGCACAAAGATGGCGACACCAACATCTTACTGTATAGCCTTTGGGGTACAGCCGTCGGTGCGCTGTTCATCATTACGGTGATGGGCGCGGTCTGCTACAGGTTAAAGAAACGACTGGACGCGGCGAGACACCTCGTGCGGAACATCAAGAGGAACAACATAGTGTTTGATTCACAATGAATCGTTTCACAAATAATTTCTCGATCAAAGACTATTACATTATATTATTTTTTTGAGCAATCAATATCCCTTTTCTTTATCATCTCACGCTACAGAAATACCCAAATTGCTGTCAAATCTTAAATCCAAATAATTGATGGACCAACATTTGAATTATCTCTGGTTTGTGTTTTATCCGTTCAACTACTATATCAATGTATTCTTGCCATACCATAATTGTAATAGAGCCTGTGATTACCTATATATATGATATATACGATTACCTATGTGACTATCTATATCATGTATACAGGGCGTATACAAAAAAGCGTTACACTTTTGAAAAATCTGTCAAAATTACACTTCAAAATATTTTTTGAATATTTTTTCATGTCAATAGATGCCCAATGGTCTCATCTATCAAGTGCCACTAACAAAGCAAATTTTCATTCAGGCTGGGGCGAACACTGACTGTTTTTGTCCAGAGTGTGAAAAATGACTTGCGCCAAATTGAAAGAAGAGGGAAAATTAAACCAGCAGTCCGAATAAGTACTCCCATTCAAATAAATTGCTCTTTGCCAGATAATTCCTTGACTATAGCATAACCAGTGGGTACCAGTGGCGTACCCAGGATTTTTCAAGGGGGGGGGGGGGGGTGTTGGAGTCGTAGACAATTTTCAAAGCCGAGACGAAGTACCTGCAAAATTTTCAAGACCAAGACCAGGTCCGGTGCACAATTTTCAAGGCCAATACCAAGACCCAGTGTTTAAAAATCCGGTAAGCGGGAGAGGGGGGTGGGGGGTGGGGGGTAGTCGTAGACAATTTTCGACATTTTCAAGACCGTGGCCAGGTCCGGTCCAAAATTTTCGAGACCAAGACCAAGACCAAGACCTAGTGGTTGAGAATCCGGTAAGCAAGGGGGGGGGGGGGGGTGAGGTGGGGGATAGGGGATGGGGGGGGGGGGGAGGGGGGACCGGTGGTAGTCGTAGAAAATGTTCGCAGGCGAGACCGCGAATTTTTGGCATTTTCGAGACCGAGGCCAGGTCCGGCCACAAGACCAAGTGGTTGAGAATCCTGTAAGCGAGGGCGGGGGGGGGGGGGGGGGGGGGCGGGGGGTAGTGGTCGTGGAAAATTTGACATTTTCGAGGCCGGGACCACAGTTTTTCACACTTTTCGAGGTCGAGACAGACCAGCGAAAATGACGGTCGAGACCATTGACATTTGGTCTCGAGAACAGTTAAAATTTGAAATGGGGGGGGGGGGGGGGGTTAAACCCCCAAAATTGTATGGTCTAAGGGGGGGGGGGGGGCTGGGTACGCCTATGATCATAACATAATCCTAAATTTATGCAAAGGAGCAATTTGTTTTAATGGTAGTAGTACTTATACGGACTGGTGGTTTAATTTTCCCTCTTCTTTCAATTTGGCGCAAGTCATTTTCACACTCTGGACAAAAACAGTCAGTGTTCGCCCAAGCGTGAACGAACATTTGTTTTGTTAGTGGCACTTGATAGATGAGACGATTGGGCATCTATCGACATGAAAAAATCTTCAAAATATTTTGAAATGTAATTTTGACAGATTTTTCAAAAGTGTAACGCTTTTTTTGATACGCCCTGTATACAGGCTAACTGTTGAGGCGGTATTTGACGATGTATACCGTTTTCAATGAAAACAAAAACACATCTCTTTTCAGGATCCTTTTTCTTGCAAAACATTTTTACGTCTATCCCATTGTTGTAGTTCAAAATGTTTATGATTTTACACGTAATTTGAAATGTATGTTTGTATATTACATGTACATTATGTAATCAAGAATGTTTTTTCTTCAGAATTCAATTTTGTGACATTAAAACTATTGACAGCGTAGTTCTATAATCAATTTGTCATCATTACATCCTACAAGACTCAACTAAGTTTCTTATCGCACAAATGAAAAACAATTCTAAACAAATATAATAAATAATTGATTAAAGCACCATGAATGTTCGTTTGCACTTCGGCAATTTTGTTTACCCTTCCACGTTTTGATTTTTGCGAAAAAAGGTAAGAATGATATCCATTATATTAGTGGGAGAGTGAGGGAGGGGGAGAGGGAGATGAGGAGAGTGTGGGGGGGGGGGGGGGGGATAGGGGAGGGGTGCGTATACGAGCGATAATATGAGACAGATATAAAGGGATCTAGTAACATTGTCCAAATTCACAAATCTTACTTAGAACTCTAAAGGTTCTCTTATACCTTGTTGTATTCGTATTACCAATATAAACATGACACTGGATTCGTTTTTTTCGAATTTCTATTTCGTTAAAAAGATATTTCCGATTGAGGTGTTAAGATTTTTAATTATCCACTGGAAAGTTATAACTGCTTACAAGGTGAATGAGTTTATAGCGAATATCACTTTGCATTTTTGCTCATTTCTCGGCCATGTAATTTCCATTTAACGTGAAATTTTCACACTTTACTCAGTGGACATAGCATATCACAACATTTCACATTTTATCAACCATTCATCGCTTTGTGCACATGTCAACAAAGTTACTAGATCCCTTTAAAGATTTGTATGTGTGAGGTTGCTACACTGGGTGTCCCCATTTTGGACTAGGCCAGTTTTCGCGCACTGTATAATAACTGAGCCAGTGTGTACTCCACAAGATGGCGCCACGTGTCTAATTTACCTAACTACCCTTAAAGGGATTTAATAACTTTGTTGACATGTGCAAAAAGTGATGAGTGGTTGATACAATGTATATTGTTGTTATCTCATATGTATCCACTGGGTGTTGTGTGAAAATTTCAAGTTAAATGGACGTTATATGGCCGAGAAAATGAGCAAACATGCAAAGTGATATTCACTAACTCATTGCACTCACTTTGTACACGGTTCTTTTGCGGGTCAGTGGATAATTTAACATCTGGGGGTGTATTCTGAAGTTAAAATTTATTTTATCTACGTCATATCTACGTCACTAGAATATATTTTAGCAAATCGCTATTCCTAAAGTACAGTGTAATATTTTAGTGACGTAGATATGACGTAGATACAATAAATTTTTAGCTTAAAGGGGTAGTTTAGTTTTGGTAGAGAGGGCGCTGCACATCACAATTTTTTGTGAGGTAATGACAAACTGAGTGTCGAATTTGAGAGAACATGCAATTTTAATGGCAGAATAAACTTTATTTGGTCAAAATCGACCCAGGAACGGCTAAAATATCATTAAATATATCTGATCTTATAATTATTTGGGGCCCAAATAATTAAATGATTTTTTCAAAAAATGAAAAAAATGCTTGCACTTTTTCAAAAATTTTCAAAAGCGTTTTTTAAAAGAGTTGTTGATGATCTCTCTATTTAATCATTATTTCAATAAAACATCACATGCATAATTTTGTATGAAAAAATGGTTAAAACCAATGCCTTTTTAGAAAGCGCCCTCTTGTGTTTTAATGGCTCTTTTTGAATGATAACGGGCTTTTTACTTAGTCGTTTGTAATTTTGTATACCTTTCGAGCATGGTGGAGTTATAACTATATTAGTTTATAATGTTACTGTCCAGGTTTGGTTACTTAAGAATACACCCCCTGAACACTTCAATCAGTGTCAATCATAAATATCATTTTTTACGAAAGGGAAATTTGAAAAACCGAAACCTGTCCCATGCATACTTCTATTGTTAATACGAATACAACAAGGTATGAGGGAACCGCTAGAATTCCAATTGGATTTTGAGGATTAAGACAATGTTACTATTAAGTCCCTTTAAAGGTGATTCGGATTTGTAGAGCCGGTTGGTAATACATATTGGCTCGATCAGCGTGATGCAGTGCGCACAATCTAGCCTAGTTCAAAACGGCGACCCGCGGTGTGTGACATTCCCACAGAATGTTTAATTCAATTCATGTTATTTCCGCTTAGTTATCGCTCTAAAGTCGTATTATTGACAGAACAATTCAATATACAAAGGGATGATTTTGTTAGACTAAATTTTATCACGTTTCCGTATTCATGAACGACATGGACGATGATACTTAATTATTGGCTTCATACATGAATAGTTAAATTAAAAGGGACATTTTTAAAAGGTGATGAGGGTTGAATAAATCTTAGCGATGAAAAATGTCAAATCATAATTGATGGTACAGTAACTAATGATTTATTTACATATGACTCTATGTGTGTTGACATCTTGTAATTGTATCCCCCGAACCACTTCGGGGGATACTATGGATTTGGCCTCGTCGCGCCGCCGCCGCCGCCGCCGCGTCCGCCGCAGAGATTTTCTTGTGAACGCTCTACAGGTCCGAGTTCTTGTCCGATCATTTTCTAATTTGGTATGAAGGTGTATTAAGGAAAGAGGATGAAGCCTATTGATTTTGGTGTGGGGCGGAGTCCTGGTTGCCATGGTAACCATGATATAAAGAAATAGTTAAGATTACCTTGTGAACGCTCTACAGGTCCGAGTTCTTGTCCGATCATTTTTTAATTTGGTATGAAGGTGTATTAAGGAAAGAGGATGAAGCCTATTGATTTTGGTGTGGGGCGGAGTCCTGGTTGCCATGGTAACCATGATATAAAGAAATAGTTAAGATTACCTTGTGAACGCTCTACAGGTCCGAGTTCTTGTCCGATCATTTTCTAATTTGGTATGAAGGTGTATTAAGGAAAGAGGATGAAGCCTATTGATTTTGGTGTGGGGCGGAGTCCTGGTTGCTATGGTAACCATGATATAAAGAAATAGTTAAGATTACCTTGTGAACGCTCTACAGGTCCGAGTTCTTGTCCGATCATTTTCTAATTTGGTATGAAGGTGTATTAAGGAAAGAGGATGAAGCCTATTGATTTTGGTGTGGGGCGGAGTCCTGGTTGCCATGGTAACCATGATATAAAGAAATAGTTAAGATTACCTTGTGAACGCTCTACAGGTCCGAGTTCTTGTCCGATCATTTTCTAATTTGGTATGAAGGTGTATTAAGGAAAGAGGATGAAGACTATTGATTTTGGTGTGGGGCGCGGTCCTGGTTGCCATGGTAACCATGATATAAATAAATAGTTAATATTACCTTGTGAACGCTCTACAGGTCCGAGTTCTTGTCTGATCATTTCCTAATTTGGTATGAAGGTGTCTTAAGGAAAGAGGATGAAGCCTTTAGATTTTGGTGTGGGGCGGAGTCCTGGTTGCCATGGTAACCATGATATAAAGAAATAGTTAAGATTACCTTGTGAACGCTCTACAGGTCCGAGTTCTTGTCCGATCATTTTCTAATTTGGTATGAAGGTGTCTTAAGGAAAGAGGATGAAGCCTATTGATTTTGGTGTGGGGCGGAGTCCTGGTTGCCATGGTAACCATGATATAAAGAAATAGTTAAGATTACCTTGTGAACGCTCTACAGGTCCGAGTTCTTGTCCGATCATTTTCTAATTTGGTATGAAGGTGTATTAAGGAAAGAGGATGAAGCCTTTTGATTTTGGTGTGGGGCGGAGTCCTGGTTGCCATGGTAACCATGATATAAAGAAATAGTTAAGATTACCTTGTGAACGCTCTATAGATCCGAGTTCTTGTCTGATCATTTTCTAATTTGGTATGAAGGTGTATTAAGGAAAGAGGATGAAGCCTATTGATTTTGGTGTGGGGCGGAGTCCTGGTTGCCATGGTAACCATGATAGCCATGATATAAAGAAATAGTTAAGATTACCATGTGAACGCTCTACAGGTCCGAGTTCTTGTCCGATCATTTTCTTATTTGGTATGAAGGTGTATTAAGGAAAGAGGATGAAGCCTATTGATTTTGGTGTGGGGCGGATTCATGGTTGCCATGGTAACCATGATATAAAGAAATAGTTAAGATTACCTTGTGAACGCTCTACAGGTCCGAGTTCTTGTCCGATCATTTTCTAATTTGGTATGAAGGTGTCTTAAGGAAAGAGGATGAAGCCTATTGATTTTGGTGTGGGGCGGAGTCCTGGTTGCCATGGTAACCATGATATAAAGAAATAGTTAAGATTACCTTGTGAACGCTCTACAGGTCCGAGTTCTTGTCCGATCATTTTCTAATTTGGTATGAAGGTGTATTAAGGAAAGAGGATGAAGCCTTTTGATTTTGGTGTGGGGCGGAGTCCTGGTTGCCATGGTAACCATGATATAAAGAAATAGTTAAGATTACCTTGTGAACGCTCTATAGATCCGAGTTCTTGTCTGATCATTTTCTAATTTGGTATGAAGGTGTATTAAGGAAAGAGGATGAAGCCTATTGATTTTGGTGTGGGGCGGAGTCCTGGTTGCCATGGTAACCATGATAACCATGATATAAAGAAATAGTTAAGATTACCATGTGAACGCTCTACAGGTCCGAGTTCTTGTCCGATCATTTTCTTATTTGGTATGAAGGTGTATTAAGGAAAGAGGATGAAGCCTATTGATTTTGGTGTGGGGCGGATTCATGGTTGCCATGGTAACCATGATATAAAGAAATAGTTAAGATTACCTTGTGACCGCTCTACAGGTCCGAGTTCTTGTCCGATTATTTTCTTATTTGGTATGAAGTAGGCTTGGGCGGTTCTGCCCCAGCTTGGAGTCGATTCTGATTCCATACCCATGTCTCGGTTCCGAGAAGAATCGGTTCTGAGATCGTATAGCGTACATGTACACATAACTCATACAATCACACAATTTACATATGCCAATATTAATGAGCTCCGCAAGTTAGCAAAGGCCTCGCCGCTGACGCGGCTCAGTCCAGCGATCACTGCTGTAAGCGCACATCGCCTTGTCTATTAATCAGACCCTGCTCGGAGGACAAACAGCGCGCGAGGCCTTGCCCAAAGGCTACTGCCAGCCTAGTAGAACAACGTACACCACCAAACTTGTTCAGTTCACAATATTACAACCCACAAAAGTGCAATGCAATTGGTTCGGGGGATACATGTGCTCGGCTGCGCGACCCGCCGAGCGCGCAATTTCTAGTTTCATTTGGACGTGATCTTTTCACGATTACTTAAAGTGATCCATTAACTTTATATTGTTCCCAAAAGTGATATTTGAGACTTCAATTATACACCAATATCATTGGAAGATTCTTGAGAATGATATGTGAGATTTTCATAGAAAAGGAATAATGTTTACCTATAGTGAAACAAAAGAGTAAATCGATGTCTGATTGTATCCCGATTGTTCACGCGAAGTAATCGAATTCGAATTCTACGTAGGATTTAGTCTCAGAATTTGGATACCCTTGACTACGACCGAAAGCGTCTACAGACGTTTTAACATTCAATTTTAAATATCTCCATAATTAGGGAGGCATCTGAACAATCAAAGCCATTTCATTCTTCTGTTACCAAAAGCCAAATAACAAGGTACAAGATAAGTGTGAAATTCCAAGTGATTTGGGTTTAATTTTCACAACGTTAATGGATCACTTTAAAGCTTCTTTGTCAAAGTGTGCCCTAATTCAATATGAACCGATAAAAGAGCGTGCGAAAGGCGCAATTTGTGGCAGTAAACAGAACAAATATTTGTATCATCCCCTCAAAATGCAACAAAATATCCGTCCCAAGGCCAACACGAAGGTGCGTGATGTATTGTTATGTAGCAACAATTCAACAGTTATGACTTCAATTGATAAGTGTCAATACAAAAAGAGACTTTTATTCACTCATGTATTGTACGGTTAAGCTTCGCACAAAAGCATGAATGGTATGATATTACCCGGATGAAACATGCGGTTAATACTGTGTCGCTGACTTTCAATAGTAGAATACATTTAAACTAAACGTTCGAGTTTCCGGTGACTATATATGATATAGGGGTGTGTATACATGGGCCAAGTGGGAATAGTCCAATAACGGAATGTTGGTCTTCTTTCTTGCGCTTGTATTCCAGAACCCATATAAAACAAAAATCAGACTAGTTTAGTTTCATTAACACCACTAGCTAAGATAATTATATATAGTTGGCCACTGAAACGGCAAGTTATTGCATAATTAATGTATTTCTGGGATTATGATCCAATAATAGACTTGGCTAGTAGACTACCATAACATGTTTTTTATGAGTATATGGGCCCTGGGCCCCGTTGCAGAAAGAGATACAATCGATTGTAAGTTACAATTAATCGTAAGTCAGATCACGTGTTCTAGATGCGCAAATCTGATTGGTTGAAACGCGTAAATCAATTATCGTAACTTACAATCGATTGTATCTCTTTCTGCAACGGGACCCTAGACTAGTTCATTGGTAGTTTGTATTTCAGGGAAAGGGCAATATTTTCGGGAAAAAACATTTTGACCAGGTTGTTTCAGAACTGCTGAAATTAAATACAAACAAATGTAAATCTTCACATTATAATAAATAAACACAGAGTGAGTGAGGAAGAGACATGGGGTGGAGGGGGGGGGGGGGGGGGCATAGGATGAAGGGGGAGGCGATAGACATATGGATAGGAGTGATAATGACGCATTATATTATATTATGGTATATGAATAAGTAAAATACGAGACATTGATTGTCTAAACAAGGTCACATTATTTCAACTTAATTGATCCTATCGATTGCAGGTGTTATGTCTCATACACTAAGTATTTTGTTGTAAAATAATACGCGCAACCAAATAAATAGAGATCACATCGAAAATTTCGAATCGAGCTCAGAGGCTAAACGTGTACCGATTTGTAACCTATGTACATTAAAGGACAATACAAATCCAGACAAATTGTTGTATGCACTCTAAGACACTAAATAGGATGAATACCCCTGAACATTTGAGCACAATCGGTCAAGAAATAAGAAAACTATGTATCTTTGAATAAAGCCATTTATTTCTACGAGTAACTCAAATTGGCAACGCACTCTGGCAAAGTTGTGGACTGCTCCCCATACATTTTGTAAAAAAAATATTAAATTTTGTTCAATTTTCTCAAAATGTATGTTTACCCTTCGTTTGAGTTCAACTATAACATATCATGAGTTGGGGGAATGGAAAAGTGTGACTATGAAGAAATTTGTAAAAATGGGAACATTTGTGTACAAAACATATGGGGAGTAGTCCACACACTTATCAGTGTGCGTTGCCAATTTGAGTTCCCCCAAAGGAATAAATGGACATCTTCAAAGAACCATAGGTTTATTGTTTCCTGCCCGATTATGCTCTAACTTTCAGAGATTATTCCTCCTAATCTCTTCAAGTCTGTGAACGCATAATTTTGCCTGGGTTTCATGGTCCTTTAACTAGGTCTAGACTAATAACATAATGACTTTGTTTTCGGGATCATCATGGAATATGTTTCCTTGGGAATTTATGTGATATTTTGGGAAAACAATCCCTCGACTGCCTCTCGGAACTTAATATCTTCCCTGAATAGCATTTTAAATCCCTCGGAGAGGAACAGTCCGTGATGTTTCTTCCTCCGCCAGTTAGCATCTATATGGTATATATCAGTCGTTATTATACCCGCTATGAGGTATTGCTGTATGAATTATGAATAGGCGTGGTTGTGTGGGTGTGTGTGTGGGTGTTTGTTTGCTTGTGTGTGTGAGTATGTTTGTGTCTTTGGTTGAGGTTCTTTGCTCCGGATGTTTGGGTTCACATCTTGCCTATCACTGTGTGCGTGTAATACCAACACTTTTGCTACTTGTAGTGGGGAAAGCGTACGCAACATATACTGTACTTGAATGTACTTTATGGCACGTCTAAATGGAAATAAATTTTCAGGAAATGCTTCTATACGGAACACTGAATTATAAGTACTTTTCCTATAACAACTGAATGATATTTATTACTGACTGAACTTTTCATTTCTGACTAAGATATGGGGCGTGTACTAGCTGTTATGAGTAATAGTAACAGTGGCGTATATACGACGGGGGCACGTCCCCAAATGATTTGACAGAAACAATAGACACATACTATAAGGGGGGGGGGCATCCATGAAAATAAAGACTAACAGAATGTGCCCCTCCCACAATAATTGGCGTTCCCCACAATTAGTCATACCACGCTGCACCCCTAATCCGTAAATATCCATGGCCAGAGTCAGACAATGATTATTGATTTAATACAATGACGAAATTTGGAAAGTATATTCTGCGGTAAAAGTCATACCTTGTGAAAGTTACAAAGGTTGCATGGATAGCGAAATGACTCATGATACATTATTGACATTGTGGCACACCTTTTGTTCTAAATCAGAAATAGGTGTCTAGCAAATTAATTTAAATTGTTGACAAATGCTAGTAAATGATCTCGACTGTACTAAAATTATATTTTAAATAAAAACATATAGGGAACTCTCACCATAAATGCATTAAACAAATTAAATGGAAGGAGATACACCAGCTCTCTATACAGACAGGTGCTCTATCACAATAAGAAATAAAGATACAAATTTGCACCCTAATGTTGCTATATACAATAAGAGCACAATTCTGCACTGTAAATTGGGGGTATGCATCCTATGGGGTGCAGACGTGCACCCCTAGGGTGTATCTATGCATTCCATAGGTTGTGTTAGAGAGTTTAAAGCTTCCGACTACAACAATATTTGAAAAAGGTTTTCGGGGAAGTACCGCCATCAGAAGAGAGTTTTGAAGCTCAGTGGATGAACACTCTGAAATAAAGGTGCAAAATTGCGCCCTTATAAAGTATGGTGCTGTTGTAGCAGCGTTTTGCACCCTTAAGGGTGACATTTTGCACCTTTATTTCTAAGTGTTCACCCACTGAGCTGCAAAGCTCTCTTCTGATGGCGGTACTTCCCCGAAAACCTTTTTTCAAATATTGTTGTAGTCGGAAGCTTTAAACTCTCTAACACAAAACTAAATGATATAACACAACTTAGGGAAGGTAGGAGGGACCACATGAAGTTTAATGAAGCTTTATTATGAGGTAAATTCAGACAAAGTGGACAGTGGACACTGACTATAAATCAATCAAATCAATGATGACTAGCAAAGAAAATTAGAGCCCGAGACCTCCGAAGTTGCTTAAAAAGGTGCTCTATCCATTGAGCTGCGAAGCTTTCTTCTGAAAGCGGTTCGTAAATATCGTTGTAGTCAGAAGCTTTAAACTAACACAAACCGGAAGGATATAAACCAACTTAAAGGGGTAGTTCAGTTTTGGTATAGAGGGTGCTTCAAGAAATAATAATTATTTTTGTGAGGTAATGAAAAACTGAGTGTCAAATTTGAAAGAGCATACCATTTTAATGCCAGAATCAACTTTATTTTATATCATTTAGTTTTGTGTTAAGAGAGTTTAAAGCTTCCGACTACAACAATATTTGAAAAAAAGATTTTCGGGGAAGTACCGCCATCAGAAGAGAGTTTTGAAGCTCAGTGGATGAACACTCTGAAATAAAGGTGCAAAATTGCACCCTTATAAAGTGTGGTGCTATTGTAGCAGCGTTTTGCACCCTTAAGGGTGACATTGTGCACCTTTATTTCTAAGTGTTCATCCACTGAGCTGCAAAGCTCTCTTCTGATGGCGGTACTTCCCCGAAAACCTTTTTTTTTCAAATATTGTTGTAGTCGGAAGCTTTAAACTCTCTAACACAAAACTAAATGATATAAAACAACTTAGGAAGGTATGGAGGGACCACGTGAAGTTTAATGAAGCTTTATTATGAGGTAAATTCAGACATAGTGGACACTGACCATAAATAAATCAAATCAATAATGACTAGCAAAGAAAAAGGTGCTCTATCCATTGAGCTGCGAAGCTCTCTTCTGAAAGCGGTTCGTACTTAATTCCCCGAAACCAAATATCGTTGTAGTCAGAAGCTTTAAACTAACACAAACCCGAAGGATATAAACCAACTTAAAGGGGTAGTTCTGTTTTGGTATAGAGGGTGCTTCAAAAAATATTATTTTTGTGAGGTAATGAAAAGCTGAGTGTCTAGTTTGAAAGAGCATACCATTTTAATGACAGAATCAACTTTATTTGGTCAATATCGGTTCAGAAAGAGCCGAAATATCAAGCAATATATCCGATCGGAATAACTTTGGGGCCCCAGGTTTATTCGATGATTTAAGAAAAACAAAATCAAATGCATATACCTTTTCAAAATTTTACAAAAGAGGTTAAACAAAGTTGTTGATGATCTATCTATTTGATCATTATTTCAACAAAACATTACTTGCACAATTTGTTTGATAAACAATGGTTTAAACCAATGCGTTTTTAGAGAGCGCCTCTTGTGTTTGAGCAGCTCTTTTTTAACTTAGTCGTTTGTAATTTGTTAAACTTTTAGAGCATGGTGGAGCTATAATAATAACCATTAGTTTGTAATGTTATGGTGCATGTTTTGGTTACTAAAATTCAGTTTGACCAAAACTGTAGGCTACTAGTGATTACGTGAAGTGATCAATATCACTTTTTAACAGAGAAAATATAAACATACTGGACATTGAAAACTAGCAAAGATCAATGGTCTCTTTGACGAGAATCGAACCTGAGAGCAGCCCTCCGGAAGGATAAATGGGTGCTCTAACTACTGAGATGCGTACTTCCAAGAAACTCTTTTTAAATCTCGTAAAGCACTGTCAGAAGCTCTCACCTAAACACAAACCCAAATTATGGTAATCAACTTATCAACTTGTCAAGTGATGAATGCGGCCGGGGGATCAACTGAATTAGTGTTGCTCATTTGTACATAGTTGAAAGCACTGTTTGATATTAACAATTCTTAATATTACCAGGCTTATACTATAACAAATAGGACGTGAATTATTAACATTATGAATGATGATCATGCTTTGTTTGATACACGCTCGGCGTCGGCGACAGCCCGGAGCCACGTCTATCATGTCTAGAAAAAGAAGTTGGATTTTTATGAATGACAACAATGTTGAACAATAACCTTGTAGAATGATCGTAACTTGCCACTATTATATTATTGAAAAGTTGGTTCAATCATGATAGCATTTACGACACATAAAGCACAGACTCTAACGTACATACACACGCACACGCACACACACACATACACACGCATACACACACACACACACACACACACACACACACACACACACACACACACACACACACACACACAAACACACACACACACACACACACACACACAGTTTCCAACTGAGAGTTGGGGCGTGACATACAATATTGATCAAACACACTCGGGTTGCAGTGATAGACACAAAAAAGGAAAAATGACATGGATTTTATCAACAACAAATGTTGAACAATCAATTTGCATTAGTTTCTAGGTGTTGAATTAAAATCTTATCACTTTTGATTGTAAACAAGTTTTTGTATGAGTGAATCGTATAAGTGAAGGAGAAAAAGCTGATATATCTAAACAATTATGTTGTGAATGTGTGTTACATTCTGAAGGTCCCGTTGACAATGGGTTAAAGGCATCCATGCGTTCGTTACTAGCCGCCTGGACTACTGCAACAGCCTGCTGTACGGTGCCACTGCAACCCACACTGAAAAGCTGCAGCGTGTCCAGAATGCAGCAGCAAGACTTGCCACAAAATCCCCCAAATTCTCTCACATGAAACCTGTTCTCCGTCAACTCAACTGGCTCCCCATCAGGTCCAGAGTCCAGTTCAAGATTCTTATTTTCACTTTCAAATGTATTCATGGCCTGGCTCCTCTATACCTCACTGAACTTATTACAATTAGCCAGCCGTCCCGGTACTCACTCCGTTCCTCACAAGGCACTCTGCTGAACCATCCAACTGCCAAGATGTTTCCCACACTTGGGGATAAAGCCTTCGCTTCCGCAGCACCCAAACTTTGGAATAAACTACCTCTGACCCTCCGCAACCAAGCTTCATTCAATTTGTTTAAAGAACAATTGAAAACTCACCTCTTTCAATAATTTGAACTTGAACAGCGCTTTTGAACATTCGACATGGAAAAAGCGCTATATAAATGCATTATTATTATATTATTATTATTAATATAGTTCTGGTCAAACATACTTTTAGTACCTAAAACTTGTCAGTTATCATTATAAAAGCTAACAGTTATAATGCAATGATGTTTGAATGATATAAACAACATAAACGTCTAAGTAATAGTGAGCACTATCGTAATAATTATAAACATACTACGGTTGATAAATGTCGGTCATAAATCAGAAAAACAAAATGAAGATGGACTTTAGAAATGACAAAATATTGGAAATCACCTAGCAGTAAATTGTAATGGTACATTGTAACTGTATTATACATTTTGGACTGCGGTTTAATCATAACAATATAATTATTCACGACTCATAAACCACAGACGAGAAATGACGCGTGTCCTTCTAGGCCAAGGCATGATGGTTATTTTGATGCAACAAGTAAAATCCACCAAAAATATTGTAAAAGTACACTGTGAAAAAAAAGAGTAAATTTACGTTGGTAATGTTTTTGTTGGGTAATAGTACACGTTGGTATTTGTTTTGTTGGGCATTATTTGACCAATACTTAAGCAAATTGTTACTCTACTGCTGCCCAAATACATATGTCCAATTGTTGGGCAAGCGCTTGCCCTGCTGAGTGGTAAACTGTATACGTGCGTGCCACTGTGAAAAAAGAGAGTACATTTACGTTGGTAATTATTTTGCTGGGTAATAATATACGTTGCACTTGCACTTAATAGCGTGCTGCCTGCATAAATCATGTGCATGATACGCATGCACTACAAGTGCATGATACGCATGCACTACAAGTGCAAGTGCATGTCACAAATGTACGTGCAGCAAAAACAGAATAGTGCATGTCATATATATTATGTAGGCCTATTCTGACAAATTCTTTAAAAATGGTGCTTAACATATAGTACAAAATAAAATGGCATTTAAGCAACTCACCTATGAAAGATTCTTCCAGGCTTGTTTTATTTGCCAATCTATTGGATAATTCACCGTTAAAATCCCCAGTCAGATAATGACCATTTGTTGTTTTTAAAACAACTGAAAAATGCCCAACAAATAGTTTTATTGATTGCAGGGAGGGATCATAATAACTCAACAACTTAGTAAAATTATGTTATTTTCTGGGTAATTATTATAGGTCTTGCCCAAATTACTTTGTTAAGAAGTTGGGCACATTGATGTCCCCAAAAACGTAGTTCAAAATATTACCCAACAGTTGGGCACATTAATGCCCCAACAACGTTGGTTAAAATATTGCCCAGTAGTTGGTAGGGTTGACTATCGGCCCAACATTGGGCTAAATATTTGGTAAAATATTGCCCATTTTTTTCGCAGTGTACAGTCTTGTAAAATGGAACCTTGCCATAAACAAATGTATATAATAGTAATAACCTGCAATATTATGATGTTAATTAATGTACAATCAATTTCATATATGCTATCTCTCAGTATGAGAAACGAATTTGATTAATTTGCGACCATGTATTGTCACTTTAGAAACACAATGTGTTTTTTGTTGTTTTGCTTGAATTAAAGGCTTTCAGATAGAAGCCAAAGTAGCCGAAAAATTAACTGATTAACTCATTTTTGTTTTAATGAAAAAACATCTGCAATGCTTTATAAATGCATAAATCGAAACAGTATAAACATTATAATACATGTACTGGGGCGGACAGGCAAAGCACAACACATGCATAATTGTTTTAGTACCATCATTTTATATTGAATATATGTCCAACTTCTTGCAAAAGGGTTTAATGTGTAATTCATAAACAATGTAATTAATCACCCGAACTTACCAAACTTCACATAACAGGCCCTTATCAAAGTTAAGCGCCAAACGTTTGCGAGTGCGTCTATTTGTATACTCGCGTACGTTAGTGTACATGCTGTTCCTAGACAATTAACTAGTCTTCTTCTGCATACCCATGAACACATAGTTTTGTTTGATGGTGAGTTTTAAAATTATAATAACATATTCTGGAAACCTATTTTCATGAACATTTTGGGTGGAATTGAACTGCCAAAACTATTCTCTTTCATGAATAAGAGTGTTGGTTCCCCTCAACCTTGACTAGACCACGATAATTATAATTATGATAATAGTATGGACAAGTAAACATGGCTAAAACACTCGGGTGTGACCTAAACCCGTGCCCTGAATATTTAAAAGCTGAGACAGATTCATAGCTTGTTCACGCCCACTTCACTTCGAAGGTAGTTAAATATGAAAAAAGTATTATATTGTCTGAAATCAAACCCATCTGCTTTATAGAGCGCGACATTATATTGTTGACAAATAGTTCACCGTGATAAACTGTTCTCAAATTCTATAAAACGTAGTTAATGTAATTAACTGATGCATTGTTTGTTCTATTTATCTTCTCGGACATCTGACAAAAAGTGTTATTATCTGATGCTATTACAATGCAAAATTAGGTTTTATTTTTGGGTACCTATATTGAACATCATTTGATTAACCTGCCAAAAGATTTACACACTAATGGAATAAAAGGTTGGTTCACCTCCTAAAAAAAAAGTTTTGCAAACGGAATGATTTTGAATGAAGTTGTAATACAATAGTAGTAGTAGTAGTAGTAGTAGTAGTAGTAGTAGTAGTAGTAGTAGTAGTAGTAGTAGTAGTAGTAACATTCGTCGTCGTAGTAGTAGTAGTAGTAGTAGTAGTAGTAGTAGTAGTAGTAGTAGTAGTAGTAACATTCGTCGTCGTCGTAGTAGTAGTAGTAGTAGTAGTAGTAGTAGTAGTAGTAGTAGTAGTAGTAGTAGTAGTAGTATGTTGTAGTAGTCGTAGTATAGTGGTAGTTGTAGTAGTGGTAGTAGTAGAAGGTGCGGCTATGCTGGAATGTAGGACGCGTCGCGTGAGATAAAAATCACATCGTCAGATTCGTTGGCATCTGTTAATAACCCCCCATCCATACCATTGATTTACAATGCCTATCAGAAGGAGAGAGACAGATACATAAAGCTTGAGAATGTGAGGGCTGCTTTTTTAGAATTGTCTATCCAATAAAGCATACTATTCATCTCTTGTTTGCTGTTTCCATTTTACTGCTCCGTAAGTGAACCATTTCAATTGTTCTATTGTGCACTCTGTAAAAAAAAAAAAAAATCAATTAAAAGTTGAGATGGAACCAGATACCATAATGCCATATCAAGCATATCAATTGTATTTGTTTTCGTATGACCGAAGTTGTAAGTTCATGTAATTTATGTCTTTTATACACAGTGTTTGCGTTAGAAAAATACAAAAAATATATTATAGTTCAAGTAAAATATTTAATAGAGTATGCAACGTATTCACTGGCCTAGTATTATTATACCGATTAATCATTGATTTGACAGGCTATTAGAGACATATGGTATACAAATATCATATAACAGCCCCCTTTTTCCTTATTACTTCGTTTCTAAAAAAAAATCTAAAATTATATATAATTGTTACCTGTAAACATTGTAATTTCGCCTCATCTGTTAGTAGAAACATATATGTATATTTCAGGAGAACTGATTGCCTCATCAGTTTCTTTAACTATATCTGAAATAAAGTTATGAAAGCAACATATTGATATAATCTCAAAGCTTATCTATCACTCAGTAAAACAGTTTCTTCCATTCGAAACCTAGAACATTGGTTTTGCTTCATGTTTGGCACATGAATGCCAAATATATTTGTATTGTATATCAAAGAGATCCATTATTTAGTAATACATTCCCCCAAAATGAAATAACATGTCTCCCGAAACCAGAGTTTGACAATTATTATGGTTAATAGATACAAGTTTGCTTTGGTCCGAAATCACAGACTAACTATATTGTCCTAATATGCCATTTTGATTTCTTGACCCATAATTTGTTTAAGTAGTAATTATTAGTGTTTTTTTTTGTTATTCTTTAGTAATGTAATATATCATATCTGAAAATATTATATGAATTTTGTATGTTAAGTGGAATGACTTTTAAGTCATGCCTTAGAACATGTAGAATGAAGGATATAAATCTGTATTTTTCGTTCGAAAGGGCGTCATGCTTTGTCGATGTACACACTAAAAACTAGAAGGCCGACAAAGTCAGCATACCCACGCCTCCCATTAGCCCTGTTCTACCCCTTCGTCGGCCTCAACCCTGTTTTGCTTACCGATGCATCCTAAAAACATAGTGATCAACCGTTGAACAGAATCCCCCACAACTCCAGGCATAGTAAACTATGCTGACTGGGTATGCCTGCAGGGAGGGCTTGAAAATGCCGACATCTGTCCAATTTATTGGCGATAAATGTAACATAAATCATGAATTCAAACAAAATAAACTATTACAAACAATAACAGATACCTTATCTTCCTGATTCTGCAAACTTTTATGTCCATTTCTCTTGCATAAATATGATTTTAGATCTTTTCATGACAGCTATCTGCCGATTCGCACGTGTTTTTACTAGCTGCCTGTGTAGTATAGATATGCCTAATATTTATGCATTGCAATATGCACAACACATTACATGCGGGTGTGTACTATGTGTAAGTACATCTATTGGCATGGCGTGTGCGCCACGTTGTTTTCTTGAAATGATTTGAGACGGGAGAGACGAGGAGAGACTAGTGTGAGAAGGGAGAGGAGAAGAGAGACTGTGTGTGTGTGATAAGTACATTAGTGCGTGTGTGCCATCGCGATCGCACGGAGCACAAATAGAAATGCATAGACGGTAGTGCATTATCGGATTTCCCAAAATCCGTAACATTTCAGCGCCATTCCGTACTCCCGTAATTGTTGTCAATTTCCGTACCAATAAATACATACTCAAACTTCAAGGTTCCACAGAATTTGCAGGGGTCAACCAATCATCACCAAAATCTAATCGATTCTTCCATGTCACTATCCAAACATTCCCTGAAAATTTGGTGCAAATCCGTTCACCCGTTCTCTAGTTATCTTGTACACAAACAAACAAAAAAAAAAACAAAAAAAAAAAAAAACAAACAAACAAACAAACAAACAAACATACGGAACCCTTTACATAACCCCCTGCCGATTTCATCGGCGTGGGTAATAAAGGTTCACATTTGCACCCTTAAGGTTGCAGACGTATGTAATAATAGCTAGAGCGTCTTAAAAGGTGCCATTCTGCCCTCCAACGTGGGATGTGCGCCAGTCTGCGGCCGGCCACCCTTAGTATAGGCTGGACAAGGAGTGTTGTGTAAACCAAAGTTTAAAGGGATAGTTGAGTTTTGGTAGAGAGGGCGCTACACAAAATAATTCTTTTGTGAGATAATGAAAAACTGAGTGTCAAATTTGAAAGAGCATATCATTTTAATGGCAGAATAAACTTTATTTGATCAAAATCGGTTCAGAAACGGCTGAAATATCCATAAACATTTCCATTTGTAATAAATGTGGGGCCCCACAAGTATTCAATAATTTTTATCCAGTCGTTAAAATTTGTTTTAAAATGCTTCCTCCTTTTAAAAAATTTCAAAAGAGGTTTTTAGATAGTTGTTGATTATCTCTCTATCTAATCACTATTTCAACGAAACATCACATGCACAATATTTTATTTTAAATGGTTTAAACAAATGCGTTTGTTTAGAGCGCCCTCTTTAGTTTAAACAGCTCTTTTAAAAATGATAACAGGCATTAACTTAGTCGTTGTAATTTTTTAATTCCTTTTGAGCATGGTGGAGTTATAACTATTAGTTTGTAATGTAATGGTGCAGGTTTTGGTTACTAAAATTCAGATTTACTAAAACTGTACTCTCTCTACCAGAACTCAACTATCCCTTTAAACCATGGTCTACATAATTGGAATCCCATTTGTGAACCGATGGAGAAAGAAAGTACACTCCTTACTTATTTATCAATGTAGATGCTACACATTTTCTAAAGGCACCAAATAAATGTACGTCTTCTCAGATGGAGGAATAGATGTATACCAAATTGGTTTAAACCATGGTTTATGTAAACCTCCTTTGTGAATTCCAGCCACAAGGCATGTAAATATTCTGCCATTTCCCCACTTCAGGGTGCAAAATTGCACTTTAATGTACACAACGGTCTCCATCCTTAATTATGGCCCGGTCAGATATCAACGGATAGCGGAAACGAATGCCAAACGAATAGAAAATTTGCGAAATTAAATTATCCGGTGATGAAAGTCGTCTCCATTGCTTTATGTATAAAACATAGAACAACGTACATCACCGGACAAGGAACGGACAAGAAACGCATACGAACGGAGACGAACGGATGGAAAATTAAGCTCTCCGTTTGACGTCCGTTTACGCAATCCGTTGATATGTGACCGGGCTACCGGTATTAGGGTACTAAATATGGACCTTTGTGTTTGGTGTGTACGGGCGTCGATACTAGTAGGTCACCTTTGTGGGCAGTTGACAGTATCATTGACATTTATAGACGACAGAAATGGCATCGAACCGATAATTACTCTCATGATTTGTTGTTTAAAACAGTGTTTTTTAAATACTTTGGTTAAGGTCTATTTAATATCCCACAAGAATAAGGACAAGCTTTTACAAAAAGGTCATCCAATATCATGTTCATTATGGAAATGGGTCAACTCTAATTTCTTAGTACCAAAACAACAATAAAATTAGTGGTTAACATGGAAAGTCTATACGTTTTGACGTACAATTACCATTGCAACGCTCTTACAAAAATGTATGCAAAATGCTTTTTGTTTTTAACGTTCCATAGGGTTGCTTTCAAAAAAGTGCTAATCTGAAAATTAGAAGATAACAATGAAGCTCAATTTAGAATCTTATCATGCTACGCGATAAAAGAAATGTGGAATGAAATGTAGCAATAAAGCAAAATATACAAATAAATAAACAAATCTGGTGTAGCCTTGGCAACGGAGTTATTAGTGATTATGTTGGACCCTTGTTCCGGATTTTTGTTTTCGATTTTGTCAAATTACATTGGGCAGTAGGCGAAATAATCTAACATAATTTGTTTTCTTCTTACTATATGTTCAGTTTCCATTCCAGTTCAAATGCAGTTTATATTAACCATAAAACAAAATAACAAATATAAATGGCAAGTTCGCAATTAATTATACAAATGGTCTCGGCCCCCCTATAGATTCGGGACCTATTACAAAGAATACAGTTTATACATTATACAGTATTAGCAAAATGTTTGATTGGTTGATCATCATTCACTGTTCGCGAACATCATACACCCAAACAAAAACAAACACACACATTGGGTGGAATTCACAAAGAAGGTTTGTAGGAGGTTTGTACAAACCGTCTATGGTTTGACGATGGTTTACATCTATAGAATGATGCTCGCATACCGTAAATTGTAAATCAACATTGAGTTTACATTCCTTCTCCATCAGTTTACAAATGGCATTCCATGGTTTGTACAAACCTCCTACAAACCTCCTTTGTGAATTCCACCCTATATCATTAGCACCGCTATTAATACAAGAACAGGAATGAGTAAGAAGGCTATGAGCGAAAGGGGGAAAAGCAAGAGCAAGAAAAGTGTGAATAGAAGAGCTGTGAAAAGGGTGTAAAGTAAGAGTGAAAACAGTACTTAGTTCACAATAGTTTCTAACATAATTCCCTGTTATCTGGACAATAATAACAGCCTTCCTTTTTATGAAACTTTTACACCTGATTAAGAAGTATCTAACCTCTAAAATCACTTTTGGAAAAATCTTATGAATTTATTGGATTACTTAAATTGCTTTATATCTAATTATGGGTATAGTTACAAATGATTTTACTGCGTTTTAAGTATCTGATGCAACGAACCACGCCATAAACTATTAACTATGGCGACCTTACATTATGTAGTCTGATATCGGTAGTCCTAATTTATGTTAACCAAATTACAGTTGTGGGCGTGAGTTTGCTGGTAAATTCCTGACATGCATGCACTTCAAAAACTGTTAAAACACAAATAATTCATCGCACAAACTATTTATTGGTGCAGGACGTCTGTACCCTGTTCGTTGCTAATAATAAATAAATATTTGTTCCCCCACACCTTTCTAAAATATAATGTTTATCAACTGTAAAGATGAACAAATTCCACAGCCGGGTTGCTACGGGAGGCTATAGGGGGTAGAGAGCCGGTTGCACGTTCTGTAGAATTCGGGCTTTCATTCACCCTTTCTTTGTATACAATTATTGTTTTGTATTTGATCATAATTGTATTGATTTAATATCAATACATTTGAATTGAACAAAATTGTACCCTCGTTTTACTGCCCGCTATAAGTAAAGATACATAATAGAAATATGTGTGTTTTTTTTAATTATACGATACAATAATCATGTACACACCCTCTTATTTAAAATGGGTTTTTCACCTTTAGTCCACTACCCTTTATTATAAACTGCCCCGATAGTACCTGCATACGCCATGTCAATGTTACCGATATGTAAACACACCATCACGTCAGGAGATCGTAATTATATTTAACCTTGATATAATTATGATGTTCAAGTTTACAGACATTGTTTGCCGACATGCCATTGTCATTATCATATTTACTGACCGCCATTACCACATCCACCTCTTCGCAAAAACCGATGCCAACATTTATCATGGCAACTTCATGAACATTCTTCATAGCGCACACAATCATGAAATATGAATATGATGTTCGGATCATCATCATCATGTCGTATCATCACACAACTTCCTGCCAATAGCCATGATAGCGAGCACATCTGAGCGCTATGTGGGCTTTCCAACTGTTTGTCTATACTTAACATATTTACTTACTTTCTTATCATTTGAAATGTGCTTTATTATATATGTTTTTAAACTTGTATGTATATATATGGATTTCGGAAATAAAAACAAACAAACAAAATACGTCGCTACCCCGATGCTGTTCGGATGGCAGCTCTGAAACTATAGTAAATAGTAGACCTAGTATAAATACGAGGAATAAACATTTAAGCTTTATAAATAGACAAGTGGCTTTATATAGACAGGTGGCCGTAGACAAGTCATTCAATGGACTGCACACCAATTTTTATTTCAATTTCTTGCCTCGTTTTGTTGTTTTTAGTTGGTTGGCTCGTATATCCTCCTGTCTAAAAAAAGTTGAATTAAAATGTTAAGTTATACTTATAATTATGGAAAGCAATTTGTAGCCTTGAAATGAAACATATTACTCGAAAGAAAAAAAAGAGACTTTTCGAGGCTTTTAAGAAACTGAAGAATATAGAACCTCCTCGGTAATAGAACATATCAAAGATTTCTAATTAAGTGATATGTCGTGTATTAACATTTGTTTTGGCTGTTTAGGTAGCAACTATTTGGCTTAAGTCTAACGCAAGTTTAAGATCAACTTCAACATATTTATGAAACATCCTACGGTCAGATAACCGACACCATCCATCCAACCCTGGGTGGTTGTGATGGACGTCTCAATAACGATTAGGACCAGGGGGTGTTTCACAAAGATCCGAAGTTGAACTTAACTCTAAGTTGGACTTAAAAATTATGGAAAGCCGTTGGTTTCTTTGATTTGTTTGTGTAAAAGTTCTTTTATAAGGCATACAATGTTGATTCAATCCATTAATATTTTCTATAAGCAGGGATATTTCATGTTTTTAATGTAAAATTTATGAAAAGTCAACAAATTCTTGCAATTTTGCTTTTGAATTTATTTTATTCCAAGGCTACAATTGGCTTACGATAATTTGTAAGTCCAACTTAGAGATAAGTTCAACTTAGGATCTTTGTGAAACTCCCCCAGGTCCTTATCCGGGTATAATAATAATAATAATGATAATAATAATTATATATATATGGTCGATTCCAACGAAAAGTGTACACGGCCAGATTTTTAGGTTCGAATTTCAAACTGCTTTGATTGTGTAATCCTTTTGCACATTTAAGTAGACATGTCAACCATAACCAGAAAAAAAGTGCCATCACTAATCTTTCCGAACGACCAGGTAATGGCCTTGAGAAGTTAATGGTACATTTCCTGACGTTGCCTACGAATGCAGATGAATTACTTTTAAAATGTGATTATGGAACTCCAAATCAATCTGCTTCATGCAAACATTTGCTTTTATTTCATCTATAAGATGCTTATCATGGAATACACTCACATATTGTGTTTTAAACATCACTCTGTTATAAATTTTCAAGTTCAAATGTTTTATTAGTGTGTTGAGATTTTCCTGTCTTAAAAACATGAGGTTGTATCACTTTTCATAATCTCTTTAATAATATGTGAATCAGAATTATTTTCCACTATCTTAAAGAGTGGGAAATATCCTTTCCAAAAATATCAAATTTAGGTTTGTGCGCAAAAATATGACACATATACAATGTACGTGAAAAATAAGTATTCGTAGGCAACATGTAATTTACTTTATACGTAGGTAACAAAAACCTTTTATTCACAGTGACTGTCACGAAATATGGGGGTCCCTTGTCAGTTCTAAGTGAGATACGATCATACAAATGTACTTACAATCAATTGGGTGTAAAAAATACTTCTTAAAAATTTAAACTGACACCATAAACAAAATATATATTAAATGTGAACATTTGGACATTTAAACCTGACTATAGATTTGAATTCCTAATGTTGATCGATAGTATCCACATCATTGATATTGCAAACAAAATGTTTAATCTGGAATTTCTAGGGATACGATACATTTGGGTAATACAGAAACGAATATTATAGTGTGTTCGTAGGTAACATTATTTTGTTCATATATTTAAAGATACCTGTAGTAGGCAAAGTTAATTACTGTATTTTGACTATACGAAAAACAACTATACCTATGGTCTGTAAATTGTTCCTGAAATAGATATAAAAACACGAATTTGAGAAAGAGAGGGCATATATTTGTTTTGATATTTGGGTGAATCACTGTATAAGGTGTACATCAGCTTGCACATAAAATAGAAGTTACGATAAGCTGTATGGATGACAAACATACATTTGAAACGATTGCTCAAACGATGAGTGGTTATATATTATCTGTTTGATAAATGCAATAAAGGATCATTTGAGATTCCTAAAAAACAGTTCATACAGCGCTCTTATCATGTTCTTAAAGGGTTGAATATTAATGAAACACATTGGCCAATCCTGCATATCCCAACAGCTTACTTACATGTAGTTTGATTCGAACCCTCCAATTTAATTTGGAATGTTCCTAAGATTAACTCGTATTGTTTCCAGTTTTGTGCCTTACAGTATATTATTGTAAAGTGCTAAAATATAAGGTTAATCTTATTATGTGCTACATTTATCAAGAATATTATAAACGAAGTTATTCTTGGAGATTTATGTGTACATAATGTAAGGCTGCAATAATATTGATACAATCAAACGGCAGCATATGAAAACATCACAACGCGGCATCATCACTGTTTTCAATTACGTTATTTTACTTTTTAACAACAAAAATGGCCGTTAAATAAATCTTTATAGCAATCATAACCTGTTTAACAGTATCAATATTTCAGTGTACATGCTCTTGTTATATGTGATATAAATATGAAATAAAGAAAATGCTAATAAGTTGTATCATCTTATAGCTATACTAACTAAAACACAATTGCGATATTCCAAAAATTAATCGAATTTTCTATCTACCCAAGATACAAAAAGTATATATCTGAGGTAATGGGCGAATGGTTGGGATACGGTATAGCTGAAAGTTAGGCGAAACATATTGATTGTTTTCAATTCAAATTTTTGGAGGGGGTAAAGGTGTATTGTGAGATAAATAATTTAATAAAGTTGAGCCAATGTATTACATGAAGTGCCATTTTATACATATCATTCTAACCATCTTTATATAGTACATTAAGACATCAAATGGTGTGTTCTTCGGTATTTTACCTACTTTATATAGAGCCATATCGGATTCAATCTCTCGTGTGATTGGAATACAAATGAAATTAATCGATTACGTCGACTTATCATGTGGTTTATATTCAACTGTTCGCCAAAAATCATAGTGCATACAACAACGTAGATACCATGTACACAGACTCCATGTACCCAGGGGGCAAACACCCATTTTTTTAGGTTTTCAGCTTTTGCCTGTTGTAAAAGGTTGGCCACCAGAAATGACTTCTAGGACCTTCTAGGATCACAACCTAGGTGGACAACCTTGCGAACTAGCTACTGGAAGTCCACAGGTTGAGTTTCAAGAAAACCACACCTAATGCACTAAATAGTGTGTTTTAGCCTTAGGGGTCATGAATACCCAGTTACACATTTTGCACAATTACACCACAATGCACAGCTTATTCCAGATTGTTTTTTTTTCATGAAGGTCTTCCCTAAAGTCCTGCGCATCGTTTGATACCAAATGTGAGCATATTGCATTTTTGGTTACTGTGTCACACGTCGTTACATCGTGATGCGTCACACATGGAAGTGAAATTTCGAATACAGCGCTTATGTATGAAATGCAAATAACTCTTTTAAGAGTTAATAATAGACTATATCTTAATCGTTAAATACTTAATTCGATTTTAAATACCTTTTAAGAGCATTATACAAAGACACCAATTAAGTAATTTAATAATTCAATACAAAACAAAGCCAATAAAAAACAAACAAATACATAAGCATATGAGTTGTTAATGTATTAATTTGTTTAGATTGCGATAAAATGATACAAAATCCATCTGAAACATCATAACTTTTCATCATTTGAATCAGATACAGAGGTGTGTGTGTCTGCGTGTGTGTGTGTGTGGATGTGTGTGTCTGTGTGTGTGTATTTTTGTGGGGGGGGGGGGGGGGGGTGGTGGTGGGAGTCACATGACCATCAGTGGACTCCAAAAATAATTATAAGCGAGGACTATATTCACCCTGAATGGACGAAGTGTAAGTGAAGGCTTGCATGACAAGTTTAAAGCAGAGTCTCTTACTAGATCTTATAAAGGAGGTACATTATGAAGCTTGGAAGGGGGTACTGTTGTTAAGGATTGACCATAGAAGTGTCCTATATAGGAACACAAACTGTGTGCAAAACCTTTGTTGACTATCTGCTGAAAGCCCACGTCAAGCGTAAACTGAAAAAACACGTCTACACCAAACCACTCATCTCAGCCGAGTTGAAATATATGCTGCACCTTCATTCATCCAGCACACATCATGATTTATTTCGTGTCATTGTGGATAAAGAGCTGTAGTCGAGGTCATGGCAGCACTGGAAACCAAACCGTAGACATCAACAGCACATTCTTTCAGGAACATATCAAATGTGCAGTGTTCTGGTAAAAAAAACCCTCACCAACGTGAAAAAGAGGTGTTTGAAGGCAATATAACAGGGTCCTTTTCCAGTGAGAAGAAGAAGACAAGACTTATGACAATCAACACCTTCTACACCCTAACAAGACAAATCTCAAGAAGAAAAGATGAAAACAGCTTGACATGTATGACTTCATGGAAAAGCATGGGTTCAGTGATATAATCCACATACTCTGTTCAAGGAACCCGGCAATATGTGAAGTGGCAGGACGACTGGTTTCCTCTTAGTGCCAAACCAAATTTATCTGATTTGCCATCGGATAACAGAAAGAACAGCAGTGGTCCTTTCACAAAGGTGAAACATTTTAAGCAATTCCAAAGTATGGAACCGCTTTCTTCATGTATAGGAACAGTTATTCTGGCACCCATCAACATGATATTGTCTTGTCCAGGCTTGCTGTGTAGTTGACACTAGAACTTCCATCACTGAGGGACTATTCAAACTCTATTCATTATGGAATGTTTGGCTTGGGAATGTGTGCATTCTTATCAATGATGGCGTGAGAAGCTCGTTTGAGACAAAGGAGAAAAGCGTCCTCACTAGGAGGCAGTAGCTTCAAGAGAGCTGACTCGTTGTTCAAACACTTTTAAGCTCTCAAATTTCCCAGATCGGAATCCTTAAACTGGTCTGTTTTGGTGATGTACACATCCATTGCAAGTTCTTGTGTTCAAGTGATAATGTCATCTGTTAAAGCATTGACAGGTTTTTTTTACCAGCAGTGTCGATATGTGCCGATTCTGGGCTGTCCTCACCCACAGCTCTGAGAGATCAGTGAGACGTGCTTGTGACATCAGTGTCGTTGGCATGAATAACTACTCTGTCGACTCTGTGAACTACTCTGTTGTAGAATGTATAAAGTAAGACCCTTGTAACAGCCTCTTCATGCCTGTTGTGTAGATCCAAGCCGACAGGAACCTCCATAGCAGACCCCACTGTGAGAACAATACTCTTTTTCTTTCTATCCACCACCAATGTGCAGATGGCTTTGACCAAGCTAAGGTTCAAGCTGTCCATAATTTCACCACCTTTCACAGGGTAAGCTCAAATGGTTTGTTTTGGTAGCTTGATATAGCAAAAAACTCATGTGGATCAGGAGCTGCACGTTTCCCACTGACTTCATAGACTTTGGCTCATTTTGTATAGGACACACCTCTGTTCCTGTTCAGCAGACTTCAGGCTGGCCTAACTGCAATGTACATGTATATGTTCAATAAAGGTGTATGATATCAGTACCGAAAGGAAATTCTTCCAGCAATAGATTTGCGTGTCATTTAATGACTGCTTCATATGCTTCACCTTTATGAGATGGCCAGTGACATATGGCGCACATTGCTTTAACAACCACTGTGCTTGTACAGTTCGATTGTCATTGACTTTGACTACAACCTCTTTAATAATAATGTATGGTGTGGCATGGATGAATGGAGATGCAGCATAGAGGGATCATACTTTTCAACTCTGTTTGTAGATCGGATGGCTGCCTTTAGTGGGTTTTTTGTAGATGCTTTTCAAGTTTCGCTTCATGTTGACTTCCAGCAGCTAGTCCAACTATAGGTTGTGTTTCTAGAATGGTCATATGATACATTTATGTGGGCCAATCTTTAACATGAATCAACTTTCACGATATATCTCCTTTAGACCTAGAATTAAAATTGCCCTCAAACGTGTCATGTAAGCCTACAGACACACCAAACTGACCTCGATTATAATTATGTTTGGAGTCCATTGATGAAAGGCTGGTCTTTTGAACACCCCTTCCCTCCTCCCGGGTATCTCATTCACGGGATAAGCATCATGTAATTTTGTGGATATATTTTGTATCATTTGATTATAGTAATTTAACCACATCTAAACAAATTATAACATTACCAACTCATATTCTTATGTATTTCATTGTTTTTAATGCTTATATGTTTTATTGTTTATTAAAGTACATGCTTAGTTTCATTATATAATGCTCTTAATAGATATCTAAAGTGCGAATTACATGTTTAAAGATCGAGATATAGCCTATTTTTCATTTTTAAGAATTTAGTTGTCTTTTATACATACGCGCTGTATACGAATTTCACGTCCGTATGTGATGTATCATGTTGTAACGACGTGTGACGCAGTAACCAAAGATGCAATATGCTCAAATTTGGTATCAAACGATGCGCAGGACTTTAGGAATGTCCTCCATGAAACAACAATCTGGAATCAGCAGTGCATTGTGGTGTAATTGTGCAAAATGTGTGACTGGGTATTCATGACCCCTAAGGCTAAAACACACTATTTAGTGTATTATAGGTGTGATTTTCTTAAAACTCATCCTGTGGACTTCCAGTAGCTAGTTCGCGAGGTTGTCCACCTAGGTTGTGATCCTAGAGGGTCCTAGAAGCCATTTCTGGTGACCAACCTTTTACAACAGGCAAAAGCTGCTAAACCCCCTTTGCCCCCTGGGTAATGATATATGTGTTTACAATGAAAATTTCATAGACAAAAATACCAAAATGCAATTCGAACAACCGCAATTGCTTTTTGGATCGAATGGGTTGATCATCTTGATGCAGATAGTGGGCCATCAGATGCATGTGGTTTTAAACGTTTTTTTGTATTAACCGATTTAAAAAATCAATGATGATATCATTATTTTTGTGTATTCGGAACTTTGTAAACAAAATTAATCATATTTTCAGTCAAAACTCTAGATGATGAAAGCACCTGGTCGGATTTAGAAAGCGCACACTTATCAGGTTGATTGTGACATACAAATGGGCTTTAATATCCGAAAGTTTACTTTTGTCTTGTTACCTACGAGTACATTTTACCTACGAATACAGAGTGTCCCCATGATAAAATGCCACATTAATGTTCTTATTAAAGCATTGACTATCGTTAGTTTGATTTTAATCTATTGCCAAAGGATGCCTTCGAATCATACACATAAATTAATTATTAATATGATGATTACGCTAGTTAAACAAGGAGGAGAAAATCGTTTAATGTTAAATGAGGCAAAAAAGGTAACTTTTTTAACCTGGTGTGCTCGTAATCTAAATGCCCCAACAATATGAACATTATAACGCATGAAAAGGAAATTTGTTTCATACCATAACACGCTCATTTTCTTCAAATAACCAAACTATCTACGTGTTATTGCCGTTTGAAATAATGTCAGCGAAGGAATCAAACTCCCTGTGTCATGTTTGTATTCGTAAGTAACGTTTAATTTGTTAAAAATTACTTACGAATGCAACACATTTTGTTGAATATCTCCTAAAATCTTTATTTGAAAACGATAAATCCTTGCACATATTAGCGTTATGCTATATTCCATCTATTACTAAGTTATATCTCACTAATCTACATACATATTGAAGCTACGACATGATGAAGTGTATACGTAGGTAATGCCATTTTTTTTAACCAAACGGGCCTTTTCAGCTTTTGACGTTTCTGACGGCTATACAATAAAAACACTAGGATTTTTGATAATGCATTTCAATAGTAGACACAGGAGGGTTTAAGTTGAGCACACATTTTCAATCGTGTGATGAATTTTTCAATAAGGTTATGAGTGCTAAAAAATGTATTCGTAGGCAACGCTTAAAATTTACCACTAGGTAAAAAATCACCAAAAATCACATGATTGCCAGTTACTTACAAAAACTCATATAATGAGTCCTGACATATGCAACAACTTCCCATGTAAAAATAAACCAATTCGTATCAAGTCTTCATTCTAAGATTTTAACCGCTCAAAAAAACGTTAAGAGATTTTTTTTAAAAGTGGTCCATATAAGCATGTTTTTTGTTCCTGTAGAAAAAATATAAATGCAATGGTCACAAATTTTGTATGGCGCGAAAGGTCTCGCCAAGATGCATCTACTCAAAGAAAAATCGAGATTGTAGGACCTTTAAAAAAAATCAAATAGGTCTGAACATGCCGTGTACACTTTTCGTTGGAATCGACCATATATATAGCGCATATTGCCAACAAAAAAAGCCTCTAAGCGCTTGAAAATATTTACTTAAAATTAACAAAACTAAATTATAGGGTATATGACATGCATGTGTATAAACAAAGAATTAACGATCGCAAAAGGCTAACTTGAACAAATGGGTTTTTGACTTAAAAGTATCAATATTGTGAGAAGAAGCAGCATAAGAAATGGATCTTTCATCATAGTGTTTTTTTAAAAGCTGATTCGTTGTGCAAATCCAAGAGTGACTGAGTAGATAATCGCAATGTTCGGGTAGGAGTATAGTGGTGGATTAGATCCGTTAACTCCGAAATATCGTTTGCATCTGTCTGCAGTCAAAGTTGGGTATGTTCTAAAGAAAGAAAGAAAGAAACAAACATAATAGCAGTTATCATAACGTGTAAACTTGATCATAATGCATGTGCTGCAATATTAGACCATGTATTAAGATGGTTCATTTCTTTGACATGATATACTCTCGTTCACCATCTTCAGTAAACAATGTTGATATAATTATGTTAAATGGATGTGAAACAAGATAACATTTAAATTTGAAGTACATTTGCTTTATAGTAAGTACTATATTGATATAAAAAGATGATATTTGACTATTTGTTTTCGAGGAAACATGGGCATTTTGTTTTAATTTGAAAACTCGCGACAATGTTGGTCGTTCCGTCAATTTTGGTCAAACGGTTAAAACTTTTTGTTTGTTTTCTAACTGGTCAGGTTTGTCTCTGCAGAGGATTCTGATGGGATAGAAAATGAAGGCCCCATAATGTCTCTCAACTTCTTATTTAATTACCACTTTAATCAATATTCACACAAATTCACATTTCTCTCATTCAGCTTCTTGTTTTGTATTGAACATAACATTAGCAGGGTTTCTTTGCCACTGAAATTGGCAGCACTAAGGCTTATAGCAGTTGTAGATGCGGTGTCGCAAGATTGGTAGAACGCTCGCTTAAAGGGATAGTTGAATTCTGGTAAGGAGAGTACAGTTTTGGTGAAACTGAATTTTAGTAACCAAAACCTGCATCATTACATTACAAACTAATATTTATAACTAGAAAGGAACACACAATTACAAATGACGTAGTAAAGATCATGTTATCATTAAAAAAGAGTCGTTAAAACGTAAGAGGGCGCTCTATAAACACTCATCGGTTTCAACCATTTTGAATAAAATATTGTGCATGTGATGTTTTGTTGAAGTAGTGATTAGATAGAGAAATAACCAACAACTATCTAAATACCTATTTTGTAACTTTTTGAAAAGAGGAAGCATTTTTTTGAATTTTTAACGGCTGGTTCAAAATTCTCTAATAAACCTGGGGCCCCAGCTTTATTACAAATTGTTATATTTATGGATATTTCAGCCGTCTCTGAACCGATTTTGATCAAACAAAGATGATTTTATTATTTAAATATTATGCTCTTTCAAATTTTACACTCAGTTTTCATTACCTCACACAGCAAACAAGTAGTCTAGCGCCCTATCTACCAATACTCAATTATCCCTTTAACAAGCGGGAGATCCCAAGTTCGAACCCGGAGTAATGCCCATCGCATTTGTCCTACAGCAAGGCATTTAATCCACATTGATGCGTTCTACCCAGGTGTATAACTGGGGACCCGCTAGGAGGTGAAAGCCTTTATGTGAAGGATCTTATCAGTGCCCATGAGCCACTTAGAAGGAATGTTCCCCAGGGAGTGGAGATGGTACACACACTTTGTGCTAGTTAACATTTGAAATGAAATGAAATGAAATTTATTTACCAATTGAAACAACAACAAAAAAACATTGACAATATAATACAAAGATTCCACAAAATTAAAACTTATTGGTAAAAAAGGAACTAGTAATAGCACAAAATGCTAGTTGGTCTAGCCCTTATAAAATATGCATTAAATAAATATTGGAATTATATACAAAATACAGAAAAAATCAAGAATGCCGAACATATATATACAAATGGAAAAGAATCATTTCGAATCTAAAAAATAACCTTTCAGCAATTTACGAAACGTGTGTCTTGACATTTTACTTTTTAAATTATTTGGAAGTTCATTCCATATTTTTGGTCCGATATATGAAATGGATTGCTTTGCTAATTCTAATTTTACTGGAACTATTTTAAATTTATCGTCATTTTTACTTCTAGTATCATAACAATGATCAATGCGAGTACAATAAGTAACTAAGCTTTGTGAGAATTTATCGTTTATCAAATCATACATCACTGTTCCTATGACATATCTATATAAATCAAAAATATTAAGGACAGATAATTCCATAAATAATGGAGCTGTGTGCTCCCTTGGACTCTTAAAACATATTGCACGCATGGCTCTCTTTTGAAGCAAACATATATTCATTAAATACGACGGATAAGTTCCACCCCAAACTTCTAGGCCATATGTAATGTGTGGTTCAACAAGTGTAAAGTACAACAATTTTAAAATTCTTTTAGGCACAAAAAAGTCTTCATAAAACTAATAACTTAATAACTCCTATGACCATGATGACTGGGGTAATAATAACATTGTAAAACGCTTAGAGATGATTATCAATCGTTTTAGGCGCTATATAAACCGAGTATATTATTATATTATATCATATAGTTATATTATGTTGTCAAGCTTGTCAGGCAGAGATCGAAACTGTCTTGTTAATATATCCCAACATTCCTTCCAATAGCAAATAAAATCAGCACAATGGTGTCATGAGGTGAAATGTTGGTTTGAGAAATATGTGGTTGTAGTTCTGATACAATTTCCGGCTGAATGTGATTACACTGCAATGGTACATAGTTTAATTTCGTTTATTGCGTACCAAAGTCCGGTTTCTTTCTTTCTTCTTTGAATTTGACTTTATACTTTGTATACTCACGCTTGACATGGTCCATGCCTTTTAAAGGACTTACGTGGTAATTATACTGAAAATAGATTATGATTTTAACCATAACAATGTGATCAAGCTTCTGGATGTATATTGTATACTAACACCATGTAGTGGTTCTGAAAAGAACCGTTGAAATAAAGGAACGGATATAATAGATGAGGAAAATGATCTACCTGTGCAATATATTAGTTTTATGAAGACTTTTAAAGTCCGATCATCCGATCGAACGCAATAGGAATTAAACTATTGTTACAACTTCCACTTAAAACTCATTTCAAGTTCTACGAAGATATACTAAGTTAACTGTGTGTTGCTAACCTAGCCCTGACATCTAGCATATGCGTATAGAACATGTAGAATGGAACTAAGCTAGTGTTGTCTTTATGAATATTGGCACTCATGGGCCCCGTTGCAGAAAGAGATGCAATCGATTGTAAAGTTGCAATTAATTGTAAGTCCGATCATGTGACCAAATGCGCACATCTGATTGGTTCAAATGCGCAAATTTTCAGACTTGCAATTAATACTGCATCTCTTTCTGCAACGGGACCTAAGTCTTAAAGGGACGTAGTAACTTTGTTGACATGTCATGTGCAAAAAGTGATGAGTGGTTGATACGATGTATATTGTTGATATCTGATATGGGTGTTGTGTGAACATTTCAAGATAAATGGACGTTATATGGCCGAGTAATAAGCAAAAATACAAAGTGATATTCACTAACTCATTGCACTCACTTTGCACACGGTTCTGACGATCCATTGGATAATTTGACATCTGAACACTTTAATCGTAAATATCTTTTGAACGAAAGGGACATTTGAAGAACCAAAACATGTCCCATGCTTTTATTGTTAATACGAATACAACAAGGTATGAGGGAACCGCTAGAATTCCAATTGTATTTTGAGGATTCGGACAATGTTACTAAGTATACCTTTAAAGCGATCTAGTAGCATTGTCCCAGTCCTCAAAACATACTTGGAGCTTTAGGGGTTCTCTCATATCTTGCTGTATTCGTATTAACAATATAAGCATGGGACATGTTTTGGTTTTTTCGAAATTTCCTTTCATTAAAAAGATATTTACGATTGAAGTGTCTGGATGTTAAAATATCCACTGGATAGTGAAAACCGTGCACACAGTCAGTGCAATGAGTTAGTGAATATCACTTAGCCTTTTCGCTCATTACTCAACCATATGGCATCCATTCAATATGAAATGTTCACACATAACTCAGTGGACGTATAAGATCACAACCATATACATTGTATCAACCATTTATCACTTTTTGCACATATCAACAAAGTTACTAGATCCCTTTAATATTTGGTCAACCATGTGCTGACCATCTTCAGGATACTGCATTACTTTTTAGGAGAGATGACGTTGGTTCATGATTATTTACAAATTTCACTATTGATAGTATTATATTTGAGTAGTAGGTAACATATCTCTACAATTGACGCATGATAGGCCGCAGGAATGTTTAGTATACAATTGAGTGAATGATAACTAAACAAATTTGACTGTGTATCGATTTATAAAGCGCATCGTGTGATTGATAATCATCTATATTAATTTATAAGCGCTTGACAAAGGTATTTTCAGTACCATGCATTAAACCCCGGAGGGTGTTTCACACAGAAATAATTTGTAATTTTGACAAATTTGTCATAATGACAAATGGTGGCATTATGGGGACTTTTTGGCCCAAATTTGGCGATATTTTGCCACAATTTAGCCAAATTATACGCATTTGGCCATCAGTTGGCAAAGTTTGGGCAAAATTTCGGCCAAAATTAAAAATTTGTCATTATGACAAATTTGTCATGACAACATATTTCTTTGTGAAACACCCTCGCACGTGACGTGACGTCACATCACCACTCCCTTGGGAGCAATGCATGCTGACATATACTACCCCAATGCACGGTACACATAACGGTATAATGCAGTTGTAATAGTGTATTTAGTGGTTATACCGAATGGGTAATTCTTATTGACTTCTTGTTGTCAAAATTCAACCAAATCCACGTGGTGCTTTCACACTTCCCATGTACTTTGGTGTTTGGTCTAAAGGTTACAGAAGAATGAAAGGCTTTTGTTTCTTTTCTTCAAATGTCTCTCTAACTATGGAGATATTTATCATTGAATTGAACAGAGTTCTATAACGCTTTTTGGTTGTAGTCAAAATTAATAGGCATTATAGGTGATGCAATCTGTTCACTTTTCCCCGAGTTAATAGTCTTCCTTTTCTATGAAACTTGTACGTATCATTCATAATGATCTTAAGATGATTTGGTGAATATGATTGAAGTCTTGAAGTCACTTTTGGACATTTTGTATGGGGTTAATGGATCACTTTAAGCTGGACAAAGTTTAATAATAATTGTAAATCATGCAGTATAAATTTAGTATGATTTTTTCTTCTTTCATTTGTGTCAAACAGATAACAGAGGTATTCCGATTGTATCAATTACAATCCATAATTATTACAAATAATATCAAAGCAAATAAAGGAGTGCGATGTTAAGAATGGAGTCACCTGGAATGTTACAAATGAGCGATTTTATATTTTGTTTGTGAGCGACATTTTGGAATGAATAAACAATGCCTAAAAGTGATTGTTTTCTTTCACGGAATAGAAAGAACACGCCTGCGGGAAGAAATATTTCGCGGCTTTTTGTTTTCATTTCGCTCCATTACCGCGGCTCATCCTTCAGTACGCTGCAAATTATTCAAATTATTTATGTTTTGTTGCGGGTTGGGGTTCAGTGGATGACGACGAACTCACCTCCTACGCAAGTATTTTGTACTTCCTTTTTTCCTTTTTTTTGTGGGGCGGTTCCCCAACTCCCTGAACTCTCGTTCAGCCCCTGCTTGGCACCGCCATTTCTGCTACCAATGTGCATAATAATCACCATCCCTGCTACCAGAACCACCATTCAGCCTAAGGCGCTTTGACGAGATCGGTCACGGATTTGAAACTTCTCGCGCGTCATCTGTACTACCACTACCAATTGAAGAAGGATTGGCCTGCCTAATTATTTTTGAGGAAGCATCAGCTCGGACTTCTGGTTTGTGTTCGTCAGCGGATTCGTTGCCGTTATCGAAGGAATCTTTCTCTCCGCAGTACATCCCGTCGTGGCAAGATGAAGCTGATCGTTGCGTCCGTCCTTGTCCTGGCATCTCTCGTCTGGCAGTCAGCCGCACAAAGCTCGACAGGTAATACACAGTGAACATTAATTTTAGTATAAATTATGTATGAGTTATTTCGCCGTCTAATGACTATTTTGAACGTACTCATGTGTGCTGACTAGACCTCAATATTCATATTTTGAAACAGGCTTATACGTGAAAAACAATTTTCATCCCTATTTTTGTCTTCTTCTCCTAAATAACCTCCCATCATAAATAGTTTAACTTTCTATAATTCTATAATAAGTCATTTAAAGTCATTATTGAACAAAATTAATGCATAGGCCTGCATATCTGATTTTCACTGATATATTATGGACATACGTATTTTACAATAAAAGAATAATTAATTAGAGTTATTCTCTTTTTCGCTTTAGAACTGGACTTTGTTCGTGTTTATAAAAGAGAAGGGTGCATTACGTGTGCAAAATCACATACCCTTAAAAATTCGAACAATTCATTCGCAACGAAATTATATCTGTTGCGAACCATCTTCAAAACAAAACAAAAATTCTAGGCTAAAATGTATAAATTGATTTTCTAATGCGAAATGAGCAACCATTAGGTGAAATAGTAACTTGAAAATTAATTTAATAACAGCATAGTTATCCATTATGTAGGGTAATGATTTACCGCCCATGTGCTCTTGTTTAAATGAATTCATTAACATGGCTCATAGCGCCTTCGTGCCCGATTTGTTACCGGGGAGGGGCATCGGTGTTCCAATTTCGACAATTATTTGAGTTTGCGAGTTCATGTGGTTTGTAGTTTATATCTATTTTTGTATTCATCATATAAAGTTAGATTGTTAATGCTGATTGAAATATTAAATAGAATCTGAAAACGGTGAGGAGATAAACATAGAAGTTTCAATACATTTTTGTTATTATTAGGCGCCTCTCATCGAATTTTGATATACCCCCTTTTCACTTGACTAAAGAAAAAAACAGTTTACACTGTCATAAATAATGGTCTGATGATATCTCATTAGAATCCTAAGTACTGCATAATAATTGAAATGTGAAGTTTCTAAAAAAAAACACACACACAAAACTTACGCATGGGAGTAGTGCTTGAAAGTTTGAAAGTTTGACATTCACGGCACGGCGCCAGACCGGTTGTGTCACGTGACCGAAACAAACCATGTCACATGACTGTGTACTGTCCCCTGGGTGCCACGCCTCCGGGGAAACCACGCCCTTTGTGTGAGGGATTATTTGGTCATGATTCATCCATCTGATCGATAAGTATTCGTATACAATCATGCTGCCTTTATAACAAGTCGTGCTATCATAGTATGAAGTTGTATTAAGTTTATGCACATTCCTAAAAACAGTTATTTCATTAAGATTAAAACTAATAATTAGACGACTCTCCAATTTTCAATTCAATCAAATATCTAAATAGAAGCAATAAAAAACACATACGAACGTTCAGGCCATACGTGGCTTAACACCAAAGGTAGTATAGCAACGCTTATGACTTTGGGAATTGTATCTTCATAATTAAAAAGATCAAGAGATATAGCCTTTTAAGTATATAGTCAAATTTTAATGTGGAAAAGGTTTTTTCTTTGTCGGTACGTATCAAAGCAAACTCGCGGATCATATGTTAATTATTATTTTCAAAAGGCGTAATATGCTTTGTTATTTTTTGCAACGATGTAAACATAATTATCTCGCACTAATCATTTTCAATGTTCAGACCTTTTTTTTCAATTATAGAGCTGATGAAAAGTCAGTTTAACCTAAAAAAGGCGCTAAATCCATTTAATTTTTGTTGGCAAAATGAACGTTTATTTGTCCCACTTTTCACACAATCATACTCATGGGTATACCGTGTATAGAATGCAATGTTTCACATTTTATTTTGATGTCGCAATTAGCAGTGAAATTTGGGTTCACGGCTAGCTTAGTATCTTATTATTGCAGTTGTAACATTAAATGAATTCAACGCCTTTTTAGAATTAGGCTCATCAAAATAAAAATAGATTATGACTCATTCTGTATTCAGTAAAATTATAGGGCGTAAACAATGGAGCTTGCCGTTTTCCCTATTCACTGATTTTAATTTTTTGGTAAGCACTTCCTTTTCCTTATCTTTTCACAGGGATATAAAAGGGAACCTGGCACTAACTGGTATAATTTGCTTAAAGGGATCTTGTAACTTTGTTGACATGTACAAAAAATGATGAGTGGTTAATGCAATGTATATTGTTGTTATCTGATATGTCCACTGGGTGTTGTGTGAAAATTTCAAGTTAAATGGACTTTATATGGCCGAGTAATGAGCAAAAATGCAAGGTGACATTCACTAACTCATTGCACTCACTTTGTACACGGTTCTGACGATCCATTGGATAATTTGACATCTGAAAACTTCAATCGTAAATATCTTTTTAACGAAAGGGAAATTTGAAAAACCCGAAACCTGTCCCATGCTTTTTTTGTTAATAAGAATACAACAAGGTATTACCCTTTATTGAACTTCGTGTTTTCATTTGATACTCTGAAGCAAAATATAAGATGTGCAACAGTTGAGCACGTTCAAAGTGATATGTCAGATATCAGATATGTGAAGTAACGATATTATGTTGCTTTGAGATTGGTAAAGTAATAGTACGTACATTCAGAATACAAGGGAAATGATCTGAATAGTTAGTCTACAAAACAACTTGTCCAGGGCCCCGTTGCAGAAAGAGATACAATCGATTGTAAGTTGCTATTACTCGTAAGTCAGATCACGTGTTCTAGATGCGCAAATCTGATTGATTGAAACGCGTAAATTTGCTGACTTACGATCAATCGTAACTTACAATCGATTGTATCTCTTTCTGCAACGGGGCCTTGGTGTTGCATCATATTGATCCATAATTATAACTAACTTTCAAGTTCCACCAACTACATTTAGATGTAAGTAGGTTTAAATTGTTTGAAGTAGATTTGGAGTACAAGTGTTATGCAATAAACAATAACGTTTACAAAACTCATTACATTACACATGACCCACGTACGTTGGAGAGTGTTAAATCCAAATACGTAATGACGTTGGGCCAAGTCCAAAATCAATAAAATAAATATATATTTGCATACAAATCTGATGGTACTGAATTCAAACTAACTAAACACTCATAAACAATTTTAAGTAAGTACCAGTGCCCAAGTATCCATGGGGATGCCTTCACAATGAGTTGCATGTCGATGTTGCAATCGATCGTAAAGATGCAATTTATTGAAAGTCAGATCATGTGACTAAAGATGCTAAATGCACACAACTGATTGGTTCAAAATAATGTGCATATTTTCTGACTTACAATTAATTGCAGCTTTACATTCGATTGCAAATCTTTCGACAGTTCCTGATAAGTTTGTTCATCCAGCTCGTTTATATGCGGTTACTATAGTAATATTTTTGGGGGCGTTGTCGTCGTAGTAGGTTAGAAAAAATATCTGATAACGGTGTTGTGTTTAATAATCGAAATTCTGCATGTATTGTAAAATAGTATCGTACTCTGGTGATGTATTAACCATTCATATTTGCTTTACTGTGTTTACATATTTTGTCACAGTATAGAACGCTGTGTAAACATATGCATAGTAACATACAAAACATTAGCAATGATTTGTTAGTAGGCCATTCACTAAGAACCCTGAGCACTAATAGTTAAACCGCATTATGTTTACATTATATTACAATCGTAAAAAATTGCCCGATTACACACTTTTTATTTCCTACAATAGCGATGAGAAATAATTGAGGTATGGTTATTACGCACAATGGAGTCAACATTCCTTTAGACCCGGTCACATATCGCCGGATAGCGTAAACCGACGATGCCCGACGAATAGAACATTTGCGAAATCAAATTTGTCCGGTGGTAAAAGTCGTCTCCATTGCTTCATGCACAAAACATTCCGCCGGATAGAACAACGTACATCGCCTGACAAGGAACGGACAAGAAACGAATACGAACGGAGTCGAACGGATTGAAAATAGTTTACTCTCCGTCGGGCATCCGTTTTCCGCTCTCCTGTGATATGTGACCGGGCTTTATTTGATAGGTCAAACCGCTCATCCCACGTATTAGTCACTCGCTCTTGCACTTGAAAAGAAATCAGCAATTCATACCATTTTGTGTTGCTTCATTCAAACAATTCAATAAACATGCATGATAAACGGCATGAAAAAAAACCCATAATATTCCTCAGTCGCTTTAATCTTGCACTTTCCTTCCCACTTTTGTCTACCAAGTTCATAACCGTCGTGCCAGAAAGCGTTTTCAAGGATCTTATTAGCTGAGTAAACAAAATAGTACCCTCGTCCAATTATTGTTTTATTGTTGATGAAATTAAATGGTAAATAATAATTGTTCACCAGTCCTTTAAATGATTTACACGTCAAACTGAACAAAGTACACTGTTGTTGTTGTTGTTGTTATTGTTGTTATGGCAACCAGTTAAACTTGACTATTGTTGCCAATTTAAATTCTCTCTAACAAAATTTGTTGTCTACTCTTTTTTTATTTTTTTATTTTTTTAAAATCAAAACTATGCTTCATATTTAATCGAATTAAAACCATATTATGGCACCACTCTAAATATCACGATATATATATAAATTATATATTTTTGTTTTGTTTTGTGTGATATACCAAAAGTATAACCACTGGATTTATGATGAACTTATATAGGGAGCTCAAATTGAACAAAAGTGACGGAATTTTACTGCGTATGTGTGTAAGTGTGTGTGTGTGTGTGTGTGTGTGTTTGTTTGTGCTTACCATGATAACTTGGAAATAGTAATATTCTATTGATAAAAAAAAGCTCAGATATCTAGATATCAGTTGTTCGAACCATGGAGTAACTTTCATATTTCGGATTAACGGTAAAAAGATACGAGGTAGGGCAAGCAACAGCTCATGAATATTCAAGAACAAAATACAGCCCTTCACATCTTGTAATCTCTTGTATGAGAGTTTACCCCCCCCCCCCCCCCAGGTTCTAAATATACCCCAACCTCACCTCCCATCTCTCTTACTCTCTTTCTCGATTCATCTCTGAGCTTTTGTTTGTTTAAATCATTAAAAGGTATTTGCGATGGTTTAGGCAACATTAGCCAACCGTTCAAGCCTATCACGGCGCGCTAGCATGCGTTGCGGGTCTGTTCTATTTCCAATTCTATTATGATTATGATTATGACTTATGAGCTCGGAAGTTTGATTCTTGGCAAATAGTGTCAAGGTCCCGGGCCAGGGTGCGTGGTGTCAATGCACTAGACCTGGAACCAAAACCCTGAACTGTTTTTAGCCTCAAAAATATCGATTTGCCGGAGCTAGTCCTGCTAAACAAGTCATGCAAGTATACTGCATGAAATATGGAAATCAGTTCAAATCAAAATGTGTCAGTTTTATGTTATATTACTACAATTCGTTTGTATCATTATTATTATTATAATGTTTCAAATTTCTCAATATTCCCCTCTCCCCTATAGTCGGGCAAAATAAGTAGAGGTATACAGTATATAGACAGGAAACAGACGGAACAAAATATGGGTGGATAATATAATATTTAAAAAACATCAAATATGACATGTTGGGCAAGTAACCGGATGGATCGTAACCTATATGGCGTGTTGTAATATAATTCAATCGCGGTTTAATATTTTCGTTTGTAACAAACTAAATATATCAATAACAAGCATTTGAAAAGTATAGGGGATACACAGTTGCTGCTCTCTACCCAGGTGTATAAATGGGTACCATGGTCGGGTGTTAATTAGCCTGTAGCGCCATTATCAGTGGCAGCTCGGCTAGTATGCTCCCCGGGGAGTTGAGAAAGTACGCAATATAATTGTGTTGGTTTGAAATGTACCCTGATGACCATGGGTAATAATAATTTAAATAATTATTTAAGCGCAGTAGAGTATATATTTATAGTAGCTGTGCTATATAAATGTTCATGATTTTATTATTATTATTAATTATTATATTGGAAAAAAAGATCCACTCAATTGTGATGATGGAGAGCTCCTAATTGCCCTGATAGCAGACACTGGTAAAAATTACGTCAAATTTACGTAATTTTACGTCGGGTACGTCGTCTTAACGACGTCTTAAATTAACGTCAAAAAGTGAAGATTTTGCACCCGCGTTTACCGTGATATCGACGTCATATTTTGACGTGATATTGACGTATTTTTTCCCGAAAAGGCGTCTTTATGACGTCTTTAAGTCGTCAATTTGTACCATTAATTACGTTATTGAGACGACATAAATACGTCGTATTGGTCAAAATAAGACATGATTTTAACGTATTGATTTGACGTGATTTTCACCTTGTGTACGTCGTCTTTAAGACGTCGTAAATTAACGTCAAAAAGTGAAGATTTTGCACCCGCGTTTACCGTGATACCGACGTCATATTTTGACGTGATATTGACATATTTTTTTCCGAAAATGCGTCTTTATGACGTCTTTAAGTCGTCAATTTGTACCATTAATTACGTTATTAAGACGACATAAAGACGTCTTATTGGTCAATATAAGACGTGATTTTTACGTATTGATTTGACGTGATTTTCAAGTCGTGTACGTCGTCTTAAAGACGTCATAAATTCACGTCAAAAAATGAAGATTTTGCACCCGCGTTTCACGACATATAGACGTCATATTTTGACGTGCTAACGACGTCTTTTTATGACGAAAAGACGTCGTATTGACGTCATATTTTGAAGCGATTTTTACATTATTAAAAATTTTAAAATTGAGATGGTTATGTCTTGTAGTATATTCAACAGTCAACAGTTTTATAACATATAACATATAACATATAACATGTAACACATAATCCTATCCTATTCCTAAATCCTAAACCTATCCTATCCTATAACCTACGTCTAACACCTTACTGATCAGTTGTCGTATAGGTTCCGTATATATATCCCGCTTCTTAGTATGTGAGATTTAAATGGTTAGTATTGACTGTTTAGTATTTCAAAGAGTTGATGCCTAAATAATTAATTTGCAAATCATGTTGAAAATATTAAAAACAGGTTGGTATTTATATTAGTTTTAATATCTGCAAAAACAAGATCATAATAACAATGTTTTCAATGTAAATAGTTATAAAAATTGGAATTTTACTTTGCACTCTAATGCGATTGTTTATAATCGATCATGAATGAATCCTGTACCATTAGACCTGAAGACGTTAATCATAAGTCCTACTGTATTTTCTTTTGTTATTCATGTTCTAAAAGGTTTCTTTAGAAAATTTAGCAATATTACCACCTTGGGATCATTGGGTTATTTCCACTTTGATACGATCGTTTATAATCGATCATGAATTATTCCTGTAGGCGATCCTATTATGTTGTAGACGTTCATAAGTCCAATATTTGTTTGTTTGTTTTTACTCATGTTCTAAAGGGATTCTTTAGGAAATCTAGCAATATTACCACCATGGCATCATTGGGTTATTTCCACTTTGATACTATCGTTTATAATCGATGATGAATTATTCCTGTAGGCGATAATAGGTTGTAGACAGTCCAATATTTGTTTGTTTTTTCTCATGTGCTTAAAGGTTTCTTTAGATAATTTAGCAATGTTACCTTGGCAACATTGAAAATTTGTTGTAGAATTAGCATTATACAGATAATCAGCTAAATTGCATATTTGTTTTATTAGGTCAGAGGCAGGCGCGCCGGAAGCAGTTTTGGATTGGGGGGGGGGGGGGGGGGGGGCAAAACCCCAAGGGGGCTCACAATTTTGGTGTGTATAGGGGCTCATGCCCAACCACACTCTGGGTTGCCAAGTTTGAGCCAGAGGTGAGAGTGAGACATTGCGAGGGAGCGAAGCGACTGAGCGGGGGGAGGGTGTGGGAGGGGGTGTCCCCCCTCCCACGGTAGGGAGTTTTTGCATTTTTGGACTTGAAATTGTGCATTCTGATGCATACCTAGATAGGAAATTCGGCTGTATTTGGGAAAGCGTGATATGATTTGATCGACCAGAAAGTTTTAATATATTTTTCACGTAGAAAACAAATAATTGACACACTAATAAATATGTACCCCAAAACACACACACACAACACAACATAAACCATAATTATGCAACGTTATGTATGATCCAACAACACACTGCCAATAATGAGTCCCGATGGAGCGAAGCGCCTGAGGGCTGGGGCAGGGAGGGAGGGGGAGGGTTTGGGAGGGGGTATCCCCCTCCCACGGTAAGAAAGATTTTGCATTTATGAATTAAAATTGTGCAATCTGGTGCATACCTAGATAGGAAATTCGGGCTTAAGATTAACTGCATCTGGGAAAGCGTGTTATGATTTGATATATTTTTCACGAAGAAAGCAAATAATTGACGCACTAATAAATATGCACCACTCCCACATATATATTGTATTTAGTGTCATACACAGTTCCAACATAAACCATATATGGCTTATGTATGATCCAACAACATGGCCTACAGCCAATAATGAATCCCTGATAGCAAACACTGGTAAAAATGACGTCAAATTTACGTCGTTTTTCGTCGTGCACGTCGTCTTAAAGACGTATTAAATTCACGTCAAAAAGTGAAGATTTTGCACCCGCGTTTACCGTCATATAGACGTCATATTTTGACGTGAAAATGACGTATTTTTTCCCGAAAAGGCGTCTTTACGACGTCTTGAAGACGTCAATTTGTACCATAAATTACGCCATTTAGACGACATAAAGACGTCTTATTGGTCAATATAAGACGTGATTTGTACGTCTGGATTTGACGTCATTTCCACCTTATGTACGTCGTCTTTAAGACGTCGTAAATTCACGTCAAAAAGTGAAGATTTTGCACCCGCGTTTACCGTCATATAGACGTCATATTTTGACGTGATAATGACGTATTTTCCCCGAAAAGGCGTCTTTACAACGTCTTTAAGACGTCAATTTGTACCATAAATTACGCCATTTAGACGACATAAAGACGTCTTATTGGTCAATATAAGACGTGCTTTTTACGTCTGGATTTGACGTCATTTCCACCTTGTGTACGTCGTCTTTAAGACGTCGTAAATTCACGTCAAAAAGTGAAGATTTTGCACCCGCGTTTACCGTGATATAGACGTCATATTTTGACGTGATAATGACGTATTTTTATCCGAAAAGGCGTCTTTATGACGTCTTTAAGTCGTCAATTTGTTCCATTAATTGCGTTATTAAGACGACATAAAGACGTCTTATTGGTCAATATAAGACGTGATTTTTACGTCTGGATTTGACGTGATTTTCACCTTGTGTACGTCGTCTTTAAGACGTTGTAAATTAACGTCAAAAAGTGAAGATTTTGCACCCGCGTTTACCGTGATATAGACCTCATATTTTGACGTGATAATGACATATTTTTATTCGAAAAGGCGTCTTTATGACGTCTTTAAGTCGTCAATTTGTTCCATTAATTACGTTATTGAGACGACATAAAGACGTCTTATTGGTCAATATAAGACGTGATTTTTACGTATTGATTTGACGTGATTTTCACGTCGTGTACGTCGTCTTAAAGACGTCATAAATTCACGTCAAAAAGTGAAGATTTTGCACCCGTGTTTACCGTCATATAGACGTCATATTTTGACGTGATAATGACGTATCTTTTTCCGAAAAGGCGTCTTTACGACGTCTTGAAGACGTCAATTTGTACCATAAATTACGCCATTTAGACGACATAAAGTCGTCTTATTGACGTCATAAAAAGGTCGTCCATACGCCAAAAAAATTGTTTAAATGTCTTTGAAAGACGTCAAAATCACGTTGTAATAACGTCGTCTATACGACAAAAAATAATTGGAAAAAATGTTTTTTAAAAGACGTCACAATGACGTCATGAGGTCGTTCATACGACAAAAAATGATGGCAAAAACTAGTCTTGTAAAGACGTCATAATGACGTCTTAATATTGTCGTGCGTACGACACAAACCTTAATGGCAAAAATGGTCCTTTCAAAGACATTATAAAGACGTCATTATAAAGCCTTTTATACTACAAAATAAATACTTAAAAATTATCTTTTAATGACGTGATAATGACGTCGTTTTTACATTCTTAATATGACGAAAAAGCATTGGAAAAATGGTCTTTGAAAGACGTCACAATGACGTTGTAAAAAGGTCGTCCATACGACATTAAATGATGGCAAAAACTAGTCTTGAAAACACATCATAATGACGTCATATTAACGTCGTCGTACGACACTAACCATAATGGCAAAAATAGTCTTTAAAAGACATCATGAAGACGTCAATTTTAAGACTTTTTTATGACAAAATAAATAGTGAAAAAATGGTCTTTGAAAGACGTCAACATGACGTAGTAAAAAGTTCGTCCATACGACAAAAAATGATGGCAAAAAAACTAGTCTTGAAAAGACTTCAAAATGACGTCGTAAAGTGATCGTCCATACGACAAAAAATGATGGCAAACAATAGTCTTGAAAAGACGTCAAAATGACGTCTTAATAATGTTGTCCGTAGGACACAAACCTTAATTGCAAAAATGGACTTTCAAAGACATCATAAAGACGTCGTTATAACGTATTTTATACTACAAAATAAATACTTAAAAATAATCTTTTAATGACGTGATAATGACGTCGTTTTTACATTCTTAATATGACGAAAAAGCATTGGAAAATGGTCTTTGAAAGACGTCACAATGACGTTGTAGAAAGGTCGTCCATACGACATTAAATGATGGCAAAAACTAGTCTTGAAATCACATCATAATGACGTCGTATTAACGTCGTCGTACGACACAAACTATAGTGGCAAAAATAGTCTTTAAAAGACATCATCAAGACGTCAATTTTTAGACGTTTTTATGACAAAATAAATAGTGAAAAAATGGTCTTTGAAAGACGTCAAAATGACGTAGTAAAAAGGTCGTCCATACGACAAAAAATGACGGCAAAAAACTAGTCTTGAAAAGACTTCAAAATGACGTCGTAAAGTGATCGTCCATACGACAAAAAATGATGGCAAACAATAGTCTTGAAAAGACATCATAAAGACGTCGTTGTTACGTCTTCTATACGACAAAAATAAATACTGAAAAAGTGATCTTTAAATGACGTAATATTAACGTAATTTTTGCGTCCTTCCATACGACAAAAAACAATTGGAATATGGTCTTTGAAATACGTCACATTAACGTCGTAAAAAGGGCGTCCATACGACAAAAAATGATGGCAAAAAATTGGTCTTGAAAAGACGTCAAACTTACGTCTTTATAGCGTTATTGATACGACATAAACCCGTATGGCAAAAATGGTCTTTAAACGACATTATAAAGACGTCGTTATCATGTCTTCTATACGACAATAATACATTCTTAAAAATGGTCTTTGAACGACGTTATAATGACATCGTTTTTACGTCTTTCCTACGACAAAAATAAATAGTGGAAAAATGGTCGTTTAAAGATGTTATAATGACGTCAATTTTACGTCTTTTATACGACATAAGTCATCATGTCAAAAATGGTCTTTAAAATACGTCATAATGACGTCGTATTCTGATCGTTTGTACGACATATGACGTGTTTACCAGTTTACGACCAAATTAAGACGTCATAAAGACGTCAGTCTGCTATCAGGGTGTTTCATGATTCTATCATTTATTGAATTAAAGTATGATTATAGACCTTACATGGATCTATAGTGACTGTTGACATATGCAAAAACTGATGATAGGTTTGTTTGTGATCTGATATGTCCACTGGGTGCATGTGTGAAAATTCCATCTTAAAATGTGTACTTTTGAGATCTGATATGTCTACTGGCTGCATGTGTAAACGAACATCATAATATGAGAGAGTAATGAGCGAAAATGCAAGGTAATATTTGCTAACTCATTACCATAACTGTGTACACAGTTGAAACAATCCCATGGAGACTTTCACATTCTAACATTTCAATCTTAAATATCTTAGTAACCAAAGAAAAATTGAAACATGTTCATAGTTAATTTGAATACAGCAAGGTATGTAACAAAACATAAACGTTCTAAGCAGGATTGTCAATTTTAAAATCTGTATTTTCCGCTCCCAAAATAATTTCATTAACAACGAAATTTGTTATAAGAGAACAAAAGTGGTTAAACGAACGATATGAGTCTTTTCGTCAGCGGAATTAAGACATCGTATACAAAACCACAAGCCATGGTTTAGTGAAAATCAATACACAATACAAATGCTTTGATACTTGACTTAGAAACGAAACGCGCCATCTTTAATGCAGTGGTATAGAGAGCCACTCATGCATGGAAAGTGGGACATTCCGACCCATCCCACAAACAGTGGGCGGGAAGTTGCTACAGAACTGAAAATATGTGGATGCCATTCATGACAAAAAATTATGGAAATTAGAGTGGATAACTGGGTGGTAAATCTTTACCCAACAAAATACTACAATGTTAATTTTGTTTTATAGTAGAACATGATAACATGATAAAAAGTATAATGATATATTACTTACGTAGCCAGGTGACAAGACTGGGCCGGTATTCAATTCCATACTTAAGTCAAAGTTGGAGGCCGTTGATATCAAACCTGGCCTCCGTTGCAGAAAGAGAACTTTGTAATTATTTGCAAGTCAGAAAATATGCACACTTGAACCAATGAATGAACCAATCAGATTTGCGCATTTAGTCACATGTTCTGAATAGCAATTCATTGCAACTTTACAATCGATTGCAACTCTTTCTGTCACGAGGCCCTGGGGCCAATATTTGTTTCGACGGGCACTTCTCACTTTGAAAAGGTAGCAAAGTTTTGTTTTATGGCGCTTCAAAAGTAATTGATGTTGAAGTAGAGGTAAAAATAAGGCAATAGAAACAAAACAGCGTTTTTTAAATCAAAATAAATCCAGGAAAAGCTGAAAATCCAAATGGAATCGATGTGGACCCCACATTCAAAAATAAATTTAAGAAAATATGTATTACAGCATTATCTATTTGTTTAAAGTATACCAAAGTGACTTTTGAATTGTTTTGGATAATGATCTCGCCATTGAATCAAAATTCTAAACAAAACTCACATAAACATTTGTTATTACAAAATGGTTGAAACTGTCGGGTGCCTGAAATGTACCACTTTGCGTTAATAACTGTTAATTCAATGAAACATGAACCAAACAAAAATCGTATCTTTTTACTATTTAAGTATTATTGAGTAATAACTGTTATTTTTCCATTATCATGATAACGTACAAGTTTTAGTTACTAAAATGCACTTTGACCAGAACTGTACTCAATCCTTTTAAAAAGCGTTACTATTATACTGCTTTAATTTGTTGGTAGTTCGTTATTGTTTAATGATTTTTGTCTCGTTATTTTTTAAAAATCTGTATAGCTGGTGCTTGTGCATCGTCTCCTTGCACTGATGGAGGAATGTGTGTTGCGGATCCAGTTGGAACAACCTACTTCTGCCAGTGTCCCCTTGGACGAACGGGACAAGACTGCGAACTATTGGAAACTGATGGTAAGTTGTTATTGTTGCTGTTGTTGTTGTTGTTGTTGATGTTGCTTTGTGCAGACATGGGAGAGGTGTTGTTTAAAGTCGTCCATTAACTTTATATACTTTTTCCCAAAGTGATATTTCAGACTTCAATCATATACCAATATCATTGGAAGAGTCTTGAAAATGATATGTGAGATTTTCATAGAAAAGGGATATTGTTTACCTAATGAAAAAAGAGTAAATCAATGACTGATTATATCCCAATCGTGAATCGCGTGAAGTACCCGAATTCGAATACTATGGATGATTCAGTATCCGAATTGGGATACTATTGACTTATGTCGAAAGTGTATACAGACGCTTTAAAATTCACGCTTAAATATATCTACATAATTAGGGAAACATTTGAAAAATCAGAATCCATTTCATTCTTCTGTTACCATAAGCCAAACAACAATATACAAGAGAAGTGTGAAGCTCCAAGTGATTTTGGGGTGAATTTTGGCAAAGTTAATGGATCACTTTAACAATCGGATTGGCGCTTGATTTCAAACTAGAAGGCCGACAAAGTCAGCATACCCACGCCTCCCATTAGCCCTGTTCTACCCCTTCGTCGGCCTCAACCCAGTCTAGATGTATTCAATATGTAAAAATGAACATCTGTTCATCTTCACATTAGTGTCGGGTCAATAATAATTATTAAATAAATAAATGTATTTTTCGGAAACTTACCAATTTCTTGGCGCTTCAAAGTTCAGATCAGCGTGTTGCAATTCAATTCCGTTCCGTATTAATTAACCCGGAATCGAAAGTACCGTACCATAACATATGGTACCGTGCGCGCGATCGCGATGCACACCTGGACTAAACTTGTTAGTTGCTGCTCGATTGGATTCAGCGCGAGCGAGGTTACCGTATACGTACCGCGCCTATAACGTGCAGATATTATTTAGGCACACACGTGCATTAAATACATACTCAAACTTCAAGGTTCCACAGAATTTGCAGGCGTCAACCAATCATCACCAAAATCTAATCGATTCTTCCATGTCACTATCCAAACATTCCCTGAAAATTTGGTGCAAATCCGTTCACCCGTTCTCTAGTTATCTTGTACACAAACAAACAAACAAACAAACAAACATACGGAACCCTTTACATAACCCCCTGCCGATTTCATCGGCGTGGGTAATTAGGGGCTCCCGAGTTCGTAAACGATAATTGATGCCACGGGAGTTATGTCATTTAATAAATATTGCAGTTCTGTTTTCTGGCGTATAACTTGTTACTTGTTCGGGCGTTAGTTCCAGTTAAGGCTTTTGTTCCCTTCATTTTCAGCAGTCAAAGTGGCACATCACATACATGTATATCCAACATAAATAGTACAACTACTGATTCTACATGTATATTACTGCTTTAAACAATAATATAACTAGACAATTTACCCTTTTCATAGGTAGATTTCAAGCCTGTTAGGTTACCCTAATTAGGTGATTATACATTATACGCTGATTCCGATGTACATATTAAATCGATTTCTTTATTACGTTCAGCAGTTATTACATAGCTTTGTTTATCGACTTGTTTGAAGTAGTAAACAAGTTTTTATAACGCCTCCTTTAGTTAATATGCATATGATATGTAGAGTTTTGTTATAGTTGTAATTCATGTATTTTGTTTTTGTGTATGACATAAGTAAAACAAAAAAGGTATTTTACAAGGAATACCAAACGAATAATACAAATATAGATATAGAACCAAAACTTGCACCATATAATTACAAACTATAATAATAATAATATAACTCCACAATGTCCGAAATCTAGACAAACTTACAAACGGCTAGGTCAGGAGTCTATTATAATTTATTTTAAAGCAGCCGTTATAACACAAGAGGGTGCTCTCTAAAAACATATTGGTTTCAACCATTTCTTATGAAAAGTGTGAATGTGATATTTTGTTTGAATATTGATTCAAAAGAGAGTTCATCAACAACTATTTAAAAACCTCATTTTTTTCGAAAAAGTTTAGGCAATATAATCAAATTATAGAATAAATGTGGGTGCCACATTTATTCCAATCGGATATATGTATATATATTTCTGCTGGTTTTTTTTTCTGAACAGATTTTGAACAAATAAAGGTAACTAAAATCACGTGCTCTTTTAAATATTACTCTTGGCTTTTCATTACCTCGCAAATGAATTATTTCTTGAAGTGCCCCTCTAAACCAAACTAAACTATCCCTTTAAATGAAATTCACGGATCACGGTATCTTTTACAGGAGGAGCCCCTGGAAGCACCGGGTTTTGCGGCGAGAACTTTTACGAACCTGAGGGTAATGTTACCAGTCCTAACTATCCGGGAAACTACCCGGATCGAGCCAGTTGCGCTTACTTCATCAAGATCTATACAGCTGAATCGATTGAACTCACCATAGTAACCTTAAATACTGAGACTGATAAAGATTCACTGTACTACGGTGAGGGACCGGAGTTAGACCTTGCTGGTGCATTCATCGACGGAATTGTAACCAACACAGTCATCAATATCACGGGGGACCAAGCATGGCTGTTCTTTGAATCAGACAAGAATAACGTGGCATCAGGATTTTGGATCACTTGGCGAGCAGGTGAGGATGAAACAATTGGACATATCATACCAATTATCATAACTTTATAGTAAAAAAGCAACAACGAAAAGGAAGCCCGTAAAAAGAGGCCTAATTACAACAGTATGGTAAAAATAACGTTGAGTAATTTCATTTTAGTATTAATTTTGTATTTTTCATTTTTTTTAGAATTCATGCTTCTAGGAATGAGCTAGAGCCAATAAGTTTCCGATTCACATTTTCCTTTGTATTACATTTAGAAGTCCATTTCGGCAATTGTTAAGAGTGATTTTGCTGTATGGCTATATATAGTTAGAAAACGTTCCGTCCGTCGGAAAGTAAACAGCTAGGCTGGTTACTGGTCGCCTTAGGCCGGTTAATGTCAAAAAGACCCTGTTTACAATGCAGGGCCGGGCCGAGACGCGTCTCGACCCTGTTTAAATTGCGGTACTCGGCCCCCCAATTTTGGTGCGTTTACAGTGGCGGGGCCTGGCCGCCCTTTCAATATCTTGTCGTAGTGGCGCTCTGCATGTAAACAAACACAGTAAACAAACCATTATTTTGGAGGCACGCCGGGGTCACAGAACAAAGGCGCGTTATTTGCAATGAATTGTTTTCCCAATTTCGTACCGCATTTGGCCCTTCGTGCGTTTACAGTGAGAAAAGCGGGGCCGAGACGCGTCTCGGCCGCGGCCGAGACTACCTCCAGAGCGGGGCCAAATGCGCGGCCACTTTTGGCCCCGCATTTGGCCTTTTGAGCGTTTACAGTGAAGAAAAGGCCGGGCCGAGACGCGTCTCGGCCCGGCCTTTTTTTCACTGTAAACGGGGTCTATGTGGGTCAAATGATTCATGATTTGTTCAGGGGAAACGAAGCGATCGTTATGAGCAGGTGATCGCTAGGACATGTTTCGCTGTAGGTCGTATTGGGAAGTCGTGGTTAGCTAACCTTACCACAGCTTCAATGTTTCAAATAATGAGTGCCTGATTGTGAAACTCATACGAGCAACTTATGAATGGGTTAATATAATTTACAATCATAGCATACAATCAGGCGATGTCGAGCTCACTTTATATTCTCTATGTCTTCATTACTGATCTTGAATACTGCTTACGACAGCTTCAGTGTTTTAAATTATGAGTGCCATTATAGTGCCACAAATGTTCTTCGGTTCTTCCCACAAGGAAAAGGAAAGCAAACTTGAACACAAAAAACACACGCACAATATTTTACCGTTTAGTATGTTCGGCCGTGTTAATTACTAACAGAAGCAATTTCCCCCATATGGTGTGTAATACAGGAATAACACCCCAGTGGAGGGGTAAGCTTGATAGGGGCCGGGAGCTGGCTGGTAAATCAAGGACATGATAATGTTAATATTATGATTAATGTGCACACCCGTGAGAAACGGGTTGGGGTTTGCTCGGTCGTCAGGTCTCTGTGCGTTTCAAAGACTACTAAACATGCTAAGGGCCTCATCAACTGACAAGGATCACCAATACACGAGTATTAAACCGATAGGCCAATAACCTTGATTACTTTGCCAACATGTAAAACTTATATTCCAGGTCGGTTGACCGTCTTCTCAAGCTTTTGCTTATAATGGCGACCTTCCCCGTCCTTTACGTACTACACGTACTGGCCCAGCCTATTCCCTTTAACTCATTTATCAGTAAAGTATCTTTGTTCTATATTATGTTTGTTTCTTTTGCATACCAACATTTAAATGCATATACTTTGTGTTTTATATCATTTTCCATTTCTGTAATTATTTCTGCAACTGATTTGTATATTGATTGCAGAAAATGAAATCTTTGAAATGAAACCTTCATTATGGACACCTTCACTTACCGTACTTACCGTCACTTTCAAAACACAAGATGTTGACTTTGCCAAAACTCGTCCAGACCTAACAGGACGTCACCACTGCCGAGGCAAATAAGAATCGAGGCGAAACTTAATTGAATAATCCTTGTCGTGCTTGTAGAGCTCAGTGAATGGTGGTTTTGATAGATTTATCGCGATATGAGAGTATGTATACGAAGTTTTATGATCATTATGATGCACTACTTCTGATTTCATTGTGGTGCAATCGTGCACGCCGCAAAGTTTCAATTGCGATTCAATCATGCTTTTTTATCATCTGTCACTTTCCAGACACCGATTTGTGCGTCACGGGCAATCCCTGCGGTGGCGGTGCGACGTGCGTGGACGGAGTGTTCAACTACACGTGCATGTGTCCTCCCGGCTGGACAGGCATCAACTGTGATATTGGTAATTATATCAATAATTTAATAATTATAATAATAATAATAATATATTATAAAAATAACCATAATAATACTAATAAACATACAGCTCAAAACCACTTAATGTAATTTGCGTTCTTTCTCAAACCCACTTATGTTTCTATAGGACTGTAAGGGTGGATAGGTTGAACACAACAATGATTTGCATTGCCTAGTGATCTAATTGGCTTGTATTCAATATAATACCTACTTAAGTTGAGTAGGAAATTCACTAAGAAATTTACTGGCCTAAGGAATCGGCCAATCCTACTAACTTCAAAGCAAACTGAATAATTTAGATCAATTGAATATCAGTACAAGTCACGAAGTGGGCAAATTGTTATACGGATTGATAAAAACCCGTACGGGCTTAGTTTGTCACACCCACAAACAAACACAGTCACGCACATATTATATTATTTTTATGCACACACTTGCACACGTACATACACGCAAATACAGACGCAAACAAAGAAATCAGGTTATGCTCACACCCCCCCCCCCAAAAAAAAAAAACACACACCACAACAACAACAGCAACAACAACAAACAAAAAACACGCCAACATACACCTCACAACTCTCTTGATTGTGTTTTAATTTGTTGCTTCTTGTTTCAGAACTCAACGAATGTGATTCCACACCATGCCAGAACGGCGGTACTTGCATGGATCTCGACAATGCCCACGCGTGTATGTGCGTGGCTGGCTACGAGGGGAACTTCTGCGAGACTGGTATGTGAAAGTATAGCCCACTGGCGTAGCGAGGTGGGAGGGGGGGGGGGGGGGTGGTGCTGCTACTGGGCTCGAGTCCCCCCTCCTTCAGGCTCTCGTTTCTTTCCTTTTGGGGGCTTTTAATAGCTGAAATATAAATGCTCCCGGGGGCTCCACCCCAGGTCCCCCGACAGAGGCCCTAATGAAGGCCTAATAGGGCTCGCAGGTTGGAGCCACTCTTTAGGAAAATTCCTGGCTACGCCACTGTTCTAGACTCTAGTATAGTCAACCCTGTGTATAGTGGCAATATATGGGCAGTAAGACAATATTAGTCTTCTAATATATTCAAACCTGTGCATAGTGACCACTTAATTATTGGAAGCAATACTTTTCTTCTAGTATAGTCGAACCTGTGTATGATTACCTCTGGGAAGCAAGACCATTCTAATCTTCTAGTAAAGTTAAACATGTGTATAGTGACCACCTATGGGAAGCAAGAATATTTTAGCCTTGTAGTGTAGTAAAACCTGTATATAGTGACCACCTATGGGAAGCAAGGGAATACTAGTTTTCTAATCAAGTCAAACTTGTGTATATTGACTACTTATGGGGAACAAGACAATACTAGTCTTTTGGTTTAGTCAAACATGTGTATAGTGATCACCTATGGGAAGCAATAATATTTAAACCTTCTGGTTTAGTCAAAATTGTGTATCTGTGACGTGTATAGAGTAATACTTCTAAACAACATCTCCTTTGATTCAAGCTTCTGGTAGAATACTGGAGCTGGACGATTACCTTCTTAGCAACTGCTTGGTCATACATTTCTGGCTTCCCTGATAGTGTTTAGAACCAGTACCATTGGCAATGAATAGCTGTGACACTACACGTCGGTACTAATGATGGTACCACTAGTGGTGTCGTATGTTGCAGTGCTCGCCAGACGAATTTCTTCATCCTAAAAGTCTATTATTGTAACCCTTTCTCCTAGTCCTCGAGAGAACACTTACGTAACCATCAACGTTTAATAACATTAGTGTTGTCTTCATTTCATGTTTTCTTCAGATATCGATGACTGCTCACCGGATCCGTGTCTGAACGGAGGGACCTGTACGGATCAGGTCAATGGATACATGTGTGCGTGTGTGCTTGGCTGGACTGACGCCAATTGTTCCACAAGTAAGAATACCAATTCAAACATAGAGAAATCTTGCCAGAAAGAATATAATAGTATACTGAATTAATTGTTTATAATAATAATAATAATAATAATAATTAACATTTATATAGCGCATTTTCAGTTAAAAACTGTTCAATGCGCTGAACAACCTCTCCAATCTACAACAAAAATAAATACGTTTTTAAATTTCTTTTAAATATATCAACTGTGGGGGACAACCTTAATTCTAATGGCAGACTATTCCATAAACAAGAGGTGCAAAGATCCACCATTAGAAGGGGACTTATCATTTTGTATATATACATACTGATAATTCTACTACTACTTCTACTACTACTACTACTACTACTTCTACTACTAGTAGTATTATTATTATTACTATATATATCATTATCATTATTATTATTGTCATTATTATTATTATTAGTATTATTATAATTTTTATTATTATCATTTTATATCTAAAAAGGATCAACACCGCCACCATTTAAGTATGGAAGCTAAAATAAAAGAATAATAAAATAATTATAACTAGTAGATGAAGTAGTACTAGTAGTACATGTAGAAGTTTAGTCATTTACGAATAATACAAATAACATAATAAATTAAAACTAATTAATTACCCATTTTATATCCCACTTTAGACATCGACGAATGCAACTCAACTCCTTGCCAGAACGCTGGTACGTGCATTGACGCGGTAAACGGGTACAGCTGCGATTGTCCTCTTGGATATACCGGCGACAACTGCGAAATTGGTAAGTTCACAACTCTGAACACTTGAAGTGAAACTGTATTCTTTTTTAGCGTGACTGATTTATAAATAACTTAAAAGTATGATTCAGATAAAGCTAAGTTGTACGTGATTCATTCACTTCGTGAAAATGTTACCAAATCATTTGAAGTTTTCACACTTCTCGTTTACCTTGTTGTTTGACTTATGGTAACAGAATGATTAAATAGGTGTAGATTTGTGAAATGTCTCCCTAATTATAGAGATATTTAAGATTTAATTTTAAAGCGTCTGTATACGCTTTCGACCGTAGTCAAGAGTATCCGAATTTGGACACTTCACGCGAATGATCTGGATAAAATCAGACATCGATTTATTCTATTTTCACTAGGTAAACATTATTCCTTTTCTATTTAAAAAAAAGATCTCACATGTTATTCTCCAACATCATCTAATGGTATTGGTATATGATTCAAGTATCAAATATCTCTTTTGGGAACAAATTATAAGTTAATGGATCACTTTAAAGGAATGTATCACTAAATTGTTAACTAATTGTATTACCCCTCTTCCTTGTGCCACTTAAAATGTTCCCTCTCAGCAACCATGGGCAGATTTAATATTCCTTAATATAGGTTTTCCCGCTCAATTTTGCACTTTTTTCAATCGAATTCATTTAGGGTCATTCGAATTCGCGCGTTGCCGCGTAATCGTTGGTATCGGTCTTCCAAATTCCGAATAAGTGCATGCGAATTCATGCATACGCACACCCTTTCGTGAATAGACACAGAAGTTCATTTATGGGCATTCGAATTCGCGAATGTGCAGCCAACTGTCAACGGCCTTTCGCGAATTCGAATGACCATTGATGAAAAGGTATGCACTTTGTGCAAATTCACTTGCTCCTACGTGATTTTGAACGACTATTTACGAATTCGAATGCTGCTTTGGTACGGCGATCGCAAATCGCGCGAATTCGTTTGCTCCTATTATCAATTCGATTGACACAATCGCGAAATTGAGCGGGAAAACCTATACTATTGTTTAAGCCCTGTTCCTTCTGAAAACATGACGTGCCATGCTTTTTCGATCCATGTATCCCTAAACGAACATTAAAGGGATAGTTTAGTTTTGAGGTAGAGGGCGCTTCAAGAATAAACATAATTTGAGAGGTAATACAAAGAACTAAGTGTAATATTTGGAAGAGCATGTGATTTAAAAGATAAAACAACCATTTTGATCCAGATCGGTTAAAAATATATATTTATGAAATTCCTACACTTTTTCGAAAATATACTAGTTTTTAAAATATTTTTTGATGTTCTCTCTATTGAATCATTATTTTAACAAAACATCATAATTCACAATTGTTTACAAGAAATGGTTGAAACCAATATGTTTTATTAAGAGGGCGCCCTTGTGTATTTTAACGGCTGTTGTTAAATATACATGTAGTAATGTCGTTACAGCCTACTACTTAGCCGTCTGTAAGTTTTTAAAACTGTCATGCATAGTGGAGTTCTTGTCATTAGTTTGTAATTATATCCTACATGAATGAAATCCTGTTCAGTGATTGGTCTACATAGCGTTATGTGACCAAACATAGTAATGCCCATGGAGAAAAATGTGCTATGCTTGACGTAATTCATGGAATAGTAAATGCTATTCCATGAATGACGTCATAGACGCCGGGTGATCATATTGAGCCCATAGAGATGCGTGTTATAAAACTTCCCTGCGAGCAGAGGTCTTGTTTTAGCTTGCGAAAGATGCTCGACGAGATTTCTCAAAGAGTTAAAAAAAAAAAATACAGCATATTTTCACCCGTGAATATCAATAAGTTCCAAAGAATATACTAGAGATGCATTTCATGTATAACGTAGCGGTATTCGAATTTAAAAATTACGACAATGGTGCACATTGTGCATCGTTGTCCTTCTGTGGTCGTGACACTAATTCGTCATTAACAATCGGACGCGGTGTGCACTGCACTAGCTGTATGTGTAATGTATTTTCATACAATTACACGTGTGTAGTATGTAAAGCAGGTTAATTATTCACTTTGATGCGCGCGTTTTGCATTTGGGTGCGCATTAGTTGGTAATGCGCGTAACCATGAATGGAAAGATAGCGCAATACGCGCTCTGCGCTAGGACTATTGCGCAAAGGGGGTCAGTGTCACAAACAGAACATAGTCAGTGCAGTGATGGTTCCATGATCAATGTTTAGTTTTTCTTTATATTTTTCTTTAATTGAATTTAATTCATTTGTTGTTGCGATGATTATGATTATGCGAAGGATATAAAACAAATATATCATGCACTATTTCGAGCCACTAGTGAAATTATGGATTCCTCGGTGACAGAAAAAGCACCATGTTCTTCGGGTCTACGACCCTCAGAACATAGTGCTTTTCCTGTCACCTCGGAATCCATAATTTCAACTAGAGGCTCTCAGTGCATGGTATATTTGTTTACTATATGGTGCAAGTTTTGGTTAATACTAATATACATTTTTTCAACCAGAATTGACTATCCCGTTAACCCTCTGAGTACCTAAAATAAATTGCAAGAATTTACCTGACCCGATCATTATAACGATTTAACTAGAAAAACATAATTCCCTATTCACCCACAGTACAAAGAAGTTTGAAGTCAGTATTATAAAATGCATTCATTACTTGTCTGTAGTGTTTGCCTATAAAGGATCAAACCAACAGATCAAATTATGTGAAAATGTGTTTAATATGAAGTTTAGACATAGACATTGTTTTAAAGAAGGTTATACTGTTTGCAAGAATAGTGCACTGTATCATTATTTACTACATTCAATTCACGGAAATGGTGCATCTGGTGCCTTTTATGCCTTCAAAATTCCTTGAAGTGTGTTTAGAACCTTCTTCTACAAGAACTACAGATTATAATACATGATGTAACATATCTCCCTTCTGCAACCCACCTTTATACATTTCAGACATCGACGAATGTGCATCTAATCCCTGTGTGAATGGAGCCTGTATCGACCAGGTGAACGCCTTTAGATGTGTCTGCGAGTCAGGATGGAGCGGCACAATCTGCGATGAAAGTAAGGGCGAGGCTAATACAATTACGATTATTAAGTTAATTAGTTTTGCTTTAATACACAGTACGTACATATATATTTCTTTCATTAGTCTTGCTTAACTTATATTTCTTGATGTCGGTAGGGGTTCGTTATAATATTTCTGAATATAATAGTCCTAGAAAGGACTGTTGGGATAGTCCTGGAAAGGACTGTTGGTATTGCGAGGAGAGGGTGGATGGTAGGAGGCATGGGCGTAGACATTACATTGATACCCATTCAAGTGGGGGGATGATCTATTCATTCATCCCCCCCCCCCCCCCAGTTGAAATGTATTACGTAACTCGCTACGCCCGTGGTAGGAGGGGCTCGACGTTTCGAATAGGTTGACTATCCGTCGTCGTCACTCCTGACGACGGATAGTCAACCTATTCAAAACGTTGAGCCCCTCCTATCATCCACCCTCTCCTCGCAATACCAACAGTCCTTTCCAGGACTATCACAACAGTCCTTTCTAGGACTACAAACAGTTCTTTTTAGGACTCTCCTAGAAAGAATACCAGCAGTCCTTTTCAGGACTACACCAACAGTCCTTTCCAGGACTACACCAACAGTCCTTTCTAGGACTACCAACAGTCCTTTCTAGGACTACCATATCCCTTTTCAGGACTCACCAATCCACCCCTCTCACATGGTGCAACCGCAAACCACTCGTATTATATACACCACCATGGAAATCGATACTTACAAGCAACATTTCTGAATATGTATTATTATTGTGAATTACACGGCAAATATTTGTCTTTAAAGTTTAAAGTATGTAATTTTTCACAAGTGAAAATTGAGGCTTTACCCAGCATTATGATTTGACTAACCCTCAAACGGATTTGAAATAATGATGTATTGATTGATTTCATACAAATTTGTTCTAGTTATAAACTTATTTATCAAAACGGTAGAGGGTGTAACTTATTATATTAGTATTGGTGTGATATGCTAAAACAGTAATAACACTCTTTATAAGCACGTTTGAGATAACTATATCATGGTGATCTACAGCACCATGTTTTATGTATAGCTTTAGTGTTAGTTTATTTATGTGTTTGTGTAAACCAACAAATAATTACACATATCAACATATCAAGGTGGGTCATCTCGGCCTCCCCCCACCCCCTCCCCCCCCCCCCCCCTTCTCTTCATTTGTTTAGAGGGAGCTGCTCAGCGGCGACCGCCCTTGGCCTTTATGGTCCATCAGACTTTTACCTATCATAATTATGCAATATTGTATAAAGTTAAGTTTAGTCAAGTGACCAGATAAAACACAAAAATGTACAATTAATGTACGTTATGTTGTCATGCAAGTGATCATTCCTGCATGAATTTTTTTTTTTTTTGCGTACAATTATACTGAAGTATATACTTGTATTATTGTTTCCTTTTGTCAATGGATGACACGTTTCTTTTTAAAATGTTGTATTTTTTGAAGACCAAATAAAATATATCTATCTTTATATATGTATATCTATCTATATATCTATGTATCATTCTTTATATTATTATTTGACTACGTTTGCCACTTATCGCAGACATCAACGAATGTGCATCAACTCCTTGTCAGAACAGTGGATTTTGCGTGGATGGAGTCGCCGAATATGTGTGCAATTGTCTCCCCGGCTACGAGGGGACACATTGCGAAACCGGTACGTTGAACACGATATCCATAGTAGTTAGAATTCAGTCTGGAGCAGACAGAGCCGACTCGACCCGACCCGATCCGACCCGACTGAAAGCCGCAGTCGGTCCGATTGATTCAGTCGCGGCCGATTCAACAAGTTGAATCGAGTCCGATTGATTTCCCAAGTGGAAAAAATCGGAGTCGTGAGGCACTTATGCTCTGTCTGCTCCTGGCTTTAGATGTTAAATTGAATACTGATCGATGTTTTGTACAGTTGCAGAAAATACGATGTGCAGCTTACTAGTTAAAGACACATAGCTGAAATATCAAATAAAATTGTTATATTTCGCATATGCATGATTCAATCTAAGTGTTGAACTCGAAAATAAAAGCCGATTCTCGACTCAACATCATTGCGTTGTCATGCGTAATTTATTCGATTTTCTCTTTCGACCCGGATGTGGATAAACCGTGCGCTGTTTAATAAACCGCACGGCGAAGGATTCTCCTCTGACCCGTTGCGAAAGACACAATGATAATTACTGAAATCAACATTTTACAAGCATGCGAGCACTCGGAGGGGAGTCATTCTCATGTAGAAGTCCTTAAATTGATCCATTAACTTTGTCACATTCAACCAAAATCACAGGTCCTGTTTATGGTAACAGCAGTAGGAAATGGGTTTTGATTTTTTTATTGATCTCCCTGATTATACAAAAGTATTTATGATTTTAATTTCGATTGAACTAAAAACACGAATGGGCAGTGGGTGATAAGAATTGACATCAATCTTCACCTTTTCAATAGGTCAACCGTGTTTTTGTTTTAGACCTATGAAACTATCATACACCATTATGAAGAACCCTATAATCTAAAATGATTTATGAGTCAAGTCTCAAATATCACTTTTAAAAAAAAGGGGACAAATTTAATGGATCACTTTGATAACTTTATGCACTTCTTTATAAATCATGGATGTCAATAAAAAATAGACCTTTATTTCGAATTTTAAAAAGGGATTTAAAATGTACAAACAGTTCGTCCGGTTAGAGAAAATTCCCACGGGAGCATACATAATTAGCCCCCATAAATCATTCGACCGTATGTCAATGGAATTGTGTGGAATTCTAACCAGTATGACTTTATGTATCGTTATCCTTTTAGACATCGATGAGTGTGCGTCCTTTCCTTGTGATAATGGAGGAACATGTAACAATCTCGTCAACAGCTACACCTGCACTTGCATAGCCGGGTTCACAGGGTTCGACTGTGAGATAAGTGAGTGCTTACATTCAGCTCGATTTGTTTGAATTACATTTCAGTTATCTTATTATTTCACGCATTTTATCTACATGTAGATAATGTATTCTTAAAGGTTATCTTTGTTTGATTATTCCACCCGGAACGGTGAAGAAAATGTTTTAGTGTTAACAACAAACAATATTTATTTCCGTATTATATCTATTTAAATATTGAATAATTCATCTGCTGGTCATATCTAATATTTCGTTCTATATTAATTGCTACTTGAATATAATAAACGTGTTATTGTACTGTGTTTATAGTTTGTGTCATGGGTAAAAATTATAGGGCCTATAGGAGAAACACAGCAACATCGCTAACCATGCAATCCTGAATAATTTTTTTGAGTAAATGAATATTCAGGATAACGCAAAGACAAGAAATAGAGAGTAGTATAGCAGTTAAAGGGGTAGTTTAGTTTTGGTAGAGAGGGCGCTGCACATCACAATTTTTGTGAGGTAATGAAAAACTGAGTGTCGAATTCGAGAGAACCTGCAATTTTCAATAAATATATCTGATCTTATAATTATTTGGGGCCCAAATAATTCGATGAATTTTGCAAATTTTTTTTTAAATGCTTGCACTTCAAAAATGTTCAAAAGCGTTTTTTAAATAGTTATTGATGATCTCTCTATTTAATCATTATTTCAATAAATCATCACATGCATAATTTTGTATGAAAAATGGTTGAAACCAATGCATTTTTAGAAAGCGCCCTCTTGTGTTTTAATGGCTCTTTTTGAACGATAACGGGCTTTTTACTTAGTCGTTTGTAATTTTGTATACCTTTCGAGCATGGTGGAGTTTATAACTATTAGTTTATAATGTTACTGTCCAGGTTTGGTTACTAAAGTTCAGCCTTACCAAAACTGTACTACCCCTTTAAAAAGGGATAGTTGAGTTTTGGTAGAGCGCTAGACTACTTATTTTTTCGTGAGGTAATGAAAAACTGAGTGTAAAATTTGAAAGAGCATAATATTTAAATAATAAAATCATCTTTGTTTGATCAAAATCGGTTCAGAGACGGCTGAAATATCCATAAATATAACAATTTGTAATAAAGCTGGGGCCCCAGGTTTATTAGAGAATTTTGAACCAGCCGTTAAAAATTCAAAAAAATGCTTCCTCTTTTCAAAAAGTTACAAAATATGTATTTAAATAGTTGTTGGTTATTTCTCTATGTAATCACTATTTCAACAAAACATCACATGCACAATATTTTATTCAAAATGGTTGAAACCGATGAGTGTTTAGAGAGCGCCCTCTTACATTTTAACGGCTCTTTTTGAATGATAACATGATCTTTGCTACGTCATTTGTAATTTTGTGTTCCTTTCTAGTTATAACTATTAGTTTGTAATGTAATGATGCAGGTTTTGGTTACTAAAATTCAGTTTCACCAAAACTGTACTCTCCTTACCAGAACTCAACTATCCCTTTAAGCACGATGTATTTACTGTAAAAACTCAACGAAAAATGAGAACGTAAAGCTTAAGTTCCTTATTTATTGAACGGTTGCAATGCAATTCAGAAAAATAATGTCCAGTCGTGATCAATAATGTGATGCATTGCTATGAAGTTCATTGATAACAAAAAATGTTAGAAAACCAACACAGACAATACTATTTCAGCACAATTTGTAATGATGTCGTTTGCGAAGCCATTCTCAATATCTCCGTTTTTGCAAAATGCATTTTGTTAGTGTTGAGGAAAATAAAGGAAATGCAAAGCGGAACAACACACACATTATTAATCAACGCTATCGAGTATTGCACACTTTATTTTTCAACAGCTCGTGTGGGTTTTAACTGTATCTAATGATCATGGGTAATATACTTGCGCTTAGAAACTCTGTATTAAGCGCTATATACATGCACGTTAAAATAATTGTATTATTATTACATAGATACGTCAAGCTTAGCAAACAAACAACTCATTACACAAACAAACCAACTAATAAACACAAAACAAACAAATATTCCCCCAAAAAATGAACGAACATAAACCGTATAGAAGAATAATTCGTTCTCGTATGTTGTGATTTGCCACAGATATTAATGAGTGCATGAGTGGTCCCTGTCAGAATGGTGGCATCTGTACCGATGGCATCAACGGTTACACCTGTACGTGCGTCTCTGGATGGGCCGGCGTCAACTGTGAGACAGGTAATCATCCCTTCCAAGCCTGCAGTCAAACCTGTATTAGCGGCTACTTGTCTCTAGCATGCAACCTGTGTATAGTGGCCATCAATATTGATCCCATGCAGAGAAAAGCTATGTTTAATTAAGCTTTATTATATTTGCCTTTCTAGCGGATAAGCAGATTTCAGCAGTTTTTTTTTCTATTTTAATTATAATATTTCTTTGTTCTAAAATGTTAGTATAACGTAACCCTTCTTACGACGGAGAGCAAATTAATAAAAACAAATTACATTAATAAGGATATACTAGAATAGTGGATGTTTTTAGTAACATACATCATTAATATATTGTGTGTTTCTATAATTTCCACAGAAATCAACGAGTGCAATAGCATGCCATGTCAGAATGGAGCCAGCTGCACAGATCAAGTAGACCGGTATATCTGCACATGCGCAGCAGGCTACGCCGGAGATAGATGCACGGATAGTAAGAATACAAATATTATTTCATCTTTAATGCAAATCTTATGTGTCATCAATTTCCAACACATCGAGCCTTTTTTTTCTTCTTCAAACATCTGCACAAATTGATGCAATAAAGTACTTGAGGGGCTACCTCATTATAAACAAAAGTAAAAGAGGATTGATAAAGAAACGCGACATAAAATATACGAATAGTAATAATGACTTGAAATTGTTGCAATTTTTGAATGATAACAGGCTTTTTACTTAGTCGTTTGTAATTTTGTATTCCTTTCGAGCATGGTGGAGTTATAACTGCTAGTTTGTAATGTAATGGTGCAGGTTTTGGTTACTAAAACTCAGTTTGACCCAAACTGCAGTATGCTCTTTACCAAAACTCAACTATCCCTTTAAACTGTACTGATACTTGGAATATAATAGCTGTCATTTAAAATACGCTATTGACGCTAGGATTGCCATCGCGGCGCTTACAAAAGCTCGAAAAATATACATTAATTCTACAATGACAACTAAAATGCTTACTCTGCTGCAGCTCAACTCTATGTGAGTGTATGAGTTTGATTACGTTTGACGTATGGGAGAATGTGTCTAAGTAATGTCCATATGCACGCTTGTGAATTGTTGTTTGTTTTAGTAGTCATGGTTTTATTATTGATCAATTTATTATACCGGACATGGTGTTTTATAGCTTACATAATTGTTTTTTTTAGTATTCAAATTATATACACTCAGACTTAACAGTGTTTTAAACATGTATTTTAAATTAATTTATTACATTTTGTTTATCTATTGTATGTTATTTGTCAGAAGACAGAGCCCTGTGGAAGACCAGCTTTTACTTGTATGATTTTAATTTGTATTGATTATTGATTACTGTTCTATTTGTATATGCTGAATTCAGGTTACTCTGTATAAATATGTGAAATAAATAAAATAAATAAATAAATAAATAAATAAATAAATAAATAAATAAACTCTCCTCAGATATCGATGAGTGTGCATCAGACCCCTGTCAGAACAGTGGCACATGTGTGGATGGCATCAATGGATACACATGCACCTGCACCGACGACTACACAGAAACACACTGCGAAATCTGTAAGTACTTAAAGTGATCCATTAACTAATTGGAGCTTTCACACTTCTCTTGTACGGTAGTAACGGTACCTTGTTGTTTCGCTTATGGTAACACAATAATGAAAGGGGTTTTGATTTGTCATGTATATGTCTCCCTAATTATGGAGATATTTAAAGGGACAGGTCCACTTTTATAAAAACGTCTGAACAGCTTTCAGTTGACGGATGGGGATCAATGTAACACGCAAACAAAATATCAGATCGAACAGCCCTCTAATTTGGATTCTACGAATGAAAAACGAATGCGTCCCTCCATTTAAACTATATATCGGTCAATAAAGGAGTTCAACTGATTTAGCATAATACCGTATTACAACAATATTGTACTAATTATCGTAAAAGGTATTGTGAAGCCGACATTTGTTAACGTATGTCACGGAAAAAGATTTCAAAAATAAAGAATATATAATTACATGTATGTAGTCAGTTTAAGCGATGTTTGGGTATTTTGCTTGGTAAACGCTCACACGTTAGTACTTATGCGCGAGTCACGTAGCTAGCGCGGGTCACGTAGGGGTCATGCATACCGATATGGCACTCCGTGAAATCTGTGTACGAACTTACTCACCGGCCGAAAATACGTATGTACCCATTAAACCGTCGTCCAACAATTTAATCAGTTTTAGGTCTATAACTCCACGAAAAAGAGATTTCAAGCCCTAATTTTTTCAGGCATGCTATTAAATGACATTTCCTTTCATATAAGACAATAACCTCGCAACTTTTGAATTTTGGCTTGCAAAAGAGGATCTATCCCTTTAAGACCGTAGTCAAGAGTATCCGAATTCGGAGACTAAATCCTCCGTCGTATCTGAATTCCGGATACTTCACGCGAACGATCGGGATAGCATCATACATCGATTTAATCTTTTTTTTTCACTAAGTGAACATTATTTCATTTCTATGAAAATCTCACATATCATTCTCAAGAATCTTCCAATGTCCAATGATTGGTATATGATTGAAGTCTCAAATATCCCTTTTTGGGGAAAACATAACATAACATGGATTACTTTAGATGACATTGAAACCCGGACAAACTGTTGTTTGCACTAAATGATACTGAATAAGATGAATGGTCTCTGTAGGTTTGAGCACGATCGGTTAGGAAATGAGAAACTTTGGCTTAGTTTTTTTTAAATAGTCATTTATTTCGATGAGTTACTCACATTGGCAACGCACTCTGGCGTGGTTGTGGACAACTCCCGTTTATGTAAATCTAATTTTTTTTTTTCCCCAAAAGATATGTCTGCCCTTCGTTTCAGTTCAGTTCAAAATGTTTTTTTGTTTTAATAATACAATAATTCTAACTAGTATGATACATTAATGTTTTGTTGTGGGGGTGGGGTGGGAAGGGATGGGGTGGGAGAAACTTGGAGATGTGCGTTACATGGTGGACGTGAATGATCAAAATTGCTAGTGTTCAAATTATTAAAAAGTATTCATAGTCAAGCTGCTCAAACTATTCGCTTTACTAATGCTATTGCTGTTTTGCTCTTTTCCCCAGCTCTCAAGGCTTGCCAGTCCACTCCCTGTCAAAACGGAGGAAACTGCACGAACGTCCTCACTGAATACGAATGCGAATGCGCCCCGGGTTACTGGGGAGACAATTGCGAGTTTGGTAAGTAACCGCGAACTAGACAGGGATCATGGACCTGTACATACATTTCAACCTCTGTGTTGTCTAATTCCACATTGCGCTCCAAATCCCGGTGACGGGAGAACTGTTCGATGAGTCAATCATGCAAGTTTATACGCACTGTGAGCGACGTTTTATTTTTCTGATAAAACGCCCATCAAAAAGACTCAGAGCGCAATCTACTAAACAACGAATAAGTTGTGTTAAGTTGCACAATGTTGTAGTCAGGTAGTGGAACGATGAAACGCGTGGTCGGCTCGGGGGTCGGCTGTAAAACAGTAGTCTAATGCAAGGCGCAGACAGAGCCAATTCGACCCGATCCGACTGGTTTTCAGCCTGATTAACCCAGTCAGTATTCGCTGCCTCAAAAATTCGGTTTTCCAGTCAAGTGCCAGTCGGAGGTCAATCGAGGTCCATTCAACATGTTGGGTCGGCTCCGACTGAGCCAAACTGATTCTAGCCTGGCTGAAAACCAGTCGGATCGGGTCGAGTCGGCTCTGTCTGCGCCGGGCTTAAAACATATTTCGAAATGTTCAAACTATATCACATGACCCAGTATGGTGAAGCAGTTAAACCATATTTTCATTTAAGGGATCTAATAACTTTGTTGGTATGTACAGGAAGTGATGAATGGTTGGTACAATGTGTAGTTTTGTGATCTGATATGTCATCAGATTATCGTGTCAAAATGTCACGTTGAATTTGTACACAGTTATGACTATCTAGTGGATATTTAAACATCCGAATAAGCCTACATAAATCGTAAATAGCTAACGTAGTGAAGTTTTGAATAACCAAAACCTGTTCCATGCTTCTATTGGTAACACGATTACGACAAGATATGAGAGACCCACTATATTTGTAATGAAATTTTGTGGATTTGGACAATGTTACTATATCCCTTTAACTCTTAACCTGCATGACCTGCGAGGGATTGTAATGCTCTATGTCATTTGCGTGCAACTGGTGTAACTCGCAAAAATGCGAGCTTGGCACTTATGGATTTAAACCATCTTTGTGAATGATAATATTATCATTATTTATCAATATTATTCTAGGTGGTATGGGGAATACAAGTTAGTCTAAGTCGCCCAGAACTATAACAGTTAGCAGTTCTCATGTGCCTTGCTAATTTCCTATATATACTCATATGATGATAATAATAATAATGATAATAGTAATAGTAATAATCATAATTTCTACTTTTTCATATGAAATCTGAATGTCTAATGAATTTCATCACCAGAAATCAATGAGTGCTCGAGCCTGCCATGCCAGAACGGAGCAATGTGTGAGGACCAGATAAACAACTACACATGCATCTGCACCTTCGGTTACTCCGGCCCCAACTGCGAAACAAGTAAGTATATTGTTACATGTTAATTATGTTCTCATTACTTTGTATATGTTTATGGTTTGTCTTTTATTCTCAATATTTTTTTCTTCTGGCACTTATTCACCTCGGAATCACCGTCACCGTCACCATCACCATCACCATCACCATCACCATCACCATCACCATCACCATCACCATCACCATCACCGGCACCGTTACCGTCAACATCACCATCTCCATCACCGTCACCGTTACCGTCACCATCACCGTCTCCATCACAATCGGCATCGCCATTACCATCACCATTACCATCACCATCTCCATCACCATCACCATCACCATTACCATCACCATTACCATTACCATTACCATCACCATCACCATCACCATTACCATCACCATTACCATTACCATCACCATCACCATCACCATCACCATTACCATTACCATCACCATTACCATCACCATCACCATCACCATCACCATGAAAATGACTGAAAGTCTAGCCATGTGTTGTCAAATTCATGAAATTTAAAGGGAGCGTCCGCTCGCAATCCGTGTACGCTCAATGTCATTCGCTTGCCCCTATTGTAGCCGTACACATACCGGCAATCTTGGATCTGCTAACAAAAATGCAGTCGAGGGTGGGGTGGTTTGCTAGTGGGGTTGTTGAGTTCGTTTTGGTTCGGTTGAATGCGTGCTGCATAGGGATATAGTTACACACAATAGACCGCTTCTGTAATGTATGCAAATATTATGCGTAGGACGTCAGACACCCCGTTGGCAAGCTTAACAATAGTAACTATGTCCAGCAAGCTCCGGCAAACTTAGCTTGCCGGACCTAGTTACTATTGTTAAGCTTGCCAACGGAGAGTCACGTCATACGCATATTATTTGCATACATTACAGAAGCGGTCTATTCATGCCCACGGGTTGCCTGCATCACCGCATTTGCGCTGTCGTTTACCGAAGATGTACGGAGAATTCCAAATATTATCCGAATATCCGAGTCGGGCCACGCTTCAATCCCCCATGATTTGCGAGTGAACGGTCCCTTTAAGTTACAGATATACTATGAATAGGTGTTTAGATCCATCACAACAAACGATGGGTATAGTAGGACTTGAACCCACGACCCTCGCATTGGAAGACGAAGGCCCAATTCACTCTGTCACAGCGCTTCCAGTTTAAACAACACGTTCATTCCCTGCTATAGTAATTGGTTTCTTCTACCAGGGGGTTGTTTCACAAAGATCATAAGTAGAACTTAACTCTAAGTTGACTTAAAAGTTATGGTAAGCTACGTGTATCCTTGGAATTAAAGGTATGGTGTCAAGAAAATCAGCTGAAAATGGCATTTTAGCCCTTCAGAAAGCCACTTACATGTAGATTTCGAATAAAACAACTGTTTTGCACTTGGAAAATTATTTATAAATGATATGAGGACCTGAAAATTTACTTTGAAAGTGCCCCCCAAAAAAATTGAGTTCGGGCGAAGAAAAATGACGTCATAGTTGTGACGTCATCTGCAGGCAATCACAGGATCCCCGATACTCTAATTGTCATAGACGTACACGCTGAGCGCATCTAATCACATTGACAGAGAGATATTATTTCGATTTTTTTCAATATCTACATACATTTGTTTGAGTTTATAATTATGGAGGATCCACACCCAGATTCATCTGATTCTAACAGTGAGCGTGAATTAGACGAAAGATCTGGATCAGAGTCAGAATCGAGTTTTGAATTGACAGTTCCTGAAGATAAAATTCCAAATTGTGCGTCGGCAGCCAAAGTGGAATGGAAGTGATAGAGGTGCAACCGAACAGATTTGTTGAGCGTGGCTGAGCAAATTCATGACAATTTCCCCATAATTGCAGACACCATTATTATAATTCTTATTTCATTATTTGTCTCCACAAATACAACAAATATAATTGCCAAATAAAGGCGCATACTCACTCTAAAATCGCTTCGAGGAAGTCTCCGATATGATTATAGCAATCGTATACCCAGCCCCCTCGCAGACAGGTCTTCCGGCCATCAGCACGCACGAGCGCTGCGGCTAGCCCAGGCCTAGCCTAACCATAATAAGTGGCGGCTTCATCCAAAACATGGTGTACAAAAATGCGGTGTTTCGCACTCAAATTCATCTTTTTATGCGGCAATAAAATGACAAGCATCATTGCTTTGATGGATCTATTTAACAATATTTACGGAAATATATTTACAGAACATTCAGAATTACCTCAGTTTTGAGCAAAATATTACTTTTCCCCGAAGTATCCAAAACTCAAGTCGTTGGCGAGCGTGCGGGAGGTTGAACATAGTCAATCAATTTCTGGGCATCGATATCATACACGTAGTCTACGCCGTTTGCAAATTAACAACAAAACTACAAAAGAGCGCTAAGTTCAGTTCATTTATTGTTTTTTTCTCTGTCGGCATTAGAATGGCAGAATGCCGACAGAGAAAAAAACAATAAACATTGTCAAAGAGGCCACGAAAGTGATAGATTTGTCCATCTAAGGTAATCGTTCTTGTATTTGTTTGAAAAGCCATGCAAACATGTAAGTAAATTAAGAAATAGTCTAGAATAGGTGCGATCGTAATAATCTTGCATTTTCGTTACTTTTCAGAACTTGTAATAGGTAGTTGGCGCGGCAGCTAGCACGCGAGAGCATAACCTGTCTTGCCGCGCGGCCCCCCGAAACTCTGGCAGACCTGCACACACTCGCTAGGTCCTTCCCAGTCGGCCCTCGTTAATTTAACCTTTGAGTTCTAAATCCGCCTCATACGTGGATCCTTATGGAAAACGGTGCAGGCTAATACTTTCCTTAGATGTGTTGCTGCATCTTGCTAAAATTCATTCCTGAGGCAATTTCAGTTAATCCTCAATTTTCAAGCAAATACGAGTTTGTATTACAAGCAAGTAAAAGTGTTTGCATTGAACCACGTTGTAAACAATTCTCGCTCTTCCGTGTTATTGCCTGCAGGTGACGTCATGACTCATGAGCTCATCGCTCCGCTAAAATTACTTTTTTAGGAGTATGGAACGCCGACGCGAAAAAGAGCCAAAAATGTGCATGAAATTTTCCTTTTTTGCCCAACTTAAGGATTAAAAAAAAAAAAAGAATGTGGTATATCAATAAAGGCACATATTCAAAGCTATAAAGCTGAATCAAAGCCGGGATTGCGCCCCTCCTTTAATTATATTCAAAAGCAAAGCAACAGGAATTGTAGACTTTCCATAAATGTTGCATCAAGAACATTACATTTCCTTGCTAATAGAAAATATCAATGATTTGAATCAACATTTCATATCTTTTAAAAAGGGCTTTCACAACAATTGTTCAAGAAACTAATGGCTTTCCATACTTTGTAAGTTCAACTTGAATTAAGTTCAACTTAGAGTCTTTGTAAAACACCCCCCTGGAGGGTGATTGGATCACCTATATATGATAATGCATTTAATTTGTTCTTTGACACATATTCTTGTGTTTATAACTAATTTAATTAACACGTTCTTTCATGGTTGCAGTTGGTTTCTGCTCCCTGGATGGTGACTGGTACAATGCATGCAACGACAAGCTGACGATCACCCAGACGACCACGGGAATGCTGCTCGGAGACTACATCACCTACGTCGAGCAGATCACTGGAATGCAGGGTAAGCATTGATTGACTCTCTACGGGCTCTGATCCAGTGCCGATGTCCACGTCCTAAGGCGTGCTTTACATGCCGAGCGGCACACATGTTGCACAATTATGTGCATCGTATCGTGTAACTAGTTAAGTTTTTCGCGTCCAGTTTCAAACTTTTGTCATTCAATTTAATAACCTTTTACTTCAACTTCGTCCCATGGAGCCTGAATGTGCTAATGCTAACTTTAATTTCGTCTTTTGTCGATCAATTTTTACAAAAGGTCCGCTCAATTTAGTCGTTTGTCACACATTATCGTCGATTACAATTCAAACTCGTCGTTCACAGATGTGTGCAGCAAGGGGGTGAGCGTGATTGTAAAGAGATAACTAACGATATTATTATATTAGAAGTATAGAGATTTGAACAGAATACGGATACTTGATTTATTTACCTAAAATACAGTTAAGGACGGATAAATCTTTGAAGAAACGCAATACTAATAATGTCATGAATGTAATGGCCATGCTCCATACGGGTAAAGACGTATTGAAGACATGAGACTTGTAACCATACGATTATGGATAGTATACAGGGTGGCCCCCCAAAACCGGAACGGGGCACTTCCCAAAATATAGTTACAAAATGATTATGACCATCGGATAGGATGTCCTTTCCAATGAAAAACGATACCAAGAACAGTAATTTTGGTCGTGTAGTTTTTGTTTTAGGGCGCTATGAGTGACACCATGTCAGGTTCCCTTTTTTATCAATTTTTACCAAGTCAGTGCTTGATAAATCGCACTTACTGCTCGTCATAGCATCGAACAAAGAGTAATACGCGCGCTATTGTTAGTGCGCATTCAGCTGTGTGCTGCCGAGAGAATGGGCATGCTATCCATGTTGTGATACATGTTTTGAATATGTGTATATAGATCTGTATATATTTGTTATATTATGCTAAATGTGATTTTCTTCAATACCCTTCGACAGGGTGACATGAGAAATAAAACATTGAACATTGAACATTGAACATTGAACGGGCAGGAAGTGCGTTTTATCAGGCAGTGACTTGGTAAAAAAATATAAAAATGGGAACCTGACATGGTTTCACTTAAGACGGTCTACAACAAAAACTACTCGTCCAAAATTACTGTTCTTGGTATCGTTTTCCATGGGAAAGGACACTCTATCTGATGAACATTATCATTTTGTTACTTTATTTTAGGAAGTGCCCCGTTCCGTTTTTTTGGGCCACCCTGTATAGTTATGGTGAAACACACTCAATTTACAATATCCAACATTTTCCACCTTAAAGCTGCCACCGTCGCTCTCGGCTATGCCTCCTCCACCGACTGCGACATCCCGACGTTCGGCTTTACAGTCATTCGCGAGAACGGCAAGTCGACTACCAGTTGGACCGGCCAGTGTCAGCTGTGTGACCAACAGGAGGTCCTCTACACCACCTGGATCAACACCGAGGCTGCAGCTACGTGTGCTGACATCAAGCGCGCTACTCGGTGAGTTTCAGCCATAGAATTATGAATACACAAACCAACCACTCGTTTATAATGGTTTCAGCAATGCATGGCGCCAATTAATACGATATACAACGCACACAAATACGCACACGCATACACACACTTTTTGAACACACACCTACCCGAACGCACACGCATACACACACACAAACACACACACAAACGTAGACATACACGTAGACACATACACACGTATGTGCGTATATGCGTGTATGTGTATACACACACTTACACACACACACACATACACGAGCACACACCCATGTACCTTACACACACACAAACACAAACACAAATATTATGTATATATATATAATCGCTACGTTATTTCTGACATTCTGTTCAGTACCAATGTATTATACCTATACGTTGCTTCTATAGTTCTATATAACAAAAACAAAATCTTATACGAGGTTTGACTGTTTGATTTTTACGGGGCAACCTTATGTACTGCAACAATAAATTGAAAAAGTTAAACGAATTACAATATAGTCTTTGTTATATGTATCACACAATGAATGCATGCAGGGAAGATTCAGTTTATCAATATCTATACAATTAGCTTTAATCAAAACATGTATTAGTAGTAAATTTGTAAATTCGTATAGGTGGATTCAAGCCTAAATCATGTTAATTTATACATAATTATGTTACTTTTTCTTCTCCCTACAGAATCGGCCAGGACAGGTGGACTCGCTACATGCAGAGCGCAGCACCCAGCGAGCTGTAATAGGCCTGGATAATTCAAAGATATTGAATCATGTGGAATATATATCCACTTTCCAAATCTTCAAATAGTAATCTTTAAAATCGAAATGGGCATTAGCCCTGAATCACAATAAGCCCACAAAATACTAGTAGTACTACAAATGATTACCGAATTAGAAACTGCACGATTTCATTCAAAATGGCGTCGTTACGGATCTAGAAAATAATAGAATTCGATGTTGGGAACCATTTCAACATATCCACCAATCATGTTTTGTTTAGTTGTAATGTTGTTCACTGAGGCGATTTGTATTCGGTAAGAGCATTATCAACTGATATTTTGTACAGCAAGTATAGGTGAATATTTTAGTTTAGATATTCACACATGTTATTACGTATTTTAGGGTCATACGTCATCCATGTTTTATAAGATGTTAACAGTAATTTAAAGCTATCATTTGTCTCATTTGTCTTTCATTTTTGGTGTGACGCTCAGTTATTTTTTTCCGGTCGTTTTTTTTTCTTCACAGAATGTACATATTTTAATACTATTAGAGAATCCGAGACTGAAATAAAAGAATCGATTCGATTTATACGTTGTATGCTTTCTTAGATGATAGTAAATGTCTGTAAGTTTGTGTGCATGCGCTTGCAGAAAACAATTCGATGCACAATTTATGCAGTTGTAGCTACAGATATGATTTGCAATTTCATCTTACTCTTTCTTTAGCTATACATTATTGCTTTTTATGGGTGCTGAATTGTATATATTCTTCTAATAAGTGTTAATCGAAAAAACCCAAACAATATTCCATCCGGCTATAGTCGTTTTTGCAAGGAATAATTATGCTCATGGTTGCAGTGATGTTAGAGTTTAGTTTTTGTTATAGGTCTCAATGGCCGGTATTCTACTAAATTTATCAATTAAATATAGACTTTAAAAAGACAGAAATAACCATAACCAGAAACCAGTAAAACCGTTTCACACCTGTAAAAATTTGACTAGCCCATTGATTGTTGTCATGGAGCACCTCTGATTGTTTCTCCTCATTAGACATCTAGATAAATGGATGCTTGGCATTCCATTGAAAAAGTTTAACATGTCACCAGTTATCTTATGTCCTTTCGATCTGAGAATTACAAGGACGGGGTATTTCTGGTGACTTCTTAAAACATTTCATTGGAGTGTAAATCGTAGAAGAAACAATTAGCATTATCTCTGGTGGCCCTTGACAACAATCAATTGGCTAGTCAAATTCCACAAGTGTGAAATGGTTTAACTGGTTACTGGTAATTTCTGTCTTTTTAATGTAGCTTAAATTGTTAATTTCCTTTGAATAACGGCCATTGGGAATAATCTTCTCACTGGTAGAATATTTGTGTATGTGTGTGTGTTTGTTTGTTTGTTCGTTTATTTATCGTTACGTAGTACTATATAAATGTAGACAAGAGAATGTATTCAAGTTCATAACTATAGTATGTAAATAAGCTTTATGGAGTGTCAAATATATTGACTTACAAAATGCATTCGAAGAAAACGGAACGTTATTGTATGTTCATGTTATGGTATATAACTTGCTATATTTTACTCTGATTATATTCGATATTAAATTTTTTTTTTATAGAATTTTTTATGCTGAATGTGTTTTAAATAATATTGTATGTATACTCTAGATCTATGGTTGCAGTGGTGGTTCTTATATTCCCATACACTTGTATCTTCTTATGTAAAAAAAAATATCTTTAATAAACAGGGTTTTTCTCTTTTTTATAAAAATAAATTTCGACTTATTTCTTGTCTTTTTTAATTTTTATTAAAAAATGATTTTACATGTAATCATAAGTGTTTGATATGTTGTGTGGTTGTTGACGGTTTGGCAGGAGGTATGTTCACATATACGCTTATTTCACATTGGAATAAAACACGCCAAACCAGACCAAATGGCACTTTCTAAAAACATTCTGGTTTCATTCATTAAACAAACAATTGTGAATGTGGTGTTTTGTTAAAATAATGGTTCACTAGAAAGACCATCAACCATTTAAAAGAAAAGTAAATCTTCTTTGGTAAATGTTCGAAAAAGTGAAGGCATTCTATTTACATTTTTGTTTTTAATTGTCGAATAAATGTGGGTCCAACATTTATTCCAATCAAATATATTATTTATTGATAGTTCAGCTGTTTCTCAACCGATTTTGATCAAATAAAGTTTGTTTTATCTTCAAAATCACGTGCTCTTCCAAATATTACATTACGTTTGTAATTACCTCAACAAATAATGATATCTTGAAGCGCCCTCTAAGCCAAACTGTACTATCCCGTAATCGTACCAATGCGGCATTCATCGAATTGAAAGGACTGGATAAGGTTCTTTACTTGTTATTCTTGAGTACATCGATTGGAAATTCCTTGTTGCGTAGGTTGATCAATTGTTCTCATGAAAGTAACAAAGGATATCCCATGACAACCATCTGCCACTCTGAACATGACTGCACAGAGTAAAAGCTTTATATCCTACCCATGATTGTAGAATGGTCAAGGGGTCAAACGACCCATATCCGGGTCCCATATGCTATCTACGAACTGGTCTATTAATCTCTCCTCTCTCTTATTTGATTGCTTTCTCATTCCACTCTCTTTGTATCCATCTGACTCCATCTGCCTTCTCACTCCATTGAAAGACATATCACATCACACAGTATGATAATTTATATGATTGGCGGACGGTCAGAGGGAATAGTGGGCTTTTGGCCATCCCATATTTGTATGATCTAATCAAGATTTATGATTGTTCAACGTTTTGATGCAAACCAAATTTATGCTGCCCTCTTCGTCGGCTCTTTGCTTAATATGTGATGTCACACAATAACTACTCCATGCATTGGAACTGTACACAAATCACAATGTTTCACTCCTTATGAAATGCACCTTCCTTCTATACTCTTATTATCACATGACTTAGTAAATACAGTACATGCCGCTGCCGCGTTATATTTTTGGATATACCATGGCAATATTACACCCCTGCAAGTCAAGTCAGATGATAAAACAGTTGTTAAATTTGTTGTCGGGAAAATCACGGAATATTCCTAACCTCGGGATTTCAAATGCTATTTCGTGAAGAAAATAAGTCCTTCGACTTCGTCTCGGGACTTATTTACTCTTCCCTCAATAGCATTTAAAATCCCTCGGGATGTAATATTCCGTGCTATACCCTCCACCGCCATGTAACAACAGTATATTATCAGATATGTTATAGATGAGTTGGTTGTGGATGCATTTAAAGCTAAATGACAGTATTGGGAAACGCCCCACACACAACAAATTAAATTTACGCTCTTATAGTACCAACCATGTGAAATGATATATTTGTACTAATATGGAATTATACAAATTTGGCCAGGAAACCGCCTACTAATTAAAATATTTGCAAAATTAGAAAACGATCACTGCCCTGATAGATATCGCCGACGGTTGTATTTTGAAATGTTCGTCCGCACATTACATATGCAACGCACAAGCAATCCGACGGGCCAAAGAGGCTGACGTGCGCCGTTAATTATAATCGGCGGCGGATGGAATTCCCCTTATTTGTCCGCATTGTACGATTTAATGGTTCATAATTTACTACATAAACCCTGTTTTATACGATTTCAACCAATTTTCCTATTACCATGATTACTGTAATTTGGCTTTAAAGGTAGATTCATTCATTTGCTGCATTCCAGGTTATTATTTTCTTTTCACCATTTTGTTTATTCAAGTGGTGTTTAATTCCCAGCTGGGGGCCCTTCATGTGACACGCTGATCCTCGAAGGGGTCCAATTTTAATTAAAACGCATTGATACAAAACAAATTGTCACCCCTTTGTAAAAATTGACGTAGGGAAAACTCTGTAAAACTACGCCCAAAATCTGAATTATGAATAACTGTATCATCCTTTCCTGTGTTCCACTCATATATATATTTGGGATCATGTGTAATGGAGTGCATTGTGAGCAGTAAACAATTACAATAATGCACTAAAATATAAATCGATTTTGACCATAATGCATTCTTTAAAGGGATCTAGTAACTTTGTCGACATGTGCAAAAAGTGATGAGTGGTTGACACAATGTATATTATTGTTATCTGATACGTCCACTGGGTGTTGTGTGAAAATTTCAAGTTAAATGGACGTTATATGGCCGAGTAATGAGCACAAATGCAAAGTGATATTCACCAAGTCATTGCATTCACGTTGTACACGGTTTTGATGGTCCAGTGGATAATTTAATATCTGAACACTTCAATCGTAAATATCTTTTTTAACGAAAGGGAAATTTGAAAAACCGAAACCTGTCCCATGATTTTAATGTTAAATAAATACGAATACAACAAATTATGAGGGAACTGCTAGAATTCCATTTGGATTGTGAGGATTTGGACAATGTTACTAAGTCCCTTTAATATACAACTTAACTGTTGGCTAACTAAATGATACATACATTTATTTGATGTGATTTTGTGAGTCGTTGAAACATACTACATACAAATAATACCGTAGTCAAGGTAGTAAACCGTGGTGTGTGTACTATAGTGTATCTGCCATAAAGCCTTACAGGTGGCGTAACACGGGGTGAGGGCACAGAGGGGGCACGCCCCCCCCCCCCCCCCCCCCACACCCTCAACAATCTGACAAAAACAATAACAAACATTAGTTGGAATCCGTTCAAAAATAAAGAAATGCATAAGTTGTGCCCCCAATAATTTGGGTACCCTCCCCATCATTTGGACAACACGCTTACCACTGATTTATTGAAATATGCCCAGGGGGTAGGGCGTTCCCGCACGTGCGAACAGACATATTGTGTGCATTCGATGAATGGGAAATACATTTTAAATTATCAATCATAATCGAAACGCTATACAACAAATCTTGTTTAGGTATTCTTCACTCCATTGCGGTCGATACATTCCGGCGCATTCAATGCGTTGTGAAGATAAGTTACCTTCTATTTATACAGTTACCGACAATAAATAGAAAAGGCGCGGAATAGTTTACCTCCCGCGGGCGCTTCCATTCTATTATAAACACACACCCACGCGCTCTTTGGAACGGATGTACGCCACTGTATAGCTGTCAAGCATTAAAGGGATCTAGCAACTTTGTTGACATGTGCAAAAAGCGATGAGTGGTTGATGCATAGTAAATTGTTGTTATCTGATATGTCTACCGGGTGTTGTGTGAAAATTTCAAGTTAAATGGACTTCATATGGCCGAGTAATGAGCAAAAATGCAAAGTGACATTCACTAACTCAATGCACTCACTTTGTACACGGTTCTGACGATCCATTGGATAATTTGACATCTGAACACTTAAATCGTAAATATCTTTTTAACGAAAGGGAAATTTGAAAAACCTAAACCCCTCCCATGCTTTTTTTTTGGTGTTAATACGAATAAAACAAGGTATGAGAAAAACGGTAGATTCCCAATGGATTTTGAGGATTTGGACAATGTTACCAAGTCCCTTTAAAGCGATTAGTATCAATCATACAAGGTGAATGTTTACGTCGAGATACTGAAGCCTAAATGCTCATCACTGGCGCCCCAAAACTTGAGTCTCGCCTATATGTATAACATTAACTATAATTCCCATAAATGAGGTACCAAATTATTTTTAACTTAATTATTTAACAGATTCTACACTGAAAGAGTGCAAAAATCGGGCAGCAATATTTGTGTCGAACACATACGGGGAAAATACAAGCATCACTGCCATTCTTAAAGAGCTAAAGTGGACTGCGCTTCAAGACAGAAGGAAATGTCATCACATATAAGCACACACACTGACACGCACAGTTCTTCACCGTTTAGTTCACCAGTGACTAAAATGTAAAACGATTAAAACAATGGAAAGTATTTGATAAACCTTTTTCTTTAATATTAACTGAACATTTTATTGCATATTCCCAAAATAATGAACGAAACAAAATGAAGAAATGATTGCCTGTCTGTATGATTGTTCTAATAGTCATCAGTATATCCTGATCTCCGTAGATGAAGTTCATCCAGGATGGATTCCAGTGCGGGTCGCTTGCCTGGCTCCGCCATCCTAATAAATTCCCCGATCGTAATAAGAGCGCCGATGCCCAGTTCCTGCCCTACTAACCCCATTAAACTGCCCAGTTGGAAGATGTCGCTCTGTTCCGATGTCGGGTCGTTATCGAGTGCGCACTCGGGTGCGTATTGGCTGTACAAGCCTTCGTCCTGGTATAATCTCTTCGCATCCTCACCCATGTTTAGTTGGACCGGTTGCATCGATGACATCCCGAAGTCAATCAGCTTGCCCTTCCATCTCCCGTCCTGTACGATCAGGAGTACGTTGCCCTCTTGTAAGTCGTTGTTGAGACATCCTTTCTCGTGCATCGCACGCAAGCCGTTTGAAACATCTATAAACACGTCAAACCAATCGAGCTCGCTAAGGGCCGGTCCCTTTCCGTCAAGCTTACCGCCGATGGAGCATCCCGTCATCGTTGTTAGATCGCCGATATATTCCATCGCGATCGCGACTTCGTCTTTGGCAGGTTTAAACATCCCGTATAATTGTGGGAAGTATTTGATTTTCGACAGTGCCTTATGTACGTTGACCTCGCGCCAGACTGCCTTTTCTGCCTTGGTGCGTGCCTGCACTTGCTCGCTGGGTGGCAAGTCGATGACCTTAAGGGCAACATGTCGATGTGTGACAGCGTGCCGGTAGAGGTAAACAGTTCCAAACGATCCTGTCCCGAGCTCAGGCACGAAACCAGACTCATCCACGGTGACCAGGTCGTCCGCACTGTCGACAACGATATATCCTGTCGTCGTCGTCGTCGGATGATTATCCAATTGCCCGAGAGGTGCTGAGGATTCTGGGATGACATAACTCTCTGTAGAAGCTGGTGATTGAGGGGCCGCTGTTTCAACATCTGTTGATTGGTCTGGAAATATCCTGTAGAGATATAAACGGGGTTAGAAGAAAATTAAGTCTTAAACCATTGAACTGTAAACAAAATGAATAACACCTCATGATATATTTTCAATGACAGACGATAGGTCTATTGATTACAAATTTATCTCCAGTCATTCATTTAATGTCAAATAATTGCCTTAGTGCAAACTTGCAAACTGAGCAAACATAAGTTGCGGGGGAAATTATTCTGCGTTAATGAAAATAATTAGGGAAGACATCTTTGCATTTCTCTTTTTTGTATTCCTCTTAAAACATGATTTAAAGGCTAACCAAACATATTAAAACTTGCCTCATTTGGTCGCCACCTGGAACCACAATGGGTGCAAAGCAGGAGCTTGGGACTGATGATGCCAGTCTGCCTTGGCTGTGGTGGTCATCCACGACGGACTCGATCCGAGTGTCATACTCGGGCGAGACGACTTGTGTAGTTGGCTCAGTATCTCCAGCCGCCAAAATTAGCTGTGAAGTCGGACCGTCATTCGCGGCCGTTGTAGGTGACGATGCCGAGTCCTCTTCATCCTCGGATTGAGAGCCCGGTGATAGGATCATGCTGGTGGGATCAAGGTGGGAGGAGGCTTCGGTCTGTGTTCCGGTGTGGTGCACTGTTAGAGATGGAAGGATGTCTGTATGAGCACTGGAAGACGAAATGCTAGGCTTGGGCTCAGAGAAAATGGCCTGGAAGTGGAATAAAGAGAGAAAAGTACCGAATAATATACGACTATAAATCAGATATGCGTAATATACAGTTGCCATTGTCTACAAAGGTCTCCAATGTTATAGCAGACAATTCAAAATGAGCAGAAGGTCTGTTTACCAACACAGGTTGATTTACTTTCCTACGATACAAGTATAAGGTCTTTACATCCAGATTGTTCCCAAGACAGATTTGCGCAAATGTTATCGTAAGGCGTATCATAATATATTTATGGATCTCTGTACAAAAAAAAAAAAATAATAATAACAATCCTCTGAGTGGAACTTACAAGGATCGCATCTTCGGCCCGGCGGGCTCTCTCTCTTTCCTTCTCCAATTGCCTATCCATCTCTGTGATCTTCGTCTTCATCTTCGACCACTCCATCCTCAGATCATCGAAGACGGTGTCATTATCGGTGTTATTCACGCCCATCGTTTGGGCAAGGTCCTGATCGAAATGAAATTGAAAATTGAATTAAACTTAATGAAATGTAAGAAAAGTTTAAGAAACTGTTGAATGTAAGAAAAACGTTCACCCTCGTTTCATTCTTATTTTGTTTTTATTTGTATACTGTATAGTGACACTTGTGATATAATTTTAGAAAGTTGGTACCTTTCCTTCGGTTTGACTTGTAAAGTTCTTGTTGTTACTTTAATTTCAATTGATAGTTTATATAATAAGTTTCTCCCAAAACAGTGCTATATCAGTACTTTATATCTTACTCATTACAATGTATAGTATGCTAGGTTCATGTAATACATGTGGTTAATACAGCTCACATAAATGTTATTTAAAATATGTCATATTTATATGACACATAATTTGTCTTTGAATTTAATAACAATCATTGTTTTTGCATGTGCTCCTTTTACTAACTTAGTACTGCCTCATATAAAGCAATGTCTCTTTGTACTAGAGTTACTTCACTTACTTCGAGCTTCTTCTCCACATGCTCGATGGTGCCACACTGCTGCAGGGTTTTCAGGAGAAACTTTCCCGACAGCTTTGTTTCGATGACTTGCATCTGATAGCGATTCAACTTGTCACGCAACATCTATAAGGAAATAATTTAGAAAAGTTGTTTGCATGATAGAATAGTTGAACGAAAATAAATAACTCTTAATACTTTGCTGCCATGAAATTGAAATGATTATTTTAATCATAATTTCAACAAGTTTTTTGTTTGCAACATGTACACGTTAAAGTAAATAACCGTATGAAAATATCAATTATTAATTTGTATATATTTCTTAAAGATGCTTGTTCATACATGTCTCATTGAATAATTACAATCTATTATGAATGCAAGAGACTACAGTCGTATCAATATATAACTGCCGATTTATAGAATTAAATTTTAAATCTTTCATTCGTGAAATAATCATACAATGAGTACAGATTTTTGTTTAACGCTACATATTTCATATGACATAAATAAATGATGTATACTTACAGTTGCTTGAGATTTGGCATGTTGTATAACGTCCTTGCTGAGTGGCTTTGGTGGTGGCTTGCACAATAGCAAGGTTGATACGAATTGCAAAAACGATGCCATAATTCTGTTTGATTGTTCAGTGGTCAAAGCCAATCAATAATCTCAATACTATACAGGGTGGCCCAGAAAGGATGCAACACCTACGATCGTTAATTTCATCAACACCATCGACCAAATGTCATTGTTTTTTATTTGATTGGGTAGAACATTCTTTTTCCAACAAAATGATACCATGAGCATTGATTTTGGGTAAGGCGTTTGGATCCTAGGGCCATTTTTCTGAGGCAATGTCGTTTCCTAAATTTGCTACTTTTTCGTCTCCAGCGATCCTCTGAAGACTGAGACATTCTCACCCAACGGCCTGCCATATAATTAGCTGTACAGAAGAACTGCATGACTGCTCTCCCTTTGATAAGGAAGACAATGTGAGCCATTCTTCTGTACAGCTAATTCTACGGCAGGCCGTGGGGCGAGAATGTCTCAGTGTTCCGAGGATCGCTGGAGACGAAAAAGTAGCAAATTTAGGAAACGGCATTGCCTCAGAAAAATGGCCCTAGGATCCAAACGCCTTACCCAAAATTAATGCTCATGGTATCATTTTGTTGGAAAAAGAATGTTCTACCCAATCAAACAAAAAACAATGACATTTGGTCGATGGTGTTGATGAAATTAACGATCGTAGGTGTTGCATCCTTTCTGGGCCACCCTGTATAGTGTATAATACAACAACTGGGATATTTGGATCGATTAATTTGTCACAATGGATAAATCTAATTATTATATAAACCTTTTGAAATACATATTTTACAAATTAGTACCACATTTCTGTCTCTGTAAATGTATACAAACACTGGGCATATATCATCTTTCATGATTATTGAGTAGATTGGAACAGCTTGCCAGAGAAAGTAAAAGAATACAAAACTGTTGATAACATTAAAAGATAAACTATGTTGGAATCAAAGATGCAAAATAGCCGAGCATACAGAGCGTATCAAAAAAAGCGTTACACTTTTGAACATTTTTTTCAAAATTACATTTTTCGATATTTAGAAAAAATGTTCATGTCGATGGATGCCCAATGGTCTCATCTATCAAGTGCCACTAACAAAACAAATTTTCGTTCACGCTTGGGCGAACACTGACTGTTTTTGTACATGGTGTGAAAAATAGCTTGCGCCAATTTGAAAGAAGAGGGACAATTAAACCAGCAGACCAAATAAGTACTCTCTTTCAAACAAATTGCTCTTTGCCATTAATTTAAGATTATTTTATGATAGTGTAATCATTTTGTGGCAATTTTCTATCATAATTTATCTGATCTCATTGCTTTATGCGTGGGTGAGAATACATAAGCCATAGATTGATAGATAATTGAAGGACTTGCATCGTTAATGACAAAATTTCCAGCCTGTCCTCATTAACGATTCAAATCCTTTCATTGAGTGTGACACATACAAAAGATGACCCAGAAGCATGAACAAAATAATTGTATTCATGTTGCTAGATTGATGGGCTGATTGATTGATTGATTGGATTGATAGATGGATTGATTGATTGATGGATTGATTGATGGATTGATGGATTGATGGATGGATGGAATGAGTGGCATGTGGTTTTGATGTGTCTGTGCTTTTAAAAAGATCTTGAAGTAATTACCCATTATTGATTCTCTCCCATGCATAAAACAATGAAATCAATTAAATTATGATAGAAAATTGCCACAAAATAATTACACAATCATAAAATATTCTTAAATTTATGGCAAAGAGCAATTTGTTTGAATGGGAGTACTTATTTGGTCTGCTGGTTTAATTGTCCCTCTTCTTTCAATTTGGCGCAAGGCATTTTTGACACTCTGAACAAAAACTGTCAGTGTTCGCCCAAGCGTGAACGAAAATTTGTTTTGATAGTGGCACTTGATAGATGAGACCATTGGGCATCCATCGACATGAAAAAATCTTATAAATATATACAAATGTAATGTTGACAATTTTTTCAAAAGTGTAACGCTTTTTTGGATATGCCCGGTATAACATGCATACACAAGTGAAGTTTAACATAGATGGACAGTGGCAACAATGATCAACGTAGAGAAGACCGGGAAATCAATAGGAGTCACATTTCTTTTCCATACCCGAGTATGATGTGATGTGAAAAAACTATAACAATACTTCGTGTTAATGAACGTTCCTTATTTGTCGAATTGGGTTTAAATTTGATGATAAATTTGTATATATTATATTAAATACATGTATATTTAAAACATCGGTACTAATCTAATAACAGAAGTTCTCATTAAAAAAAAGTATAATTTTAGAATTTGAAAACAGAATATAATAATGCATTGATATTTAAGTTGAATGTAAAGACGAATTCATATGAAAATATATAGTTTTACCTGATATTTCAGATTTAACAGCTGAATAGCAAATTTTCGAACGATTTCCGATATTGCCGCAGAGAAATCTCTACATAGGTTTATACATCCAGATGGCTGAACACATAAATGAGATGTTCTGTTTACATCGACACATACATCCCTGTAACCAAGAAACGCTTCACTCTTACTGCAATAAACTTTCGACCAATCACATACAAGGTTGTAGGCTGCTATTTTGGGTTATGTATCTTGTCTACCAATCAGCGCCGTTCTTAGAAATGTACTCAGGGTCGCAATCTGACATGCGCATATAGGCACTGTTTACGTCATAATGAGGAAACCCAGAGCGCTCTATCAACGCGCTCTGAGGTAACCGTGCAGCGCATGCGCAAAGAAGACAGCCATGATGATGGTAATTAGTTTTATGTATGGGTGCACGGTACTAAATATTTTCCCCAAGAGACATACACACTTAAATAACATAACCTTAATATAATTACATGTATGTTTGTATTTTTAAAAATATATATGTATAAAGGTAAATCTATCAACAGACAAATTTAAACAAGATTGGAAGCAGTGCAACATTAATACAATGAGCTGTGAATGTAGACTAACTGCCCTTTTCACTCACCAAGGCAAATAGGCAGATCTGCATGCGCTGGTAAAAATAATCCCCTCCCCCCCCCCCCCCCCCCCCCCCCAACACACAAACAAAACATTATTTGCCCGATATGTCCAGACTTTGGGCATATATAAAAAGGTAACATTACCGAAATGGTAAATTAAAAATAAAAATAAAGAATATCAGAACATTTATAAGTATTTGTAAAGATTTTTTTCTTTTTCTCAAAAACAATTACGTCATGTTACCTCTGCTAGTTCCAAACATTAGGAAGGGCGGATGAATCAGGCCTGTGAGTAATGTCGTAGTATAGTTTGTTTATTATTTCTGATGTACACGGTTGGTTCTGTTGATATAGTATGATATTAAATAGCTTTATGAATTTCAGCAGCATCATTTTCGGCAACATATAAATTATGGGGATGATTCACAAGGATTCTAAATTGGACCTAACCATTATTGAAAGCCGTTAGTTTCTTTGTAAAATTGTTGAAACAGTTCTTTGAAATAGGTATGGAGTTGGTTAAAATCAGTTATTTTTGCTATTAGCAAGGAGACTTTAAATAGTTGTATACATTTTTGGTGGAACTTTCAAATACTTTTGTTTTTCTCGGTTGGATATGTTTTATTCCAAGGCTACAAATGGATCTTCTGCATGATCTTGTGCCATCAGTCCTCATCTTATTTTGCTCCATAATGTTCTGCATGGTCGCATTTGCCCCGCCCATCTAAAATAACTGGTCAAATATAACCAGACGCTGATCAAATTCGACAAGATTGACTATTCAGCCGGGCACATTCATTAATCTGGTCAAATTGATCCAAACAATTAAGTCGAACATTTTGACTATATTTGTTATACTGGATTTCTAGTCAAAATAGTAACTTTAATTTGTCTCGAATAGTGCAGGTGCCAAGCTAAATCCCCCTCGGTCAAATTTGACTAGATTCCCGAATCAAAATAATAAGACTAAATTTAGTCAACATATTTGATTAGAATTTTCTGGATCATTTTGACTAAAATAAAGCAGGTGTCCGGCTGGCTACCCCTTGGTTTCATTTAACTACGTTCCCTAATCAATATAATTTCAAGGACTAGAATTATAGTAAAATTGTTAGTATTTCAAAATTATGTATGTGAGTGAAAACATTTCTGTTGCTTTCATATAATCCCAAGAGACAATCAGGATGTTAAAACTGCTTTAAAAAAATGCTGAACGGAAACCTGGACATCAAACATAAGAACTTCATTCAATCCAAAATAGACAGAAACCGAAAGGGCCATTCTCTACAATACTAACAGCAAGACACAAACTCTGAGGCGATCTCTAACTTATACATTCCAGAATGCGCTTGCTAAGGACCCTTCTGTCCTTAGGGGTTAACCACTCTCTCGGACCCATCTCCAGTTAAACCTCCTATGGAGTATTTTTGAGGATTAAACTACCAAGTACCAAGTACACTTGATTTCATTTCCCCAGGTAAACATAGACAAGCCTTTAAAGCAACCCAAAACTTATATATGCAGTCTGTCCATCTTTATGGAGGTCTTCCACGTGGCCTGACCCATCTATCCTTCCATCCTTTCCTAATCATTACCACAAATAATTAGGTTAAATTTGTATTCATGTTCTCTTGTCCTACACCACAAAAAAAACATCGTCATAAGGTCATATCCATGTAAACATAAATATCTGAACATCTATGACCGACCTGTCACTTTGTTTCGTTCTAAGCTTTCCCACAGTTTAAAGAAATCGAGTAATTTTGTTGACATGTAAACAATTTACGAACGGTTGAAAAAATTAGTTAACTGTCAGCTGATATGACCAATGAGTATCGTAAATTAATGTTTTGCATTGTTTTGCACTTTGAGTAAAATTCGAGCGAAGCAAAGTTTGACACTCTTGATCACTATAAATTGCAGAAAAGACAATGTATATATAAATATTTACTGGTAGAAGTTATAATGCACATTCAGTTCCGTTATTTAAAATAATAAAGACTTTACATGCATATTGTTGATTTATTAGATACCATACTGCTTAAATTGGATTGGTTATTTAAATGCTTTCCTTCAAAATCAACAAGTTCAATGATTATAATTAAAAATGTAATTCATGTTTAGCATACCCGTAATTATAATATATTTCATTTACGGAAAGTAACAATCACATTGTCAATGTAAATAGTAAGATATTATCTGTTTCAGGCCTTGTTTCTCTTCCAACTTTGAAATGTATCATTATTTAAAAAGAAAAACAATAACAATTTTGACTTTATATTCACTCAGTACACTCACAATACGCATTCCCAACCCCAATCATTTTTTTAAAGGAGCAATTGTTATCTAGTTGTGGTTTATTTGTAATTAAAACATAAAGAGAAACTGACCAGAAAATGGGAAAGCAAAGAAAATGGGATTCCTCCCGGATTCGAACCCGAGACATCCGATTGCTAAACCGGCGCTCTACCGCCTGAGCTATAGAAAGCCCTAGTGCGGTGCTCGTCCCTGAACCCCTTAGTGTTTAATGCTCGTGTGGTCAAGAGCTATTATAAACCTAACAAAACCCAAATGATAGAAATGAACTTAGGGATATATGCGAGGGATCACCGAAGTGATGCAGCTTTTTTGTATAATTAATTCAAACATATAGAGCAACTGACCAGAAATATATAGAGCAAAAAAAATTGGATTCCTCAGGCGGTAGAGCGCCGGTCTAGCAATCCAGAGGTATCGGGTTCAAGGCCTGGAGGAATCCCATGTTCTTTATTTTCAAAATATAACTAAAATGCTTAAAATAGTTCCCAGTCTGAAATCGATTTCATGATACACGTTGTTTAGATAGATTTTAGCGTGGGATTGACTTCGTGACTGAAATACCCCCTGGTCTTCTGTTGGACAAGAGCATGCTGATTGGAGCATGACGACGAGCTGCTCTCGGGAGAGACAATGTGTTCCGCTTCTGCGTCCAATTTCAAATCGTCCTGAACAAAAAGTCACCAATAGTCTTTGTTTTATTGAAGGGCCCCAAGCTGTGAATACAAACAATAAATACATAAATGATACGGTGAACAAGAAAAGAGTCATCTGATATGTCGCAAATGAATGACTCTTTTCATATCGTTCCCTTTCCGAATTGGTTGTTTGCTTTTTTTTCTTTGAGAAATAATACAAAGAATTAAATAGAAATATGTAATATGTAATATTGATCGGCCTTTTGTTTTTATTTGGCTCCATTACTGCGGTTCATCAAAAGAAAGGAGCCACGTACTTCGAACGTTACAAACGAATGATTCTGTACATAGTCACTATTCGCTATTCAAAACGAATCGACTATTCAGAAAAAATCGATTCCTACCCATTTATCCAACATCATGTGAACATCATTATCATCAACACCATGACAATCATTCAGCCAACTGCACATTGATGCGATCGGTCACGGGTAAATGTCATGTCCACCATCTATAGCCACTTCAGTTGAAGAAGGATCACCCATTCTCCTCTTTGAAGAAGGATCTAGGTCTTCTTGTAACTTGTTTGAACTCTGTTCGTCAGCGCATTCGTCGACGTTGGCGTTATCGAAAGATTTTTTTCGAGGAAGGGTCTATTAGAGTGTTCTTGTTTGCACGCTTTTCGTTGGCGTTATAGAAGGAATCTTTCTCACCGCCGAACATCGTATCGTGGCAAGATGAAGCAGCTGATCGTTGCGTTCGCCCTGGTGCTGTCATCTCTAGTCTGGCAATCAGCCGCACAAAGCTCGACAGGTAACGAAACCCCAATGAACATGAATATGATGGCTGTGGTGTGGCAAGATTGGTAGAGTGTTGTCTTTAATTCATACTCTCGGGGGTTGTCTAAACGTATACACTCAAACAAATAATTTTAATTTAGACTAACAATTATGAGGGAAAACTGATGTGACCTGTTTAATTACCGCTATTTAACGGTCCAGACTAATCAAATGTAAGTGAAAGCGAGCATAGCTTTCGAACATAGCAGGTATTTAATTACGGCAACATTAATGACAAGTATTTTGTTTAAACATTCCACTCTTTGTTCTTTGAAATTGTCAAGTGCACATTTAATCTCGTGATGTACTTACTATGTCGTATCTGTAGGTGGTGCTTGTTCGTCGTCACCTTGCACAAATAACGGAACGTGTGTTGCGGATCCAGATGGAAGCAGCTTCTTCTGTCAGTGTCCCCTTGGACAACAGGGACAGAACTGCAATCAAACGCTGTTGGGTGATGGTGAGTTCGATATTGCTGTTGTTGTTCTTGTTTGATTTTTGTTTGTGTAACGAGCATTTTGAACGATTCGGAACAATTCGGAACGATCAACGGAACTTGTGTAGCGGATCCAGATTATAGCAGCTTCTTCTGTCAGTGTACTTGGACGACAGGGACAGAATTGCAATCAAACGCTGTTTGGTGAAGGTGAGTTCAGTGTTGTTGTTGTTGTTGTTGTTGTTGTTTGTTCGTGTTTTGTTTAACGATCATTCGGAACGATTCGGAACTATTCGGAACGATCAACGGATGGGCGCATGACTAATCTTGTCAACATGGCCAATGACAGTTGAATTCATATTTCTATGGTCAAGAGCTCCTGAGTTCGAAACTAGTTTATGTCCGGGCAATTATGTCCATCCGCAAGTCTTTTATTATATAACCCAATTGTGTGTGTTCTGTACCTGAATCTTTAGAGCTCTCGCTTTGTAGCTCGGGCTAGTATTTCCCCGGAATTTTGAGATGATATAGGTACAATAAGTGTGCAGGTTTAAACGGTAACTTATGAACGATTGCCATAATGCGCTTTTGAATGGTGCGCCCATATGACTAGACATTTATTTTTCTTATTGCGGTATCATTAAACAAAATGTAAAAATCTCACCAAAACACGTATTCAATGTAATTAGGTATCACAATGTAAACATTTGTTTTTTCTCATTTTCATTCGAGATCGGATGCGACTTTCGATTAGGTTATGCAATTGCTCGTTATCAACTAGTAACTGCAATACCTTATTTCATTGAATAATTAAATCATAGACTAATTCATGTAACTGTCAACACTTTGAATGTAACTCACGGTTAGTAAAGAAATTTGACATTTCATTAGTTCATGTACTCGATTTTAGCCAATGTACTAAATATTTAATTGTAAACTGTGTATTAAATTCAACTCATAGACTAAAATATTATTTCTCAGGTGTGCAACCTGGAGGATTTTGCAGCGCTTACTCTTACGAACCCGAGGGTTATCTTACCAGTCCGAATTACCCGTCGAACTATGAAAGCCGATACGATTGCGCTTATTTCGTCAAAGTCTATACAGCTGAATTCATAGAGCTCACCATTGTAGCGTTCGAAACAGAGAAGGATAAGGATTACCTGTTCTATGGCAATGGACCCACAACTGTGGACCCTGACGCTTTTCCGGCTCCTCGTCCATATATTGACGGAAATCTTGATGATATAACTGACCGAGTCATCAACATCACGGGAGATCAAGCGTGGCTGCTCTTTCATTCCGACATAAATGTGGAGAGATCTGGATTCAATATCTCATGGCGAGCAGGTATTGGTGTCTTGTAGATTTGTAATCATAACAGTAATGGTAACATATTCAGCAATAGTAAGTGGTGGAAACACAAGAGAAAAAGACAGCAACAACAGTAATATTAATGATAAGGTTGATCAATATCCTTGTATTGCTTTCAGTAATCATGCTAGTATGATTGAGCTACAACCATTAGCGTAGCGACGGGAGCTCCCGTTCCGCATGTTTCGCATCCACGCTTCATTTTGTTCCACAAGTATATTTAGGCTATACAGCATAGTTCGTCTTGTAATACTTTCTTTGGGAATCACAGTTCGGATTTTTGTTTGTATATACTGCTTGGCTGAAACTCATACAATCTAGTAACCACTGACGATAAAATCAGATAATTATACTGTACGATTCGACCCTGATTGGACAAATTATCGAATTGATATATTACTGCATAAGCTGTGGGAGACATGAATATACGTAATATTAACGATTTAACAGATTAACGTATGATTGGTAGGCCTATTATATACCGTATAATAGTATAAATATTAGCCGTCATTTGAAATAGGCTATAACCTCTATAATTAACTTTTATTTCAAGATTTAATTTCGATTTCAACATTTTCACATTCCAGATACCGATTTGTGCCTCACGGATCTTCCATGTAAGAACGGGGCGACGTGTGTGGATGGAGTGTTCAACTACATGTGCGCGTGTCTGCCAGGATGGCAAGGCGTCAACTGTGATGCAGGTACAATCTTGTTTATTTAATAAGTAACACATTTTAGTTGATCATTGAAGAGAAAATTGCGGATACGGTACTAAATGTCAACGTTTTAATTCTAAATTCAATCAACGGTACACAAGGTAATTGGATGTTTGAACTGCGTGAACATTTAACAATTGTTTGAAGGGAAAGTATAATTCTATTATTTTTTTAGATAGCGCTTAAAAAGAATGAATTTGTGAGGTTATGCAGTTTGATAGCGGTGTATCAGGAGTTGTTGTACTATATTAATATAAAAGTAAATGGTGCCTCTAGTTGTCTAGTGCCTTCTATCTTCGGAAAGTATTCCGGAATACCATTAACTCGTTCTACACATGTAATACATTTCAGACATCGACGAATGTGCATCTAATCCCTGTCCGAATGGAGCCACCTGTTTACGACTTGTGAACATGTAACTGTGTGCCGGAATTTAGCGTCTTTATGTCTTAAGACGATTCTGCCATAGGTAATCCAGATTATCCTTAATTCGTACTCCTTCTCTAACCCACGTGTTACATTTCAGAAATCGACGAACGTGCTTCCGATCCCTGTCTGAATGGAGCCATCTGTAGCGATTTTTGACCGCCTATACATGTAACTCTGTGCCTGCATTCGGCGCCTTTTATGTCTTGAGACGATTCTTCCATAAGTACTCCATATTATCTTTAATTCGCTCTTTTTCTCTAACCCACATTTTACTTTGCAGAAATCGACGAATGTGCATCCGATCCCTGTCTGAATGGAGCCACCTGTAACGACACATGAATGTATTTATGTCATTTATTATTCTATTCATCTCCACAGCCGATTGTTATTCATACAAACTAAATGCGTTCCCGGAATGCTTTACATTTATTAGGTAAACATTTGACAAATCCAAACCCATTTCATTATTCTGTTACCTTTAGCGAAACAACATGGAAGAAAGGAAAAGTGAAGGCTCCAATTATTGTTTTTATTTGACAAAGTTAATGGATAATTTTGACGTAGTTATATCTTTTTTGATTACTAAAGTCAATTAATTCATGACACCCTCCCATCTTTGTTTCCGCCCCGCTTTAGCCATCGATGAATGCGCCTCAACTCCTTGCCAGAATTCTGGTACGTGCAGAGACGCAGTGGACGGGTATACCTGCATATGTACACCAGGATTTACCGACTCTAACTGCGGCACTGATAAGAACAACTCAATTAACCCCTTCCCTGATTTGTTAAACTTTGTCCAAGAACTTTGTCCTTCGGCACATATGTCAACATACAATGATACCGATGAATGTATATGATTGTATATATTGTGTGCATTTAGCAACAAATAAACAGTTCTTCTTCTGAGTTTTGTGACTATAGTCGATCGTGGTACGGTCAGAGGGTAATTGTCCTGCTTTTTTCCACATTGTGAATGTTTGCATTGCTATAACTTCATTTGAAAGTACATTTCATGCATAAAAGCTGACAGTACCACGCCTCTATTCCCCACAAAATCATGATTGTATTATCAAATTTCCGCACATTGCTTTTTACATTGGTTTATGTGAAGAATTATTTGTATTTACCATGTCCCGTTTAGCAATTAACTTGTGTGCTTTATTCCAATGTGACATATATTTGTTTTTATAACATTTACGTTATTGTTCAAAATGAAATATGATAACAACATTTTGTTCGTATTTTTTTCTCATTTTGTAGGATGTTAAACAGTTTGATATAAGGTGTAATATGATTTCATTTGCTACCCATTTCCAAATGAATAGTGCCTCCGGTACATTTTATTTTTTTCAAAAGTTCTTCTAAAAAAATTCCAGAATACCATTACCCCGTACTCCGTCTGCTCAAATGTTGTACTATTCAGACATTGACGACTCTTGTTTTTATTTGAATTATGTTGAAGGAGGTTATACAGCTTGATACCGGTGTGATATGATTACATTTGATACCCATTTAAAAGTAATTGGTGCATCCGGTGCTTTGTCAGTATTCCGCAATATCAGTAAACCGGGTTGTACCCTTGTACCTTTCAGACATCGACGAATGTGCATCTAGTCCCTGTGAGAACGGAGCCACCTGTAACGACCTAGTAAACTCCTACACATGTAACTGTGCGTCTGGTTATACGGACCCAGTCTGCGGTACCGGTAAGGAACAATCTTGCAATTTCATCATATTATTTAACGGAACATATGCATTATGTATTTAGAAGATTCTTCCACATGCATGACAGGGAGTCCACATACTCATTAACTTGAACTCCTTCTACCCACGTTTTACCTTTCAGAAATCGATGAATGTGCTTCTGATCCCTGTCTGAATGGAGCAACCTGTAACGACCAGGTAAACGCATATATACATGTACCTGCGCGCCTGGATATGGCGCCTTTTATGTCTTTAGAAGATTTTTTTCCACACGCATTCCATATTATATTCAACCTGTGCTCCTTCTCAAACCCACGTTTTGCCTTTCAGAGATCGACGAATGTGCATCTGATCCCTGTCTAAATGGAGCCACCTGTAACGACCAGGTGAACGCATATACATGTACCTGCGCTCCTGAATATGGCGACTTGTATAATGTCTTTAGAAGATTTTTTCCACACGCACTCCATATTATTATTCAACCTGCGCTCCTTCTGCAACCCATTTTTTATCTTTCAGACATCGACGAATGTGCATCTAGTCCCTGTCTAAATGGAGCCACCTGTAGCGACCTAGTGAACTCCTACACATGTGACTGTGCGTCAGGTTACACGGACCCAGTCTGCGGTACTGGTAAGAAATACTCTCGCAATTTCACCATATTATGCATTTGGTATTTAGACGATTCTTCCACATGGAGTACACATAATCATTAACTCATTTGAAAGAACATTTAATGCATATAAGCTGCAGTACCACGCCTCCATTCCCCACATTGATCATAATTGAACTATCAAATTTTCGCACATTGTTTTGCACGTTGGTCCGTATCAAGAATTAAATGTATTTACCATGACCCGTTTAGCAATTAACTTGTGTGCTTTGTTCCAGTATGACAAATATTTGTTTTTATAACATTTACGTTATAGTTCAAAATGAAATATAATAACATATGACACAAGAGTGTGCTTAAAGTGGCGCACTTCAAATGAAAGTAAAACAAAATTTACCTCATAGTAGATGTGTAGGCTACATATATTTACTTTAGTGCTCTCATCGTATAAGATACAGAACAAGAAATCCGAGCGACTCTGGGAGCCTTTTTTTAAATTGTGATTTCTTGTATTTCTCAAAGGTGAATTATTAAATTTTCCTTCAATACATTTTGTATTCCTTTATATGTGTTTCCTATAGATATGCGCATTGGGAAATAACTGTAATATCGCGCTTTATAATAATGGGTTTTTATTATTATTTATTATTGATAATGTATACCTTCCTGACTATAACTGCTACCGTTTCCACAGAGATCAACGACAATGAGTGTGCATCAGCTCCTTGTCAGAACGGTGGATACTGCGTGGATGGAGTCAACGAATATGTTTGTATTTGTCCCGGCTTCATGGGAATTAATTGCGAAACTGGTACGTGGAATATCATAGTCATGATATAGGGCGAGTGGACGGGTTCAGTTGTGGACACTTGGACATTTTGTCACTATAATTATATTACATACGGTATTTCGAATTTGAAATGATTTACAAATGTAAAACTTAACATAAAACTATGATGGTATAGGAACAACATAAATATAAAGTTTTAAAAATGTATCATGATTAGAACATAGATCATAGAACATGTTAGTAGCAAATTTCTACGAAAGCAAAACGTATTAAGGATGATATTATGTGGTCAAATACATTTAGGGTTAGTCCCGGTAAATATTTGGCCGTACGCCTAAGATAATGCGTTAGTTCTCACTACCATGTATGTGTGTTTTATTTTATTTTAAGAAATCGATGAGTGCGCGTCCAATCCGTGTCTAAATGGCAGCCAATGTACCGATCTCGTCAACGGCTACAACTGCACTTGCATAGCCGGGTTCACTGGGACCAACTGTGGGATAAGTGAGTGCTTACATTCAGCCTTATTGTTTGAGTGAAATCCTAATCATCTAGTTTCTTTTAAAGTTTGTTATATAAAAAACGGGAAATATTTTACAATAAAAATTTACCTTGAGGTCAATAGAAACAGTTATGTTTCGATTCAGGATAATACATCATTAGGCTAGAGAGAAAGAAGAATATATGGAGAGAAGAAAGTGCATTGTCTTGTCCATAAATTTAAATTACATGTATTTAAAATAAATAAAACATACTTAGTAATAAAATCGGCTGCGATGCAATTTTCAAATTTTCAAATTTCGTTAAGTATATCGCAAATCTTGCAAACACATGGAGAATTTAATTCATATACGTTAAACAGAACAAACACACCAACCATGCCAACAAAGATTAAAGGGTGACTAAATTACAAGCGCATGTTGACTTTTGTTGATCTGTAATAATGAATACATTACATATCTTTTGACTATTTGATGTACATTTTTGTCATATTTTTAATATTATTTTTTCTATTACTTTTATTTTACCTGCTAAGCTTCACCCCTAAGAAAAACCTCCAGAAGCCATTGACTTGTGTGACATCATAATACCATTCAACAATCAGTCAGCTAGATGAACAAAAAACTTTGGTAATTCCCTTCCTATCAACTGACCACCTGTTCACAATAGCATTGCATGTTTTATACAATGCCCACTCACCATGAAAAGAAGGGTTTCAGTGAAAACATCAAATGCTAATGCAATAAGGTACTTAGTGGGTGAGAACTTATCTTTTGTTCTGTTTATCTAGCTAACTGATGGTTGAATGGTATTAGGATGTCACAAAAGTCAATGCTGGAGGGTTTTTTTAGGGGTGGATCAACAGATCAACAAAAGTCAACATGCATTTGCAATTTAGTCACCCTTAAATAATCCAACATATTACGTTGCAATTTTTCTAGACATCAATGAATGTAACAGCAGCAGCCTCTGTCTGAATGGAGGCGCCTGTATGGATGGCATCAACGAATACACCTGTACGTGCACCGTTGAATGGACCGGCGTCAACTGTGAAACAGGTGATTAACCTTTTTATCACTTATTGATGTGGGTATGTATAACTTACATTCCTCGCAGACCCCAGCCATTCGAGAATGTTGGAATCCATTCTGGAATATATTGACTCGAATAGATAGGTTTGCTACCATATTCTAACTCAATTTAACGAAGTTTGGGCCTGTCAGCCGTAAGACTTGCCAGAGGTTGCCCTATCTAGCACAGCGAATTTGTGAAAACACTGAATTTAATAATAAAAACAATTGTAATAATAAAGCTTACCACACACAATTTTGGCATGGAAAGGATACACCCTATGCTAAAATAAAATAGCATGAAAACTAGTTTCAATTATTTGTATGAACCCTATATGAAACACACTTAAACATCTTTCAGTTCCCAGATCTTTAGTTTCGATTTTACAAAAAACGAACAGAAAACAGAAGAATATCGTTAAAAAATAAAGCCAAATGATGAAGCAACACATTAATAGAAACAATCGTATACAATGCGTTATTTACCTGTTGCTAACAGCATTATATAATATTCTGCATTTCTAAATGTCCACAGATATCAATGACGAATGTGCAAGTGCAATCGTGCCCTGCCAGAACGGAGCCACATGCACGGATCTAGTAGACGGGTATAACTGCACATGCGCACCAGGCTACACTGGAGTCGTGTGCACGGACAGTAAGAACACTCATATTCTTTTCAGGGATATTATTATGTTAATAGATGTAATACGGGGAACTTCATATTGAGGTACGGTCAGTGGTCATCTGAGGGTCAACTACTTGCAAACTCTTTTTTTTATTGAGTAGTACTTTGTAACCCCTTATCATTTTGGTACCAAACTTGGTCAGTATTAGGGGGCCTACATGTTTGCTTTGAACACATCGGTTGTTGTTATCTTGTTTCAGATGTCAAATCTAGAATACATTTCTTCTACACTTCAAAAGACAACCATGCGAGAAACCTGTCTGAAATCATGACGAACTGGACATTGAGGCTTAATGAACTGCGTCCAGAAGAAAGCCTTCAGTAACATGACGCATACCAGAATAAGAAGATGATTAGAACACAATCCCACACTAAAGTGCGGCACAGACTCGAGCGTAAACGTCCCATGGCAAAACAGGGGTTAGAGTATATCATTGTACATATGGTGTAGGGCTATGACAGTTGCAGGACAGTGTGAGTAAAGTACATTTCATTCTACATTCGTTTCATTTCACTCCCCTCAGACATCGATGAGTGCGGATCAGATCCCTGTCTTAATGGAGGAACCTGTGTGGATGGCATCAACGGATACACGTGTACCTGCATCATCGAATTCATCGGAGTCGACTGCGAATCCCGTAAGTACTTAACTGTTGAAAAACAAAGCCCCGGTGACAAGGGAACAAAACGACAAACCCGTGGGGACTGGCATTGAGACAACCATCCAACAGTCGTGACTGTTTGGAATTGTTTGCTTTTTCAAATTTGTATTTCAATAAGACACATACAAACTAAAAATGTGTCACTCTGGCAATGAAAATAAGTATCAGTAAATTTAAAACAACATACTACAGTACATTCTAAGTATTATCGAGGTGGACGGGGGGGGGGGGGGGGGGGGGTCAAAGGTACATCATTAAATGTGGGTCATTCATTTAAAGGGATAGCTGAGTTTTTGTATAGCGGGCGCTGCATGAAATCATTTTTTTGTGAGGTTATGAAAAGCTGAGTGTCAAATTTAAAAGAGCATATATTTTTAATGACAGAATAAACTTTATTTGAACAAAATCGGGTCAGAGATGGCTGAAGTATCCTAAACTATAACCATTTGTAATTATTGTGGGGCCCCACAGTAATTCAATTATTTTGAACCATCTGTTGGGGGGGAAAATGCTTACACTTTTCAAAAATGTACAAAAGATGTTTTTAAGTAGTTGTTGATAAACCCTCTATTTAATCATTATTTTAACAAAACATCACATGCACAATTTGTTATCAAAAATGGTTGAAACCAATGAGTTTCAGAGAGCACCGTCTTGAGTTTTACCGGCTCTTTTTTTTAATAATGATAACAGGCTTTCTACTTAGTCGTTTGTAATTTTGTATACCTTTCGAGCATGATGGAGTTATAACTATTAGTTTGTATTGTAATGATGCAGGTTTTGGTTACTAAAATTTAGTTTGGTCAAAACTGTACTCGACTCTTAATCATGTCTAAATAATAATGGTAATATATTTTAGATATGGTTAATTCTTTAATTTCTCCAGCTCTCAATTATTGCAATAGTACCCCCTGCCAGAACGGAGCCACGTGCATGGATGTAGTAGACGGGTATAACTGCACATGCGCACCAGGCTACACCGGAGACATATGCAATGACAGTAAGAACACTTATATTCGTTTAAAGGATCTCACAATCTTAGTAACTGTATTGGGTGGGGTGTGGGTGGGGGGGGGGGGGGGGGAGGGGGCTGCAGAATGTCAACTTTTAAAGCTTTTACACTTTTTATTTTGCTAATAACTTTGTAACTATTCGTCCATTTGGATCGAAACTCGGCAAATAATTGCATTACGGGGACTTCATGCTGTTTTATGGTCAAACGTCAAAAGCCTAGGTCAGAGGTCATCTGAAGTCAATTACTTATAACCTTATTTATCATGTGCATTGCTCTTGTCGTATAGCCTGGTTCTCTTTAACTAATATAAGTCATAACATAATGACTAAAATAGTTGCAAGTAAACTGTGCTTCATTCTGCATTCATATTCCTTGGACTCCCCCAGACATCGAAGAGTGCGAATCAGATCCCTGTCTGAATGGAGGCACCTGTGTAGACGGCATCAACGGATACACGTGTAACTGCACCAGCGAATACACCGGAGACCGCTGCGAATCCCGTGAGTAATTAAAGGAATCTAGTTACTTGGTTGACATGTGCAAAATGTAATGAATGGTTTAATGGTGTCGTTCAATCTCAATTGTTAGCTTCAAACAGTAGTATTCATAACGATAGGTATTGAAAATCTATTTTATTATTTTGTTCATTTCTCCAGCTGCCAATCCTTGCAGGAGTGCCCCCTGTCAAAACGGAGGGATGTGCATGGAAGTCGGAACTGAATTCAAATGCGTGTGTGTCCCGGGATACACAGGGCTCAGATGCGACGATGGTAAGTTAGTAGGCCTAACTGGATACGAGCATGCGGTAATACACCTGTATACGGATTACAAGTATAATACTGAAATCTGTTATTCAATCACAAACCTCCATGATTTCTTATTGCTCATAGTTGCAAATGTGAGTAAACTGCAATATATTCTGCATTCCATTCTGCATTCACATTCCTTTGCCTCCCCTCAGACATCGATGAGTGCGACCCAGATCCCTGTCTGAATGGAGGCACCTGTGTAGACGGCATCAACGGATACACGTGTAACTGCACCAGCGAATACACCGGAGACCGCTGCGAATCCCGTGAGTAATTAAAGGAATCTAGTTACTTGGTTGACATGTGCAAAATGTAATGAATGGTTTAATGGTGTCGTTCAATCTCAATTGTTAGCTTCAAACAGTAGTATTCATAACGATAGGTATTGAAAATCTATTTTATTATTTTGTTCATTTCTCCAGCTGCCAATCCTTGCAGGAGTGCCCCCTGTCAAAACGGAGGGATGTGTACGGAAGTCGGAACTGAATTCGAATGCGAGTGTGTCCCGGGATACACAGGGCTCAGATGCGACGATGGTAAGTTAGTAGGCCTAACTGGATACGAGCATGCGGTAATACACCTGTATACGGATTACACGTATAATACTGAAATCTGTTATTCAATCACAAACCTCCATGATTTCTTATTGCTCATAGTTGCAAATGTGAGTAAACTGCAATATATTCTGCATTCCATTCTGCATTCACATTCCTTTGCCTCCCCTCAGATATCAATGAGTGCGACCCAGATCCCTGTCTGAATGGAGGCACCTGTGTAGACGGCATCAACGGATACACGTGTAACTGCACCAGCGAATACACCGGAGAAGACTGCGAATCCCGTGAGTAATTAAAGGAATCTAGTTACTTGGTTGACATGTGCAAAATGTAATGAATGGTTTAATGGTGTCGTTCAATCTCAATTGTTAGCTTCAAACAGTAGTATTCATAACGATAGGTATTGAAAATCTATTTTATTATTTTGTTCATTTCTCCAGCTGCCAATCCTTGCAGGAGTGCCCCCTGTCAAAACGGAGGGATGTGCATGGAAGTCGGAACTGAATTCAAATGCGTGTGTGTCCCGGGATACACAGGGCTCAGATGCGACGATGGTAAGTTAGTAGGCCTAACTGGATACGAGCATGCGGTAATACACCTGTATACGGATTACAAGTATAATACTGAAATCTGTTATTCAATCACAAACCTCCATGATTTCTTATTGCTCATAGTTGCAAATGTGAGTAAACTGCAATATATTCTGCATTCCATTCTGCATTCACATTCCTTTGCCTCCCCTCAGACATCGATGAGTGCGACCCAGATCCCTGTCTGAATGGAGGCACCTGTGTAGACGGCATCAACGGATACACGTGTAACTGCACCAGCGAATATACCGGAGACCGCTGCGAATCCCGTGAGTAATTAAAGGAATCTAGTTACTTGGTTGACATGTGCAAAATGTAATGAATGGTTTAATGGTGTCGTTCAATCTCAATTGTTAGCTTCAAACAGTAGTATTCATAACGATAGGTATTGAAAATCTATTTTATTATTTTGTTCATTTCTCCAGCTGCCAATCCTTGCAGGAGTGCCCCCTGTCAAAACGGAGGGATGTGTACGGAAGTCGGAACTGAATTCGAATGCGAGTGTGTCCCGGGATACACAGGGCTCAGATGCGACGATGGTAAGTTAGTAGGCCTAACTGGATACGAGCATGCGGTAATACACCTGTATACGGATTACACGTATAATACTGAAATCTGTTATTCAATCACAAACCTCCATGATTTCTTATTGCTCATAGTTGCAAATGTGAGTAAACTGCAATATATTCTGCATTCCATTCTGCATTCACATTCCTTTGCCTCCCCTCAGATATCAATGAGTGCGACCCAGATCCCTGTCTGAATGGAGGCACCTGTGTAGACGGCATCAACGGATACACGTGTAACTGCACCAGCGAATACACCGGAGAAGACTGCGAATCCCGTGAGTAATTAAAGGAACCTAGTTACTTGGTTGACATGTGCAAAATGTAATGAATGGTTTAATGGTGTCGTTCAATCTCAATTGTTAGCTTCAAACAGTAGTATTCATAACGATAGGTATTGAAAATCTATTTTATTATTTTGTTCATTTCTCCAGCTGCCAATCCTTGCAGGAGTGCCCCCTGTCAAAACGGAGGGATGTGTACGGAAGTCGGAACTGAATTCGAATGCGAGTGTGTCCCGGGATACACAGGGCTCAGATGCGACGATGGTAAGTTAGTAGGCCTAACTGGATACGAGCATGCGGTAATACACCTGTATACGGATTACACGTATAATACTGAAATCTGTTATTCAATCACAAACCTCCATGATTGCTTATTGCTCATAGTTGCAAATGTGAGTAAACTGCAATATATTCTGCATTCCATTCTGCATTCACATTCCTTTGCCTCCCCTCAGATATCAATGAGTGCGACCCAGATCCCTGTCTGAATGGAGGCACCTGTGTAGACGGCATCAACGGATACACGTGTAACTGCACCAGCGAATACACCGGAGAAGACTGCGAATCCCGTGAGTAATTAAAGGAACCTAGTTACTTGGTTGACATGTATAAAAAGTAATGAATGGTTGATAAAAAGTTTGTGTTTGCATGTAAATGCTAAGTGATATTTGAAGCAAATATATACATTTTATTTTTGTTCGGGGTGGGTTTGGTACCCACCAGTGAATATGTGCCGTTCAATCTCAATGGCTAGCTTCAAACAGTAGTATTCATTATAATATAATGATAAGTATTTACAATCGATTGTATTATTTTGTTCATTTCTCCAGCTGCCAATCCTTGCAGGAGTGCCCCCTGTCAAAACGGAGGGATATGTACGGAAGTCGGAACCGAATTCGAATGCGAGTGTATCCCGGGATACACAGGGCTTGTATGCGACGATGGTAAGTTATTAACTCTATACCAGCAAGCGGTAATACACCTGTATACTGATTATACGTATAACATTGTATAATGCTGCAATCTGTCCATCAATCACAAACCTCCATGCTTTCGTATTGCTCACAGTTGCAAGTGTGAGTAAACTGCATTTCATTCTGCACTCCATGATGCATTCATATTTCTTTGCCTCCCCTCAGACATCGATGAGTGCGACCCAGATCCCTGTCTGAATGAAGGCACCTGTGTAGATGGCATTAACGGGTACACGTGTAACTGCGCCGGCGAATACACCGGAGAACACTGCGAATCCCGTGAGTTTAATGGGGAGCTTTCGAGAAACTACAATGATCAATTCGTGAGGGGGAGTGGTTCCCCTTAAAATTGTATGAACGTTTTAGATTGTTGGCTCAATTAAAATATTTTTAGAGCAATGGAACACTTACTATCATAAAATGTGTCACTTCATGAAAATACATATCAGTAATTTTAAGTCACATCTCATATTTATTTGTATCCGGAAGGGGGGCTCCAGGTTACGCCTGTGAATGTGGATCGTTCAGTCAAAAGTGTTTGTTTCAAACAGTTGTGTGCAATATAAAAGATGTTGTTCTTTTAATGTTATTCATATGTTATTCTTTTCTCCAGCTCTTAATCCATGCGGTAGTGCACCCTGTCAAAACGGAGGGACGTGCACGAACGGTAACACTGAATTCGAATGCGAGTGTGTTCCGGGATTCACGGGACCCATGTGCGAAAATGGTAAGTGTTTAACCCTTAACGAGCTGCTTAGTTGTACAACACCTGTAAAACGATTATACATATAATATGCACCACCGACATTACTTCGCTTGATAAATCGACCGAAATAAGAAGAAGAAGGAGAAGAGAAGGAGGATAATGAGAAGAGAAGGAGAAGGAGAAGAAGAAGAAGAAGAAGGAGAAGGAGAAGAAGAAGAAGAAGAAGAAGAAGAAGAAGAAGAAGAAGAAGAAGAAGAAGAAGAAGAAGAAGAAGAAGAAGAAGAAGAAGAAGAAGAAGAAGAAGAAGAAGAAGAAGAAGAAGAAGAAGAAGAAGAAGAAGAAGAAGAAGAAGAAGAAGAAGAAGAAGAAGAAAAGGGAAGAAGGGGATGATGATTACTGAAAATGTTATGAGGTGGAGCAGGAGTAGGAGGAGGAGAAGAGAACGAAGAAAGTTGATACTTATGGGAATAATGATCAATATCATAACATAAACAGTTTTCTAATCTTATATCTTCCATTGTCAGACAACAACGAGTGCACAAACCTACCATGCCAGAACGGAGGAACGTGTATCAACCAGATAAACGGCTACTCGTGTAGCTGCGTCTTCGGCTACTCCGGAACCAATTGTGAAATAGGTGAGTAAAAAGACCGACACCATAATCACCACAATTGTACCACATTCAGTTCAATTCAATGATATAATTGAATGATATAATGTATATCTTCGATATTTTTCCGTCTGTGACACGGCTTTTAATTATAGTCCGCGATCCCCCAAACATTCCAAACAAAACAACAACAACAACGTAATACGCGTGCACTGCGTATGGGATATTGAATGGGATATTCACGATTGGTGTGATAGGTTTGTTAATTAGCCACTAAAATGTAAAACTTTGTACACAGTCAGTGAGTCTGCGAATCTCACTATATATTTAAGCTCATGACTCGGCCATATAACATCCATTGAATGTTACATTTGCACAAATTATTCAGTGGACATATCAAATCACACAATTACACATTTTTATCAACCATTTATCACTTTTTACACAAGCCAACACAGTTACTAGATCCCTTTAATACGATTATCGCAAGGATTCATCGAGCATGCAGAAAATGCTTACATATCCCCTTCACGACTGCCATGTAGTGGATATTGGCCTCTAGTTAATCACATATATTTACCATCACCACCATCATCGCCACCAGCATCATCACCATCAGCAGCATCACAATCGCCACCACCATATACTATATTCCATAAGTTTCACTTATTTCATTTGCCTTTAATCAGGATGAAGTTTCATTGTGTTTAATAACCAAACCTACATATTCAATTTATCGTTACAGTTGGTTTCTGCTCCTTGGATGGTGACTGGTACAATGCGGGCAATGACAAGCTGACGATCACCCAGACGACCACGGGAGTGTTGCTCGGAGACTATAGCACCTTCATCGAGCAGGTCACTGGAATGCAGGGTAAGCTTTCCTCTACGAGCGTAGGGGAACGTTTTTCTCAGGGGGCTGTGGTCTTTTCCCGAATAATAACCCTTCCCGCCTTTTCACCCGACAAGAAACAAAAAAAGGCCGTCGCCTCTTTGATGCCCCAAAATGCTATGTTTTGAGGTCTGAAAATAATAACACGATTTTACCCCAATATGAGACTGCTTGCCAGAAAATACATCAGGGCCCCGTTGCAGAAAGAGATACAATCGATTGTAAGTTACGATTACTTAGTCCGATCACGTGTTCTACATGCGGAAATCTGATTGGTTGAACTCGCAAATCCTCTGACTTTCTGACGATCAATTGTAACCTTACAATCGATTGTATCTCTTTCTGCAACGGGGCCCATGTGTCTCTTGCCCGAATATGTCCTTTTTCGAAACTCCAGGGGGCTGCAGCCTCCTCAGCCTGCCTCATATACGCCTATGCATTACTCCTCAACCTGCCATTGTGTTTTGACTATGTTATATGACATTTGTACGCGCCAATTGACATGGTATGCTGTATTGTGTTATTGGTATCTTTACTCAGACATGTGAATTCAGTCCAGTACCGTATGTTTCTCCGCAGAAGTGTATGTTCCATTCCTCAGAGCCGCGATTGATCGATCTGAGATCATTTTCGTGTACACATATGGCTGGAATTCCTAGCGCTGATATCGATTACAAGGGTTTAATGTTCAACGTCGGAAGTGGACGCAAAATTGAATGTATCAGGATGTTAACTGCATTCCTAAGATGTTGCCCATAATAGAACATTATCTAAACTACTTCGATTGACACGCCCTAGCAAATATAATCTGTAGCATGTTATATACATGCACGAGTTCCGGGTAAATCGTTATATGTACTGTAATACACTAAATAGGATAGTCTCTGAAAGTTTGAGCACGATCGGTCAAGAAATAAGAAAACTATGGCTATTTGTGAATAACAATTTATTTCTAGGAATGACTCAACCATGAAGAAAACTGAAGAAATTGGAATATTTGTGTACAAATCATATGAGGAGTAGTCCACAAACTTTTCAGAGTGCGTTGCCGATTTGAGTCTCTCATATAAATACATTATATTTTCTAAGAGTCGTTTTTTTCTTGTGTTCTTGCTTCTTGCCCGATTATGCTCTAATTTTCAGAGATTGGTCCTCTTTATCTATTCAAGTCTATGAAGCAACAATTTTCTTTGGTTTCATTGTCCTTTAACCATAATGAGTAGGTGACACCTACTCATGTGACTATCCAATATATACCATTTACAAAGTCCTATATAATTGGCACTGGTTTTGTGGTCCCGAATTTTCCACCATAAAGCCGCCACCGTCGCTCTCGGCTATGCCGCCGTCGACCGCGACATCCGGACGTTCGGTATTACAGTCATCCGCGAAAACGGTAGGTCGACTACCAGTTGGACCGGCCAGTGTCAGCTGTGTGGCCTCCAGGAAGTCCTCTACACCACCTGGATCAACACCGAGGCTGCACCTACCTGTGCGGAGATCAAGCGCGCCACGCGGTGAGTTTAAAGGGATAGTTGAGTTTTGGTATAGAGGGCGCTACACAAAATATTTTTTTGTGAGATAATGAAAAACTGAGTGTCAAATTCGAAAGAGCATGCAATTTTAAATGAATTATTCGACAATTTTGAACCAGCCGTAATTTTTTTTTTGTAATGCTTCCTCTTTTCAAAAATTTACCAAAGAGGTTTCTAGATAGTTGTTGATTATCTCTTTATCTAATCACTATTTCAACAAAACATCACATGCACAATATTTTATTTAAAATGGTGGAAACTGATGAGTGTTTAGAGAGCGCCCTCTTCAGTTTTAACGGCTCTTTTTTTAATGATAACAGGCTTTTTACTTAGTCATTTGTAATTTTGTATTCCTTTCGAGCATGGAGGAGTTATAACAATTAATTTGTAATGTAAGGGTGCAGGTTTTGCTTACTAAAATTCAGTTTGACAAAAACTGTACTCTCTTTACCAGAATTCAACTTTCCCTTTAAGCATTGATTTTATAACTGCATTATATTGGTGACCCTAGAATACACACAAATACGGACACACATGCACACGCACAACACAAACACACAAACACATGTGTATGGCTATCAAACGACTCTAGAAAACACACAAACATACAAACACACTCACACACACAAGTGAGGACATCTGTATGCGTTTGTGTCCACATAATAACCGATGACTTCTGAATATACACTCAACAAGTGATGACGCACACGCAACAGTTATCTATTCATTTTGTATCTACACAAACTCAAGTGTGTCTATGAATCTGCAAAAACAGCCTAGGACGTCAAAGATTTTCAGACGTTTGTCACCGGTCGATATACGTACACAAAAGCGCGCACACACATTTCTGTTTGCTATTTCAGGCTCATAAGGAGGTTTGATGTCTGTTTCATTTTACGAGGTAGCATTACCTTGAGAAATTACAATATCTTTTAAATCTATTTTACATAACAAATCCATACGAGGAAGAATTCGTTCTATCAATATTTGAACTTTTAGATTGACGCATGACGCCTGCATCACATTATTTTATTCATAACTATGTTTGTCTTCTCCCTACAGAATCGGCCAGGACAGGTGGACTCGCTACATGCAGAGCGCAACACCCAGCGAGCTGTAATAGGCCTGGGTAGACCATCGATATTTATTTAAGTGCAACATATACACCATCCAAATCTTCAAATAGAAATGAAACAATCACACGATCAACTTCCGAAGTGAAACGTATAATTACGATTGTTTGGGCCAAAACTTTCCACCAATCATGTTTTAGTTCTAATTTCGTTGTATTCAGTAAATGCATTATTAACCGTTATTGTTTGGGTAGTTTAGTTAATATTTAGTTAATATCTATTAGAAGTTCATAAATGAATATGTGTGTTCAATATGCGTTTAACGTTCAGGCTTTTCAGGTCATTAATTCTGATCAAATGAAGTTATATATACTAAATATTCTAGAAATTATGACTGAAATTAATTAAGTCAGCAATTGTATGTATTTGATGCTTTGGAATGTATTCTCTTGTACACCAGTTACTAAATCAATATCTACATTATTATTTTCATGGGACGGTGATGAATAGTTGTGGTTTGTTTCTTTTAATTAGTGTTACGCAAGCATTATTCTCTCCAGTTAATTATCGTTTTCCATGGTATAATTATGTTCATAGCTGCAGTGATGTTTAAGTTAAGTCTTGTTTAATAGGCATGTGTTGGGTTTAAGGTTCTCTCTAAAGCTATAGTAGAAAGCGTGTGTGCGTTGTTACGTAGTAAATGTAGACAAGAGGTTTTTTATTCACGTTATTGTTATTAAATGTAAACAAGGAATATGAATTGTCAATATTGTGTACAGGGCAATCGAAGAAAATGGAATGTTTGTTTTTTACCTTTTCGTGATATGGTATATCTATTATAAAGGTACACAAACCCAATTGGAATTCCGTTGATATGCTGAATGTTTCATTATAATACCATGTTTAGTTGATGGTTGCAGTGGTGTGACTTAATGAACAAGTGTTTTATCGTGTTATCAAAATACAATTAAGACTTGTTTTGTCGAGACTTGTCTTTTGACTAAAAACTTATTTTCATAATGGAATTTAATTTCATTGTAGTCCATGATCGTTATTCACAGACACTTGTTTTCCACCCGATACATTACAATTGATATGACAAAAAATACAAATATAATCACATTTAAAATTAATCATTCATTTATATCAGTAACTTTTGCAATGTAGTATATGAATTAAGTGGCACAACTATTATTGATAAATTCAATCGAATGTTCCCTATTTTCAACAATATGTGAACGTCACCATTTTCCCACGAAATTAAATACATATCCAATTCCAAAAATCTCTCCACCTCAATTGTTCTCATTTTTTTCAAAATCTCCCCTCATCCGTCTCAATACCCCCTACCTCCACCTCATTCCATGGTAGTACATAATTTGTACACACTGGTTCCGTTGAAGAAGGAGATTGTAGTAACAATCGATTGTAAGTCTGAAACTTTGCGCGTTTCAACCAATCAGATTCGCGCAATTATAACACATGATCCGACTTACAATCGATTGTATCCCTTTCTGCAACGGAGCCCTAGTCAGTCACACTTTGGCATTGACAGTGCCAGTGAGCAGTGTGCCAGTGGCTGCACCCCTCCCCCCTTCCCTGTTTTAACAGGGTTTGTTTGTTTTTGTACGCAATTTTACCTCCACTCCAACCTTCGCGAATACTGACCTAATATTCATATCAAACACAGAGACAAACATTTTGAGAAAAATCATCTGTATATTATTTATTGAAGTTGATAAAAATACACTGTATAAAAATTTGATATCCGAAAATTGGGTTCTATGATGAGAATATTAACACTATCACACTTGTACAGTCAGACGAAATTTATTGTAAATGAATGCAGATATATACATGTGATATATAAATCGATATAAAGCAAATTAAAAAATTTTTCTTTAATAATTTATATGATAAAAGCAATTCATGTGATAAAACAGCTATAGAAACATAATAACCGAATATATGGTGGAATATTCGAATCAGACTGAGGTAAAGCTCATGTTATCATTTGCTGAACAATAATATGATATAAACAATTTGTAGCTAATGTAGAAAGACTAGTATTGGAAATAAAAACTAAGAGTGAACCTATCTAATACTGGATTTGGTGTAATGTTGTCAGCGCCGATACGACGTCTGACTCTACCACATAAACAAAATATATTTCACATCGACACCAACATGGACCACTAACATAAAAACACGACGTAAATTATCATAAAGCTCCTTCACGAATCCAAAATATATGTATTAGTTTAACTTTAAAGTTCTTCATACAAAAATAAACAAAGGTTGTTATAAGGTGAATTTAGCCGTCAAATACTTTGCAATAAAACCTTCCATTCAGCATTTTATTATAAAAAAAGGTCATTATAAAAATGTTATTAAATAGTTATATATAACCGGATGCCAGTGCAATGAATTAGCTATCTACAATCGGTATAAATTCTGCCTTCCCGCGACGCTGCATTACGTCACTGAGCGATCGAGGGTATCGAGGGTATCTAGGAGTCTGGAGCTGGAGCAAAGCTCTGTTCGTACCTCGTCCATTTGTCTTGTCCAACCCTGAACAAAAGAGAAACAAAGGTGCAAAAATTAAAGCTACTGAATACATTTGTATGTTCCGTAGTCTGTAGTGAACGGATGATTGAACAAAGCGCTATTGATAAGAACATTATTTTAAAAAAGTGATGTACGAAGACAGTGTAAAAAGAAAATTGGATATAAACTTTGCCTGTCAATTACAAAGGGAATTGAATACACTGGCATTAATAGCTGCATCATTTAAACAAAGGATGTAAGAAGACATGTAGGATGAATTCAACTAAAATAAATAGAGTTGAATTCTTAGCCACATCATCCAAAATAGACTTAGCAAGGAACTAAACTAGCAGATAATTTTAAATATATTTGTAATATGGGCCAAAGGCCCATATTCAGATCTTTAATATCTCGTCACCCCATTTATACTGGTACGAAGAAGAATCTACTCCCTAAAACTACAGTATTACTAAAGAGTGGCCGTTACTTACAGGTTAGCCCTCTTGATCTCCGCGCACGTGTTGACCATGTTGGTGTTGATCCACGTGGTGTAGAGGACCTCCTCACCCTCGCACAGGTGGCACTGCCCAGTCCAACTGGTGGTCGACTGTCCGTTGTCGCGGACCACGGTGAATCCGAAGGACGGGAAGTCGTAGTTGTTGCTGGCGTAGCCGACGACGACGGTGGGTGCTGATGTGTGAAGAGGGTAGCAGAGAGAGAGAAAGAAAAGTAAAAACTACAGGCTTAGTATCAATGTTCAACTGTAAGTGTCAACATTTATAGCAATAAGTATATTATTGGGCCTCGAGAAATGTTGCAAAGACTTGTCCGTTTTACTATACTGGTTTTCTTTCTCGTTAATGATGATAGTGTAGATTGATCTTTTCTAGGGGTACATATTAATCAATGTTTTAAATTAGCGTTTGTTTCTACCATTCACCTCAAACACATTAGGCTTATATTGAATAATGGTGATAACGTGAACGAAACCCCCTGTAGTGTTTGAGGAACAAACAATAGGTCGTGTGAGAAAAAAAAAATTGGACGTAAAAACGGTGACAATGTGTGAGCGAGCGCCCATTTTACTAAAGGAACACTTATATAACTCAAATAACTAATAACGTTTATATTGATTCATGATGAACGTATATCATAATTTAACAAAAAGTGTTAACACTTACGTGCGTATCCCAGTTCCTGCTCGGCAGAGGTCGAATAGTCTCCCAGCATCATGCCCGTGGAGGTCTTGGTGATGGTGATCTGATCGTTGCATTCGTTGTACCACACTCCTTCCAAGTCACAGAAACCAACTGTAGAAAGGTGATAAGAAAATTGTATTTAATTTGAATCATGTATTATTGTCCATTAACACATAATTAATATTTTACTTCCACATTGGTCACAACTAATCATACAGTAACATGCAATAAACAATTAAAGGCCAATGCAACTCTAGAATAAGAGTACATCCTACTTTATACATCGTAATATGCTAGTTTATTTCGCATAATATTACCCCGACTCAGATTTCTGCTTTGGAAGAAATATGTGAAAACACTTTCGGGTACACCACTATTCAGGCGAACGCTGGAGGCCGTCATTGTTATGTCTGTGCGGACTTATAGCATGTTATCGAACAATGATGCATTCTTGCACTTAACTACCATTGTTTGCAAATCAGTGAAAAGATTTTCTTGTTGCGAGAAGATCTTTTTGTTCTGCCATCCGGACAGTCGTCAGAGTTTGCGAAGCACGTCGGGTAATTACACGAACATGGCCGCTCCCATCATCTTTTGCCACCGTAACAATTAGTAAAATTTGGGTATGTTCACAGAAGGATTTCATGGGTTACTGGTATCCAGTAGGCACATCTGATTGGTTCCAATGCGCAAATTTTCTGACTTGCAATTAATTGCAACTTTGCGATCGATTGCATTTCTTTCTGCAACGGGGCCCAGGAGTGCCGAGCTATCGGATCTTTCGTCGGGGCAATAAACTGACCGACAGAATATGACATCACTGATTCGGCGCTCATTACCATGGTTACTTACCCTCTTCACAGTTAATACCGACGTAGCCCATGCGGCACTGACACGTGTATCCAGCGATGCCGTCAATGCAGGTAGCGCCATTTTGACATGGCAGGCTGGCGCACTCGTTGATGTCTGGCGAAGATAAATACAAATTAAGATTTTAAATGAATAAACAAAACACTAACTTAACATAAGATTCGATTATGAGTGTGCGATACATGTGAAACCAGTCTGAATGGTGTGTTTGTTTGATTATAAACTATTTGCCTCTTACAAATGAACCACAAATTGGGTTGAACTTGAAGTAATAATGCACATTTTCTAAATTATTTCTAGGCATGTAGCTGGTATTTCTGGTTCCACGAGGATGAGGTATTTCGATTACCATTTATTTAACATAGATTTCGTCGAACATAATGTTACAAAAAGTCGGATTATAAACAACGCGAAGTTCTCACCAATTTCGCAGTTGGTTCCAGCAAAGCCAGGTGGGCATTCGCAGACGTAGTCAGCTCCAACGTTCACACAGGTTGCTCCATTCTGACAGGGCATGCTGTTACACGCATCAAGAGCTGTTGACGTGAAGGCATTAAATTTAAACCAAAATCTTAAAGGGTACCATCGGGCAGAGATTTAGCTCTCTTACATCAAAGACATATCCCAAATGAACATACAAAACAAGTCTGTGATCCTGAAAGTATTTCTACATTGCTAGGGAATCATTTTTAATATCACCTATCAATCATTCTGTCAGCGCAGTTCCGATAACGATACCACTTAACGATCCTCTTATCGATCGCATCTGCGATATATCGCAGCAAGCAGGGAAAATCTCGAAAATCGCTTGTGTGTGCGCGCTGCTGCAGCAGTGCGTACAGACATAGAGAGAGAGAGAGCTAGAGAGAGATAAACATTTTGATATGGCTCCAGGACAACTCGACCCTTATCGACTCGGCCAACAACCCAAATTGACATATGATCTCGTGAAGACCATTTCTTTCTATTTTATTTCGAAATACAAATATTTGAAAATCCCAAAACCAAACCCCCAAAAAGTTATTTTTTGTTGTCCGGCCGAGTTCAGACCTGACCACTACCATCTCGAAGCTATCATTAAATAACGTATGTACAGTAAACATTTGTCTTAGGGGAGGCATTACTCACTTTACTTATCGCACATACTTTGAATACTTTGAATACCGCGGGACGCGACATTTTTTTTCCTACGAACTTTTTGTCCTAATGAATTATTCATAAGCAGCGATGTGGGCTACTCATGAATATTCATGATAGGATTACGGTTTGGGTGAGTTTGATGGATATAATTACAATGAGACCGTACTGACCATCAGCGGTTTACGTGGACTTGGTATCATGGGTTCGAATCCTCTCTTATGACTTCTTTTATTTTGCCATAATACATGGTGAGTAGCGGTTCATTTAGTAAATGTATCATGCAGAGTTTTCACTAAAGTTTGAAATCTGACAAAAAGTTCGTAGGAAAAAAATTTCGCCCGCGGTACTGGTGTATAAAATAAATATGAGATTCATGGTGACACTCTAAATATATGCACTATGCCCTCTCGCTTAGATTTGGTCATGACGCATAAGTTAAAAAAAGAAATTACGCATAAGGTCAGAACTTTCACGTAGGCACACCATATTTTGGGTATCCTATAATTACGCTCTCCATAGTTCCAGCTAAGGGAAGCATGTGACTAGTGGTTTTATATCAGTAATGTAACTGTTCAAATATTTAATTAGTATAATACTACCGATTTGACTACTTTTTACCAAAAAACATACATAGCTAAAGAGCTAAGATTATGATTTGTTGTACTACTGTTTTACGTACAGATTTCGCAGTGGGTACCGGTGAAGCTCAGCGAGCACTGGCACATGTAGCCGTTGACTCCATCGATACAAGTTCCGCCATTTTGGCAAGGGGCACTGGCACATTCGTCAATATCTGTGGAGGATTGAGAAGAGTAGTTTAATCTAACAATGTCACAATAACACATTCGTACAGCGCTTAGTATGGTTTAGGTCAGAAACGGATGTAGGATTGCTTAGCGAGTATGGATGAGGAGCGTCTAGGAGACATTATACTTCAAAAGATGATTTAATTTTATCACTGATCTTTACTTTTATAAAAAATAAATATTGCTTCAAATGTAGTGAATATTGTTTCGCTTAATTGCGTCTTATTTTATTTATTTGTATATAGTATTCAAGAGTTCATATTTCGTTTACATACTTCAAACAAAATCGCTAAAGGCTACTCAAATTAAGTCCTATTTCTGTTTAGGTTCCATATTCTGTAACTTGCGATTTACGACCTTTCAATGTCGTTATTATGATACACCATGCCATGTTATCCTTTACAGACAGGGAGGCAACATAATATTTTTCCGTGCGAGCGCAGCGTTCACCAAAGTGAAATTAACCATCACGCGACTTACTGGTCTCGCAGTTGCTTCCCGTGAAGCCGGGAATACAGTCGCAGGTGTATCCGTTGACCAGGTCGTTGCAGACGCCTCCGTTCTGGCATGGCATGCTTGCGCACTCATCGATGTCTTTAGGGAGGAAGAAATGTAATAGATATATTTCATTAGCATTTATTATCCTAGTTAGCGAGATATGCTGAGCTGTCGTAGTCTGTGAGGAGGAGGGAACGGTGGTTGTTGGTTAATCTTACAATAAATATCACAATTTGTCTCTACCTCTACAAGGTTGACACTACACGTAAGTCTGGTGCGGATCTGCCAAAACTAAACTAAATTTAACTAAATTATTCTTTGATCACATGCTAATGTATTAATCTAGGGATGTTGAATGTTAAATGTGAGGAAACAATACACTGAATGAGGGTAACTGTCATTATGGTAAAGACTCTACAGCGTCGGGAAACATATGTTTAATGAATTAATATCGGGAAGTGGCATAAGTTGAAGAATGTTCATAATTATTTGCACATTTATAAAACGTACATTTACAAAACGTACGTAAACGTACCGTTTATTACACATCGGGTTGGTTATGGGTTATTTTAGAAACATCGTAAAGGATTTGGTTCAGTTAGGTTGGCTAGATTGGGATTCGGGAGAAACACAAATCACAAATGAACATGGGGATTTTGTTCTTTTGTTATTTTATTGGCATGAAAACGTGGTGTATGGTTATGGTTAGATGTCAACATCAAAACTATGCCTTAAAAAGGCAAATTAGTGCCGCCAATAGGTGAGAGTGCAGTCAAACGCTAGTGTAATACATAAACATTTTATTACACGGTTCTGTTAAACTGTACACTTGTGGATTCATTTTTTTGTAAGAATCACGTTACACAGGCAAAGTTTGCAGATTTGTGTTGGTGATTATGTTATGTGGTGAACACGTATTGGATGGTGTTAAATCGTCAAACATTAATATTCAAAATAACAATCCCTGAAAGCATTATAACAAATAGCACATCTCATCATCAAATCAAAACATACACACACGCAACGGTAGAACGTGTAACACAGCATTATACACCACTATTTCACTTTATCAGGGGAACTCAACAATATCAGATAACTTCTAGAAAAAGAAGTTGATAATCACGAAATTTGAACTATTTTGTCATTGTGTTAAAAATAAATGACTAACCCATTGATTGCGGGTATATGTATCAAGTATAGTCTATGACGACCACGCAGCAATACACCTTTAAACTATATACACACTCGGTGTTCTAAGGAATACATTACCAGTTTCACAGTTTACACCGGTGTATCCCGGTGCACACTGGCACGTGTAACCGTTGATTAGATCGAGACAAGTGGCTCCATTGAGGCAGGGGTTCGAAGAACATTCGTCGATTTCTAAAGGGTAAGAACAAAATTAACGTAAATAGCAGAGGACATGTAACATACTTGTAGCATTGAATCGGTTCCTGCTCAATATTTGATATTAATGTAAAGAAAATTAAATAACGAGAAAATATATAACTGACCTAAAGCTAGCTACCATACTGTCAATACTGATATATTCATTTCAGTAACTGTTCGTGGCATGGCAATATCCTGCTTTAAATAAACTAGCAGAGACTATAATATTTAAAAAAATGTTTATGTCTTACTTTTAGTAAATGCAAAACCGCTTATGCATTAACCTCTTACAAGATGGGAAAAGGCAAACATTATGAAGTTATATTGACCTAATGAAAACTGAGCCCGATCGAGCAATCTCAGGATGAGAATAGATATATGACCGAACTACATTTTCTAACTAAATCGAGTCGAATCATTGAATTTGATGCACATCGATAACATACCGGTCTCACAATCTGAACCAGTGTAACCAGGGGCGCACTGACACACGTATCCGTTCACTCCGTCCACACAGGTGCCTCCATTCTGACATGGACCGGATGCGCACTCGTCGATATCTGAGGAGAGTTGAAACCAAATCGAAGAAAATGTATGAATATCTTTTTAATCGATGGAAAAAAAAAGATAAATAATTAAGACATATAAAGCTTCTGATACTATATTTCACGCTAATGTATCAGTTCCTGTGACAGGAATTTGACATCACTCATCGATTTCTGAGGAGAGATGATATTTTTAAAATTCTGCATTAGATCATTGTTGCGAAATTAATTATCTTCTTCAGGGACAAGTTTTGGATATGTTTTAAATGACAGTGAAACATATTTGGATTTACGTAATTAAATTTAAAAAACAAGTTTCTCTATTCTGTCTGGCAGGGACTCAATGCATACCAATTAAATAAGACATCAACGGGTTAGTACTTAACGGGGATAAATGTGTATTCCCATCACGTATGCCTATTTTGTGAGCTCCTTCGGTTATTTGTCTGGTTTACATCGTGAATCCAACAAATAATATTTTAATTATCAAAATACTACACTCATAGCCAGGCTTATGTCGTATAAAAGTTGCATCTTTAAGTGGACAGCGGGCTTTACGTAATGAACTACCAATACTTTTGACGTAATGATTACGCAAGGATGATACGTACTTGTCTCGCAGTTTTCACCAGTGTAGCCGGCGGAACATACGCATTCGTACGCGTTCACTCGGTCGATACATGCACCTCCGTTCTGGCATGGCATACTCGCACATTCATCGATATCTGTAAAAGGCAACATTGATATGAATAATTGAAGTATTATTTTGTGTGTTCCAAACGAAGTAGAGTTTGAAATTTAAATAAAAATAAGAATATTCCCCTTTGAATTTACCGACTTTGTAATCAATATCCAGCTGCTCGATATTGATGGTAGCCAATAAATTTGAGAGGGAAATGTTTGTGCGGAATAAAATAAAATCTGTGCGACTTTTTAGATTTGTTCACTTCAATATTTAGAAGACTTCAAGTTGTATCGGTATGCATTAGTTATTATACATTCGTTTAGATCTAATCGATTAATGCCATTTTCAATATAATCTAGTCGGAAACGTTCAAAGACCCTGTAATCTAATATTGCCAGCAATCGAAAACAATCTACTAATCTTCACCATGGACTGGAAACCAGTGATATGTAAGAGTAGATCTGTGCCGCTCTTGCGTGAGCTATGAAGATGTACCGCCCCGAAGCGCCTTCTATATAATTGGCGACACCGTTACTTTATTTCCGAAGCAAAAGATTTCTTTGGCTACCTGTTTCGCAATGTGTCCCTGTGAATCCTGGGAAGCAGAAGCACAGATAGCCGTTAACCTGGTCCATGCAAACGCCGCCATTTTGACAGGGATCACTGGCACACTCATCGGTATCTGTTCAAAAGAAAATGGAAGACGATGGTGATGATAATTATTATGCTTAAAGTGTGTGTGTACACCACAAATAATCACTTATCATAAGGTTCAAAGGCAATCGTCAAATTTAAATGCATCATGTTTTGAAATAATGTCCCCATTGTGAACATCAGCCTTTAATCCAACATAACTGGCTTTACAAATCAGGTTGATGCTACTTTCAGAGCATAGATGTACTATCTTCATACTACATTGGTTACAGTTACATTTCCTCAAATATATATATGTGGACATTATTGCCTTCATTCATACAATATCAGGTTTACAAAATGCCGTATAATATATTGGTTCATAAAGCAATAAAGCTATTATGTCGATCCTATCACACTTACCGATTTCGCAGTTTGTTCCTTCAAATCCGGGTGCGCATGTGCAGGTGTAACCGTTTATGACGTCAGTGCAGGTAGCGCCGTTCTGACAAGGCATTGATGCACATTCGTCTCGCTCTGTAGTTTAGAAAAATAAATAGGACCATAATTACAGGATTACAGTCACTGAAACGTCGTGCCAAGTAATTGGAACTCATAAATCAGTACTCGTTTCTCTGTTTTACAATTCCCGGCTCCGATATATAAATAATGATGTTACCTACCAGTTTCGCAGTTGACGCCGAAGTAACCGGGAGCGCATGTACAAACGTATCCGTTGACCTGATCAGTGCATGTACCACCATTCAAACAAGGCATCGACGCACACTCGTCAATATCTGCAAATGATACGAGCCAATATTCAATGGATTGGTTTAGTTTGGTAATAATTTACCAATATTCAATTAAATCAACACAATTGTTATGATTAGCAGGCGTGTCTATACATGGAGACCGTAACACATTACATACAGGTATAATATTGATTGTGTAACCCAAATGTGACATACTTTTTAATTGATTGTACGAACGGAATTAGCCATCGAGAATACTGTTGTAAGTATATATAGATGGATGTACATAATTCATTACAAATCTTGATTTTTACATGCATGTACATATTTAGTTGCAGACTACATGTATACTTCACAGAAATTAGGAATTACATGTATCTGATCGATGCAAAATCAATATAATTCCGTAATCATATAGACACTTGTGCTTTTACTTTTTTGCCTATAACAGCAATACAATAAATCTCATAGATAGACAACTTAATCCTCGTTTCCAAACTATGTTTAACACTTACGGCTCAAGCCTTAATATATATTCAAACGCCAAATCTATGGAGATGCATTTATTCCGAATTGATAAAGAGTTGATGGATTTATTCTCACCGGTTTCACAGACTGTTCCAGTATAGCCAGGTGCGCAGGTGCAAACGTATCCGTTGACCTGGTCGGTACAGGTGCCTCCATTCTGACAGGGGGCGGACGCGCACTCATCGGTATCTGTACACCAAGCAAAAACAAAGGTAATTATTTGCATGCAGTAATAACAAATGACAACATAGGGCAATACTAGTTTGCAAATATTATTAATGGCTCGATCATCCATGAAATTTATGATTCAGAAATCAAAGTCATAAGTTGGTATACCGTGAAGTAAGGGCCAGCATCAGAGCTTTGTTGTAATGTATTTGTTAAAATTACATTATAATTCCCCAACCGCCCCCCCCCCCCCCCACCCAACAACACCAACAAAAATTGTAATAATATATGGATCTTACCAATTGCATTATGTTTCGATTTAATTTACTGCAGTATGTATACCAAGAACAAAAAGAGGAAACGTCTTGATTTCTTACCAGTTTCACAGTGTGTTCCCTCGAATCCAGGTGCACATGTGCAGACATATCCATTAACCTGATCGGTACAAGTGCCTCCATTTTGGCAAGGGGCTGACGCACACTCGTCAGTGTCTGGAGGAAGAACAAAGTAATAAATGTTTCCATCATTTTCTGTTTTCATTATGCACCCTAAAACAAACAGAAAAATTATATGTCTGACAAATTTTACATTATAGGTGCATTATCTATTAAAATTTGAAAAAGGAAGGTATTTCAGCATGCAATCGCTTCAATACTCGTCGATTATACGTTATTTAAAAATATTAACAAATAAGTGCAGTTGCTCTTAGTTTATATGAGATGAAGAGTGGAACAAGATGTTAGTGTCAGAAGTGATGTGGTGCAATTACTTTTTTCCACAGATGATAACCTAGAAAACTGAAGACCGGTAATATTCCTCTTCGATTATGCGTAAATAATTTCAAGAATTCGATCGAATGAAAGTTAAAGAAAGAAATTGGACTGTCGATATGTGTGCTGCGATTTAGAGTGGAAGAAATGTAGAGAAATAATACAATACAAGTTGAAGAGCTTGATTTGAACGAAGTGCAAAGTCCACTTTCCATTAAGGTTGAATTAATTGACATTCATTTAATCTTTGTTTGACCTAGATTCCAAAATACTTGAATAAACAAATATGGAATATCGTGTAGTAGTGTCCACTTTCCACCAACATCTATAAATGAGTGAACACACATTTTGACACTTTTATGAAAAGTATACATATTTGTCGTAATGGATTTGGTGCCTTTTTTCAATCAAGCTCATTAATTCATTAATTCGGATACAGAGGGCAATTAGTACAGTAAGTATGTCCAGCCTATGTTAGGACTATGAACACGTGTTAATTTGTCTAGCAAAAGTAGTTTGTATTGTTAATATTTAATATAAAGTTAGTATGTTAATATTCCATCACCAACCATACACATCCATTCTTCTCTCGGGGAAGCATATCGGATCAGTAAAACGAATCTTTGCTTTACATTTCGAGATATGTTTTTTGTCGAGCCAGAGAGACAAGATATTGGCGATTCAGCTAGTTGAAAGATTCCGGGCGAAAATACTACACCACTACAATATTGACAGTATTTCAACCTAGTATATGAACAATGACAGGACCGACTATATAACATTTTACATAAACAATTGCGAGCCCGATGCAAATGATCATAACACACTATTATATCGTTCTAAATTATGCTCAATATACAGCGTTTTTCCTCAATGCTTGTTAATTCAGGACACTTGGAAATTAAGTTTAAATTATTTGTATATAGTCCTCCCGTTTGTAAGCTTGATATGAATTAGATGTAGATAATAATAATGATTCTTTATTAATGAATTAACCAGAAGCGTACTCAATAGTATCTGGAATCTTCATTAGGTTAAAATTGCTCTAGCGATGATCCGATTATAAAGACCACCACTAGAATTAAAGACAGGCCACTAATGATTTCCTTGAATGCAGTTCGCATATAAATGAAACACGTTGTCTACCTTATGTTGTCTTTATACACAAGTGTGATATTATGCACAACATATGTAATATATTATTGGGGGAGGGGCAAAGTGTACTTTTGATGGGTTAAAGGGATCTAGTAACTTTGTTGACACGTGCAAAAACTGACTGAGGGTTGATAAAAAAAAAGTGTATGTGTATTGATGTGATCTGATATGTCCACTGAGTGCTGTGTGAACATTTCTTGGTAAATGAATGTCATATTGCCGATAAATGAGCGAAAATTCAATGTTATGTTTGAAAAATCATTACACTTACTTTTTTATTCAGTGAAAATCTCCTATGGAGATGTTTAAATGTGAATACGGAAACCGAGACATGTTCCATGCTTCTTTTAGTAATACGAAAAGAACTAGGTGTGTGAATACCGCTAAAGTTAAAAATAGGTTTTGTGGATTTTGACAATGTTACTAGATCCCTTTAAAAGGCGCGGAGTGCTCCGTCGCTACCTTTTTCACACAAGACCCCCTCATAACCAGCCGGGCAAGAGCACGTAAAGCCACCGACTTGGTTTGTGCACACGGCGCCATTTAGACAAGGGTTCGGGTCACAATTGTCAGCGTCTGAAAATAAAAAGACACACATTTTCATCGGTATATATAAGTTAATAGATATTCCTTTTCTTCAAAAGCAGTGAAACCATGCAAATGTGTGACGATTTTGTACTTGAAAAAAAAAAGCACCTCAATGCATTGAAATGTCTAAATTTCTAATGTTTGTGGGAGAATGTCAAAATTTTCTAAAAACACGCGGGCAGGAAACGTGAGGAATGCTTACTAAGGCAATTGGGAATGGAATCTATCTACTTTGTAGAACGGGATCATGCAATACTAAAATGGAACTAGCTACGATGATTGCACTTAATGCCTACAACAAACTTACCCTCACCTTGAAAGTCTCTTTGCTTCTGGAACAGAGTTAAAGGGGTAGTACAGTTTTGGTAAGGCCAAACCTGGACAGTAACATTATAAACTAATAGTTATTACTACTCCACCATGCTCGAAAAGGTATACAAAATTACAAACGACTAGGTAAAAAGCCCGTTATCGTTAAAAAAAAGAACCATTAAAACACAAAGAGGGCGCTCTATAAAAATGCATTGGTTTCAACCATTTTGTATACAAAATTATGCATGTGATGTTTTATTGAAATAATGATTAAGTAGATAGATCATCAACAACTATTTAAAAAAACGCTTTTGAAAATTTTTGAAAAAGTGTAAGCATTTTTTTTTATTTTTTGAAAAACCATCTAATTATTTGGGCCCCAAATAATTATAAGGTCAGATATATTTATTGATATTTCAGCCGTTTCTGGACCGATTTTGACCAAATAAAGTTTATTCTGCCATTGCATGTTCTCTCAAATTCGACACTCAGTTTTTTATTACCTCCACAACAAAATTGTGATGTGCAGCGCCCTCTCTACCAAAACTAAACTACCCCTTTAATCTATCAAACTTTTATTGCAAAAATGCAGATTTGTTTATAAAAATGTAGTTTATCATTTTGTGCAACACCAACTTAAATGCTGGTAGCACAATGACAACAAAATACTAAAGTTTATATATAACGTTTGGTCAATACATTTATCCTCACACATCGCAGAGTTGAATGCACGGGACAAAATGCTATTTTTTCTAATTGTAAAATCCGATAACCATTAGCTTTGGAAAGGGTTTTGTACAAGATGCTGCTGAAATGAGCAGTATTTGTACGATTCGCCATATAATTAGACAGTGTAAAGGTGTGATAATGAAATACACATACCTCTAACAGATAGTTGACATCTCAGGAATAGGGGCCAAAACACCGGTCATCGAATGGATCCACGCTGACTGAGATCATACGGACACCGACAGAAACTTGGTAGAATGTTGTCACCTACTAATCAATTTTTGTTAAAGGACCTAGTAACTTGTCTAAATCAATACAACTAATTTATACCTCAAGTGGTTGTTTTCAAGCTGGGTTTTTTTCTTCTTATTTTTTCTGTTCTGTTATTAAGATATATCATCTATAATAAGCAATACAGTTCATTTTAGGTCAGATAGTACAGTACCCCAGTACCCCAAGAACGCAAGCTCACAAATTTACTTGCAATCTTAAATATTTCGTTATAGGCCCATTTTTAGAGCATCGCAAATATCATGTAAATATACAACATTTATACTCGTTGGCAATAAACACATGGTCACACACTCTCTCAGTGTATATCTATATAAACAATACACACCCGACAAAACAAACATCAAGATCATACGCAACCACAGATACATTATGTTAACATCAATCGGAAGGTAATGTGATTAGTCAATATATTAAACATGGGGATATGATCACAGTTGGGTGGTATATGTGAAAATGTTAATTCGCACTGATTATATTCATGTTCTTTATGGAAGATGGTGGCTAGTTAGGGTTAGTGAGATTGGTTAATTCTAGGTATATTTTAGACAGTGTTAGTGTGCCAGGATCTGCCCTCAACAAATTCACAACGTTGGTAAAAACAAAAGTGTAATGGTGTGCATAAAATTAATTCTTTCGTTTATTATTGCTTTGCTAAATCATTGTGTGCGACAAAAAGGAACGCATTTGTATATGTCGAATGCACTAGTATTGACCATTGCACAATTTTAGCAACGTTGTGAAAATGTGTACTGAAATGCTACCGCCCGGTTAGGAGTTCAAAGGATTACATAAGAATACGTTGCAGTTGATTAATATTAGGTCGAGAACACATTTGGGGAATGAAATTTCAATTAACATTATCATTGTTCAACAAAGACGAATATTGTAAGAACATAAACAATATCAACTTATGAATTTCTTAATGAACATCTCTTCAGTAATTTAAAAGTAATGCAGACTGTTATATCAGACAGAGTAGATATCATTATTTGAAAAAATGCTTCTACAAGTGTTTAGTATGTATTGTTTAAATAATGAATCCTTGGTAGTATGATATGTATACTGTTGTTATTTGCTTTGGTCAAGAACTAAACATAAAGTCAAATCGTTTCTAGGCCCGTTGGATTCCCACTTTTAGAGGCGTAGCATGGCCTAACACACTGAAAGGGATATGTTTAATGTAATTGTTGCATTTTTTTAATTGCCCTTGTATTATAATATAAATTCGATTCAATGTGTAGCTACGCCCCTCCCCCTGTTGTTTAGTGAGTTGTATATGTTACCGATCTCGCAGAGTGTCCCCTCATAGCCAGGAGCGCACTGGCACACGAATCCATTGACACCATCCACACAGGTGGCTCCGTTCTGACAGGGCGCGGATGCGCACTCGTCAATATCTGTGGAATGGAGAAACCAAATTAAAGAAAATATATGAATATGTATATCTCGTTATGCAATTCAGTGGATTCACAATACAGTACGCCACATATCGGTTGCAGCGGACAGGCCGAAATCCGCAATGCCTCATTGGGAATGAACGATGAGAACTCAGCCAGTGCAATATCTGTATTGCACCATTCAATAGGTATTCTTAATAATTCGACAGGGGCTCGAACCCGCACCCCCCCCCCCCCCCCCCCCCCCCAGTCATAAGATGGACACTACCACCGAGCCACATGTACCGGTCAAAAAGAGATCGTATGACTTACTGTTCTCGCAGTTGTCTCCGTCGAAGCCAGGGGCGCACTGACACACGTATCCGTTCACTCCGTCCACACAGGTGCCTCCATTCTGACAGGGGCCGGATGCGCACTCGTCGATGTCTGAGGAGAGGGGAAAACAAATTCAAAGAAAATGCATGAATATCTTGTTAATCGATGGAAGAAACTATTTCAAAGAAATGGTTCAGAAGGAAATTATACAAAGCAATTAATGCCATAGCTACACAGGTGTCTCCATTCTGACAGGGAGTGGATACGCACTCGTTAATAGAATATGTATGGAAATTTTGTTAAGCGATGACATAATTTGTTTTTATTTTCAATAATATACATGAATTCCACACATGTGTTTCGATTGTGACAAATGCTTGCTTGGCACAAAGCCCACATCCTGTCATACAAGCTAGCGCGTGATTTGTGCACCATCTCCACCCCTGATGAATCAGCCAGCATCTAGACATTGTGAAATGCATCGGTCATCGATGTAATACTTTAATGCTTTAATACCCGATATCATGCTCCCTTTTCAAAAGACGGCGAAAACTAGTCAGTATATGATCAAGTTTGGTCTGGGGAATTCGACAGGTTTAGAAATGTATCTAACTAATTTAAATTAATTGCGAACTAACTTACTGTTCTCGCAGTGGGTTCCGTCGAAGCCAGGTGCACAGTCACAGGTATAACCGTTGACTCCATCGACACAGACACCTCCGTTAAGGCACGGATCGCTCTCACATTCATCGATGTCTGAACAAAAATACAATGTATATTATGAATAAATTACAACATGAAAATTCAAGTAATAATGTAGCATATTGAGCACAAATTTCATGATATTTGGAGAATTGGAGTGAAATTTTACAAAGAGGGTTGTATTTTATGCTTCACTCATTTACAATGACAGCTCTTGAATTATTCATTCCTGCCTCATGGTACAGAAACTTACATCCCCATGTAGCCAAGGTGTCACGGCGTGGGTATACTTTTTGGGCCATTCTATTTCTTCGTTTCTTTTGGAAATGAGTTTGTTTTTATTGTAGTTTTTTTTAAGGATTATTGGGGGCAAGTACATGTTACTGCATGGTACTTACTGTCAGCGCAAGTGGGTCCGGTCCAGCCAGCGGCGCAGATACACATGTAGGAGTTGACTAGATCCACACAGGTTCCTCCATTCAGACAAGGGTCGCTGGCGCACTCATCGATGTCTGCAAACAAGAATGATAAGTAGAAATAAAGTTTATTATCTATGTCTATAAACAATAATTATACAATTTAGTTTCTATGTCTGCACATAAAAGCAGCCATTATAAATATTGTTTCGCAGGATGAGTTAGGCATACTTTTTAATCTGACAAGTTATGACTGCCTCGGTCCTCTACACCAATTCGTTGTCAGGGGCACACCTTATGTTTTCTTTATTTCTCACAGATACATGTATACCCCTCATATTGCGTTCTCATATTATCTAGGGGTATGTCTGGAAGGCATGTATGTATTCACATCCCCCTCCCTCCTCCCTTTAGCTACTTAGCTCCCCGTACCTCCCCTTAGCTACAGGTACTTACTGATTTCACAGTTGACTCCGTCGAAGCCGAGCGGGCAAGAACAAGTGTAACCGTTGATGCCGTCGTTGCAGATACCGCCGTTCAGGCAGGGCATGGAGGCGCATTCGTCGATATCTAAATGAAAAACATATACAAAACAAATATTTTTTCATTATTTATTTCAAAAATATTAATCCATGATAGTATGGTTGGCAAGGTTACTGTTTTACCTAGTTCCTAACCTTAAACGCATTTTAATATTCTTGTAAAGTACTGTAATTGATCAGTTGGGCAAGAACACTGATCAGCCATCAACAGAAGAAACTATTGGTATATTTGGTTTCCAAGTGGGGCAAGTAATATTTGATATCAATTATTGGTAAGGGGTCCCAGTTCACCGTCAATGTATTAGGTCAATGGAAATGGAAAATGGTAAATGGAATGTTGAACACAATCAATTTAATGGTATTTTAAAAGTCACTTTTCGGGGTGGGTGCGAGTGTGCGTGACTGTGTGCGTGCTTGCCGGGCGTGCGTATGTGTTTGTTTGTGTGACGAACTTACCGGTCTCGCAGTTGGTTCCAGTGAAGCCTGGCAGACAGAAACACTGGTACATGTTGATGCCGTCAACGCAAACACCGCCATTCTGACAAGGATCGCTGGCACATTCGTTGATATCTGCAAGACAAACACAAGAGAAACGGTTATTCCGACATCCAGTACATGGCCCCATTGCATAAAGAGATACAATCAATTGTAAGTTTCAACCAATCAGATAGGCTCACGTGACCCGACTTACAATTCATTGTAACTTACAATCGATTGTATCTCTTTCTGCAACGGGGCACAAGTTCCGTACGTGATATAATTCATGAAAGTCTTCTAGCTTAATTCCTTGCTAAGCCCATTTTGTATGGCGTGGCCCAGAAGTAAACACAAGACATTTTAGTAGCTAAGTAGGGTTAATTTAGTGGGTACCTAAGGCTTACCCAGTTGACCCTAGTTGGGGATTAGGAAAAATGTTTGTTGCTCAATAAACTTCACATAAAAAATACACTTAGCAAGGAACTAAGTTAGCTGGGTTTCATGAATATGGGGCCTGTGTCATAAATAAATCGGAAACTGCTAGATGGAACCATTACTTACTCGTAGAGCAGACATCATCGGTGAAGCCTGGTGCGCACATACATGTGAACATATCGACACCATCCACACACGTCCCTCCGTTCTGACACGGGTCTGATGCGCACTCATCGATGTCTGAGGACAGTTGAAACAAAAAATGATATGAATTTCATGTTAAAATAGACTATTAACATTGTCAATAACAAAATTTACTAATAACTCCCATGGAGACTTTTAACTGTGTACAAAGTTAGTGCAATAAATTACCGAATATCACACGACTATGCATTGCGCTCATTATTTGGTCAAATGGCATTCATTTAATTAGCATGGAATGTTCACATATTACCCTATTGACATACTATCAGATAAAATCAATATACATTTTACCAACCCTTCGTCAGTTTTCAACATTTCAACAAAGTTACTAGATACCTATACGTAAGAAACAAAACCTACATATACCATGGGTCGGAAACATCAAAAGGAATATGTGGAACACAAGTGCACACTCGGGATTATTCGCACTATAAAACCGAAGTATATGAAGAGTTTAATTCAAAAGACGCTAAATCTACTTTTCTACTCTGGAGAAAAGCAGGTTTCTTTGTCCAACTTTGTACACATGCCTAGAGGAATCTGGAAATGAAATTATACATTTTTGTTATGCGTGTGTGTAATTTCTCCTTACATTTGGATTTCTAACTACGTAGCTTATTAATGTACTAATATAATTGTTAACTCAATTTGTATGGAAAGTGGATTTAGCGCCTTTTGGATATAAGCTCTGCATAATATGAAGAGCTTAATTCCAAAAGGCGCTAAATCCACCTTTTCAACTTTCGAGAAAACAGGTTTCTTTGCCCAGCTTTGTATATACGTGTACATGCCTATGGGAATATAAAAATGGAACGTTCCATATTTTGATTTTGATTGTGTAATTTGTCCTCAAATTTGGATTTCTATAACGTAGCTTATTAATGTACTCATATCGTTTCCTCATTTTGTATGGAAAGTGGATTTAGCGCCTTTTGGATATAAGCTCTGCATATGTATTCTTGTTTGTTTTATCATACGGCTTACTTGTGGAGCAGTTGTAGTCGGTGAAGCCAGCGGGGCAGTTGCAGGAATAGTCGTTGACGAGATCGTTGCAAGTGGCTCCATTCTCACAGAAGTTGGGGTTGCAGTCATCGCCGTCTTCAAAGAAACAAGATAAATATAATGCGATTTTAATCAACATGATTTGAATGGCTTGGCGAATAACTTGCATAAATCAATTACACGACTATGTTGCAGCTCAAACCATTTCCTAGGACACCAAATCGCAGATTAATGTACATTGTAATATTTAGAATATTTCAATAACTTATTTAGTTTAAACAGCCAACAAAACAAATAATAACCACCCGAACAGCCAACTAACAAACCAACCATCTTACTGTACCAACCAACCAACTAAACAGCCGGCTGACCGACCGACCGACCACCCAACCAACCAGCCAATGGCCGACAAACCAACCAACCAACCGACCGACCGACCAACCTAACCAACCAACCAACCAACCAACCAACCATCTTACCAACCAACCAACTAAACAGCCGGCTGACCGACCGACCGACCACCCAACCAACCAGCCAATGGCCGACAAACCAACCAACCAACCGACCGACCGACCGACCAACCTAACCAACCAACCAACCAACCAACCAGCTTACCAACCAACCAACTAAACAGCCGGCTGACCGACCGACCGACCACCCAACCAACCAGCCAATGGCCGACAAACCAACCAACCAACCGACCGACCGACCAACCTAACCAACCAACCAACCAACCAACCAACCATCTTACCAACCAACCAACTAAACAGCCGGCTGACCGACCGACCGACCACCCAACCAATAAGCCAATGGCCGACAAACCAACCAACCAACCGACCGACCGACCAACCTAACCAACCGACCGACCAGCCAACCAACCATCTTACCAACCAACCAACTAAACAGCCGGCTGACCGACCGACCGACCACCCAACCAACCAGCCAATGGCCGACAAACCAACCAACCAACCGACCGACCGACCGACCAACCTAACCAACCAACCAACCAACCAACCATCTTACCAACCAACTAACTAAACAGCCGGCTGACCGACCGACCGACCACCCAACCAACCAGCCAATGGCCGACAAACCAACCAACCAACCGACCGACCGACCAACCTAACCAACCAACCAACCAACCTAAACAACCAACCAACCAACCATCTTACCAACCAACCAACTAAACAGCCGGCTGACCGACCGACCGACCACCCAACCAACCAGCCAATGGCCGACAAACCAACCGACCAACCAACCAACCTAACCAACCAACCAACCAACCTAACCAACCAACCAACCAACCATCTTACCAACCAACCAACTGAACAGCCGGCTGACCGACCGACCGACCACCCAACCAACCAACCAATGGCCGACAAACCAACCAACCAACCGACCGACCGACCAACCAACCTAACCAACCAACCAACCAACCTAACCAACCAACCAACCAACCATCTTACCAACCAACCAACTGAACAGCCGGCTGACCGACCGACCGACCACCCAACCAACCAACCAATGGCCGACAAACCAACCAACCAACCGGCCGACCGACCAACCAACCTAACCAACCAACCAACCAACCTAACCAACCAACCAACCAACCATCTTACCAACCAACCAACTAAACAGCCGGCTGACCGACCGACCGACCACCCAACCAACCAACCAATGGCCGACAAACCAACCAACCAACCGACCGACCGACCAACCTAACCAACCGACCGACCGACCGACCAACCTAACCAACCAACCAACCAACCAACCAACCAACCAACCAACCAACCAACCAACCAACCAACCAACCTAACCAACCAACCGACCAACCAACCATCTTACCAACCAACCAACTAAACAGCCGGCTGACCGACCGACCGACCGACCACCCACCCACCCACCCAACCAACCAACCAACCAATCAACTAACTAACTCACTAACTCACTAACTCACAACCTGACCAACTTACCAACCAACCAGCTAACTAACTAACTAACTAACTAACTCACTCATTAAAAACGAACAACCAACCATTTCCCATTATTCTCACCAGAGTTGTATACGACTCTGAATCCTTGGTTGACGATGTTTCGGTCGGTGGAGAAGAGGAACCATGCCTGGTCGCCGTTGACGGTGAAGGGCGCAGGAATGGTGCCATCTGCCGATAGGTTTCCCTGGAAGGATCCGACGGTCTGCGTAAAATCAGCAGTGGGGCCAACACCGTACTCGAGCACATCTGAGTAAGAATAATTAGGAGTTGTTGAATTGTTAATGGTATCAAAATCCCGGGGGGGGGGGGAGGGGTACTCAGATTATAGTCGGACGGGGGTGTGCGGCTGAGACCTCCGAACCCATACCCATATCTAAGGGTCCTTTTGCTGTAAATTGGTACCCATGTCTAAGGATTTTTGTGCAAAATGGACCCATGTCTAAGGATTTTTGTGCAAAATGGACCCATGTCTAAGGATTTGTTTTCGCCGGCGTCGCATGTTCGCTGTGTATTTCCCGCAAATTTTGTAATTTGTTTAGCGAGCGTAGCGAGCTTGAACATTTTTGCAATTTCACATCGGCAAATCCCAAACTTGAAAGGATTTTTTTATGAAAAGGGGACCCATGTCTAAGATCTTTCTTGAAAAAGTCACCCTTCCCAGCGGCACATCCCCGTTTACCCAATATACGTGAGTACCCCCCCCCCCCCCCGGGAATAAAATCCTAAACTATAGTAGTCATGTTAAAGTACAGTTGTGTAGGATCACACGATGTACTCAAGCTGTACGTCAAGTATTAAGTGTTGCGGAACGGAAGAACAAATCTACATTAAAACACAAAAACAAAGCAATGGCAAAAGTTAGAGTATATAAAACACACACAAATCACTTCCTTATCGGAGCCCTGTTTAATACAACCTTTCCAATCGTTGCAAATAGCAAGTGATTGTAACTTATATCGCAACTTCATGTTGATCAGTTGTGATATAGTAGTTAAAAAAAGTAGCATTTGGATCAGGTCCCAGGTCTTTGCCATATGTTGTTTTTATAGAGTATAATAGTTTGACCCACACATGCGTAGAATAAATAAGGATACAAGCTATGTTGAGAATGCAGCTTACTTTCAGGGAAAAGGAAATATCCTTGATTGTGAGTCAAATTGACTGTTTCGCAGTGAAAATATTTGGCACTGTGTCACGCCCGATAATGTTCAACTTATAACGTGCCATGTTAATACCGATTTTCATTTATTCAGATTAAAAGATTACCTTCCGGCACACGTGATTGGGGTTTAGAATATGCTTTAACTTTAACGAAAGCAATTTGCATCTAAAATAGAAACTCATTCCTTGCATGTACGTCAAATAGTACCAAGTTCAAAATTCGTAACATGACGCTTTTCAAGGCTTTCTGAATTGAAATATACAATATTTCAATGAAATATGAAGAACGAAAACGCGAGACTCTAGCGGAAATGAAAAGGCGTATTTAAACCAAAATAAATGCCTTTTGCAGTAAACGATACGCAGAACGGATGCCCCACCCTTCTCATATCTAAGAACAAACTAAAATGAAAGTCAAACCTTTGAAGATCTCGGTCATGAAGTCTTCGACCGTGAAAGTGATGCTTCGTGCGTCGTGGACGCGCACGAGGTAGATACAGTCTGCGCGGTTGTTGTACATCGCCGGGTAGTTCGGCGATTCGATCACGCCAGAAGTGCTATAGCTGTTGAGACCGCAGTTTGTACCTGAACACGTTAAAGATAACACACATAAACACATCGATGAATAATTTGATTCGCCCTAAAAAGGTAACTTTCAACCTTGAGACACTTAGAACCATTTTCCTTTTCCAAAGCTGTGCATTAGTTTTCACCTTGTGAAATATTCAATATATAAATGATTAAAATCGAAGTCTTTTTTGTAATTTTACAAATGAGCAGTGAGGAGGCTAATAAAATGTATTTCAATGAAAAAACATTTGTGAATAAACTGGTCAACACCAATCGTGTTTTTTGGGGTAAATTTACGACGGATTTTGATGGAAAGAAATGTTTGCCCCGTTGAAGAAAAAGTTGCAATGGGTCGTAAAGTTCAAATTATTTGCCAGTCAGAAAAATGAGCACATTCGAACCAATCAGATTTGTTGTTACATGATCTGACTTGAAGTTGTTTGTCGGCATCCTTTTCTACTTTTTCTACAATGTTGACCCAGTCTTTGTTGTATGATCTACCTCCGTCGCAAAACATGTTCTATTCTTGAAGCGATTCTTGTCTAACCCATTATACTTTCGGGTACGTCCTGTTGAGTCCTGTATAAATTATTATAGGGGGTTTCAAAATCTAGAAGGGAACGATATAAATCATGTTACGGCTTACGGTGCTCGAAATAAAAAATTAGCTCCGGGCCACTAAATTTCATTGATCCTAAATTCTACTGGCCCGTTCGGGCAACCAAATTCAACAGAATTTGTTCATGTATTTCTTTGTTTGGGGCCACCAGATTTAGGTTTCAGGCCACTCAAAGTTGAACAATCTTGTTTTTACTTGCCCGACTGGGCCACAAGGCAAAAGGGTTAATTTCTAGCATCGCCCGCCTTACCAGTGAATCTGTCGCAGAGCTCCCCGTCGTATCCTTGTGCACACTGGCAGGTGAAGTAGCCGGCGCCATCCACACAAACTGCCCCGTTCTGACATGGGTCAGAGGCGCACTCTGAAAGATTGAAAAGGTGAAAAGTCAACAAATCATATCAAATAATTATATACAGGTATATCCTTTCGTAATATTTCTAAAAACCTGTTTTCATCCATTTCCATTAATATGACATAATATCAGGGACTAGTATAGGTATATATATATATACAGCGTGGATACGTGTAACAACTAGTAATCATGGTGATTGGTGGTTATGAGAAATGTGTTTTGTTATGTCGAGCAAGTAAAACATGTTGAGACCTAATGACCCAGTCACACCGCTAAACCGAACTCGGACCGACACGAAAGACAGATTTTGGGTCTTTAGAGAATATTATAGGAGTCGGCTGAATGCAAGTTTTGGAGTAATATTGGAAGTGTTCGTCATCGTGTTAGTCTGTATTCCGAACCCGAAGTGCAGTTTTCATTCAGCATCGAGACTCGTAAGCAGACCGAACCCGAACCGATATCGGATCCAATCCAAATCGATAGCAACTTTCGAACCGAAATCAACAAATTATGGGTGTGCCCATTTGCAATCGGTTTGAGTTCGGTCTGTTATCGGGGTGTTGTCGGGCTCGATGATTCATAATGAGGTTTGGGTTTGGTCGACTCTTCTTTCGAGGCGTGTTTGAAAGAAACGACGAACAAATTCCTTTCTCTATTACGTAATCATGGTGAAAAGCTTTGGTCAAAGTCTCTATACATGGTGGTCCGCTCTTTTTCATTCTGTAATCTTACCATAGGGTCTTATTTGTGCGCGGATCAATACAAGCAGTAAAGAGCACCGGGTGATTATTTTTTATGGCAGCATTAAGGTTTTTGCTGACGACTGTCGATTTAGATGGCTTGTTGAGAAATGACAATAAGCGAGATTTAATGACCGCATTTAGCCCGGTAATTCATGTTGGAAAAACTCTCATGGAGACTCCGGTTGTAAAGGACAAGATCTTTGGAAGCTTGCGCTTGAGAAGCCCGGACAGAAGGTTATTTTTTACCAGCCGAAGATACAGATGTATACTCAACTCGTTACGTAATTAATATATGGTGCTTGTTAGAACACTTTGGATTGATAATTTTTTTTTTTTAAAGTAGATAATTATTAAATCAATTTATCATGATAATTTCCCAAATGCACATCACTTTCCCTTAATTTGCCCTCCAGGGCCCGCCCATATTCATGAAAGCCCGCTAGCTTATTATTTGCTAGGTCTATTTTGGAAGACGTGGCTAAGAATTATACGCAAGATCTTTTTGTTGCTAACAGAGGCTAACTTAGTCGGTATCTTAAGCTTACCCAGTTGACCCTAGTTGGGAACCAGGTAAACTGTATATGTTGTTCAATAAACTACACATTTAAAAGACACAAGGAACTAAGCTAGCGGGGTTTCATGAATATGGGGCCTGACCTCTAACAGTAAAGTATGATTACACGTACTCGTGTACTAAGTAGTTGGGAATGGGCAATTCAAATTGATGAATTAAGGCCCGTTGTCACATATCACCGGATATTGGAAACTGATGCCCGACTGATGCAAAATTTGCGAATTCAAATATTATCCGGTAGTGAAAGTTGTCTCCATTGCTGCATGCACAAAACTTTCCGCCGGATAGAACAACGTACATCGCCAGAATGAATTTGGTGAATAAGGAATGGACAAGAAATGCATATGACTGGTGACGAACCGAATGAAAATGTGATTTTCCGTCAAGCGTCCGTTGACGATATCCGGTGAGATGTGACAAGGGCTTTAATGAGTAAACAGACACACCTTCCTTGCCTTATGCTACAGTCACAAATGGTCCGATTTGGGCTACGGCGCCCGTACGATGCCACTTTTAGGTGAAATCTTGCGGGAATCTTGCGGCGCCCGCACGGGTGCCGTGGCTATCGTACGGTCGCCGTTGCATTTTTCCTCGCCGTACGATGTCAAAAATTTGTTTAACGCGGAGTTAAAACAAAAAATAAATCGTACGATTTTTTACTTGACGTAAGCCCGCAGACACAGCGTAGAGAGCATCACACGGGCACCACAAGGGCATCGCACGGGCACAGCACGGACATCGCAGCCTTTTTTCGAATATCGTACGATTTTGAGACAGAAAATTTGGCCACTCAAATCGTACGGGTACCGTGGAGTCACCGTAAGAGTACCGTAAGGCACCCGTACGGGCACTTAGTTTGTGTTCACGGGGGCCGTGCGATTTATGTTTTATTTTAAGACAAAGGTCATCGTACGGGACCCGAAGAATATGTGACTTCTACTCTAAAATACCACAGACATCGTACGATATCACGATTTCCCAAAATCGTAGAAAATCCGCCGTAGGGAGAAAAATCGTACGGCGCCCGGACCATTTGTGACTGTATCATTACGATGCAACACAGATCTTTTGCGCAAATTGGTTTCTGACAGTCGCCCAAGATGGTCAGTTTTGGTTGACGGGTGAATAATGTAGGATCCGTATAATACGCGAAATATTACATTTAGGAAAAGATAATGAATTTCCCAAATACAATTACTAGTAATGTACGTATATGGCTTCTCTAATGTTTCATCAATAATCATGGAGTAATTTAATCAAGAACTAATCTTGGGTTTCGTTTATTTTTAACACACTGTACATAGGTTTTGATTTGTTTTTGAATAAACAAAAAAGGGTGAAATCTTTATTTTTAAACGTAAAAAAAGGTGTGCCCCCAATGAGGGTTCTCCCAATCGGTCCTATTCAACCATATCGCATTCGAAAGGTTTATGTCGGCTATTTAAGCCGTTCGGGTAGGCTACTAATTTTCCAGCGTGCTACTTGTGAGATATGAATACATAGGCCTATACTTAGTGAAAGTTTCCGTAGACGTACCACCATAGGCATGACACGGGGGCATGGCACTATTGACTGGCACGAACAAATACGGATAGCCGGCCAAATAGTACTACCACATCAAACAAAAAGGTCAAATAATCCATTCATGTGACTACTTTAAGACATCGATGATCTGCAGAGTCCTTCAAGGGTACTTAGCCATCGCTCTTCTATCAGGAAGAAGTCCCTATTTGCACAGGATTCTCTTGTATACACGGCTTTTGGAACAGAAGTTATATAAGGAAGCCTAGTTTGTTTGAAAATGACTACTATCGTGACCTATTATATTATCAATTATAGGCTCTATGAATTTAGCTTCCTCGAATCTACAGTCCTATTGATTTGAACCGAGTATGAGTTGGATTGAATTTGAGATCGGTTAATTTGTACATTAAAATTATAAAAACAATATTTAAACCGTTAAGTTACCATAGTTACATTGACTGTATAAATAACAGGAGCATCATACATATAATACAAATATTTAGCAATATACAATACAAGTTGCATATTCAAACAAGAATTAGAATTGGAATTGCAGGTATACTTTGCGGAATTGTTACTAACAAAAATTGTTAACTGTATAATAAAGCCCCCAAAAACAATTACTAATAAAAACAAAAGTAGGAACACGAAACAACAAATGTGTATTTTAATATAAAACTATCATCGTCTTAGTTTTGATTTCTCGCGGTCATATCTGGTGTATTCTATAAATCAAGCTTTGATTTACTGATGGAAGCACCGGTGTCCAAAATCGTTTGAATGTCGGCCTTATAGGCCCATATTCATAAAAGCCCGCTAAACTAGCTAAGTTGCATGCTAAGTCTATTTTATAAAATGTGGCTAGCTATGTTCCGCATTATATGTAAGTTGCTAAATTTGGTTAACTAAAGTGGGTACCGAAAGCTAACCCTAGATGGGGACTAGGAAAACCGTATTTTTCTCACTAACGGCGCATCATTTCAAATAGACACAGCACGGAACTAAGCTAGCAGGGTTTTTATGACTATGGGCCCTGTTTCAACTAAAATATTTGGGGTGTTTTTACGGTACATCAAGATTTTATTATCATCTTGACACGCCCATGAGGACTGTTGAGTTCCAGTAAAGAAGAGAATTTTCTCATTGATGTATTAACATTTGTAGTGCTCTTGTCGAGTTCTTACTACACGGGCGTAAACTGCGGAAAGTTATTTGTTCCAGGATGGATGAGTGAATAGATCAATAGACCATCCCCTCTGAACAAAAGAGATCCCTTACAAATCTACGCTAGTGTCTTACGACGAAGTTTTCAGATTATCTATAGGCGGTGTCATAAAAAGTCCATCATATTTTATACGTAATGGAAAACGTTCTTTTTGTGATGTATCATAAAATGTTATGCAACACTTTTAGCTTGTATTTGTCAAGTCTCGATATAATGAATTTCACGGTCTCCTCTCTAACAAGTGACAATCATGACGTCACGTGTATATCAATACAGAAGATATTCAATAGTCTGAAAAAAACGATTCCAATTTATACATTTATACACTTAAAACGTTATACACCATATTACTTTTGCATAAATATACATTTTTAAAACTTTCTTTAACAATTACATCTATTTAGTTGAAGTAATCGCGTTATCGCGTTACTGCCATAAGTAGTTATATTTGATGGTCGATTACTTTTCTTCTAAACCATCGAACGTTCATATTTTTAATGGTACTTTGGTGTAGATGGAAAACTGGAAGATTATATAACACGGGCGTAGCGACTTACGTAATACCTATTCATCAGGGGGGGGGGGGTGAATGAATAGATCATCCCCCATGCAGTTGAATGGGTATCAATGACATGTCGACGCCCGTGTTATATAAGACTGGGTCCCCGTTGCAGAAAGAGATACAATCGAATGTAAGTTACAATTGATTATGTGTGTCGTGTTGGCACACCTAAAAATGGGCCATCCAGCCGTTGTTTAAAATTTGAATTTGTATTTATATTCGTTTTTTTTTATAACGGACAATACAAATTAATCAATAAATAAAGATGTTACGTTGCCACTGTTGATATTATGATATGAAACAGAACGGACGTATGATTGATTGGAATATATTTGGTTTCAATAATTTGGTTTCAATAATTTGTTATAAATATCTTACAAACTATAATGACTCTCTAGAGTCGTATGTTCTACATAATTGATAGACATTTACTTTGCGAAACGATACGGTATAAAACATATAATAAGAACACGCATAAACACTTAATTATTCACGTGCGCACACGTATTGATGTGCTCGTATCGTTAAACATCCAGATCATAGATACATAAATGATATAATCAAATATATCTACAAACATTCCACCTTCTTGAATATTAATTTGTTACGAATATGTATGATCATTTATATACATGGAGAGTTGATCATTTATATACATGGAGAGTTGATTATTCAAACTATGTCCAGTATGCATACAAAAGGTGTGTCTGGTGGCTAAGGTGCTCAGCTGCGCTACTCATTTATAACGGCGTCAAGAAATGAAAATGATGTGGTGACATACCTTGTGCTTGAGACGCTGAAAAAATCGTGAGAATGATAGCAGATAGAATAACACACTTCATCTTGGCAGAGTGTTATCTAATAAGAAACAGGTTAGAAATCAGATAAAACTGGACGACAGGATCGTGGACTGTCAAGACTTGACCCCTTGGACGGTAAGAAGGGCACTCCTTTTCTGTCCTCTTCTGGAGAAGAAAATTGAAGAGTGGTGGATCGCGAAGATCTATACCTTACTACGTACACTACCGACAGTGAAGGGAAGTAGATGATAGTCAATGTTCTAAATACCAACCCCCTGTAGCTCTCTCATCCTTCCTCTCTTTATCGGTTCCACTTCAATGACTTGGTTTAGGTAAGTACAACGCCGCAGCTAGTATAGACCCCCCCCCCCCCCTCCTGTCTTTCGAGGCTTGACCACTTTCACAAATTGCCACCAAGCTTCGTCCGATCCTATTCTATAGAAGTGCTCCGAAGCGTTGCGTGATACGTCACCAGCCGCACCCATTTTCTTTTCATCGGACCTTCTCGAGCTCGGATCTAACGGTCTCCCGCCATTCTGTCAAGCCCCCTATTAGTATTACCCCAAAACCCTCGCAACCCCAGCGCATTCACTATATCCCAGCACTAATTTGAAAGGGATTGTATAATATTAATCTGTCCTCTATCCCTTCTATTAGGGTTTCATGGAGGTTTGGGGGCGTCGTATGATGGGAAAGCAAAGGTAGACATGGGATAGTTCGAAGACGGGCTGTGTCGTATCTCCACTATTATTTGAACAGTGGATAATACGACGAATCTTGGTTCAGTTCAGCGGTGCTTGGATCAGCCCTCACAAATAATGAATGAAAAGAATGCCTCTGTATTGAAATGCAAATTAAAAGCCCCCTGCAAGAATTCCTCGGTCTATTACAATGTAAAGTGGAATTTCGTTAAGACGCAAATAGTCAAGGTAGTTATCCATGCAAGAAGCCCGAAAGGCCACACACAATTGATTGAGCGTGAATGTTCCTCTACAATACATATAAACTCCTTGTCACATTTCACCGGATAACGTTAACGGACGCCCGACGGCCGGAGAGCGAAAGTTTCAAACCGTTCGTGTTTGCTACGTTTCTTGTCCGTTTCTTATTCGGCGAATGAATTCCTTGTCAGGCGATGTCCGTTGTTTTATATGGCGGAAAGTTTAGTGCATGCAGCAATTAATGGAGACAATTTTAACCACCGGAAAAATTGATTGCACATATTGACTATCCGTCAGTATACGTTTACACTATCCGGTGATATGTGACCACACCGTAAAGTGTTTTCCCCCCTTTGGTAAATGAATACAGTTATGACTATTTTGAAGTGAAGGTATGAGAAAGCGACAAAAAATAATCTGGACAAAGATGTCTCTTATTATGTAATCAATTTAAATTCAAGGATAAGTATATACCGTTATTTCAGTTGTCGGTAATACTGTATGTATTGTATTCATTCAAAGGCGTAAACATAACATTCCGTACGTACAACATGATACAACAAATTATGAAATGTACTTGTATACAATAATATAATTACAAACATAAATTCAATAATAAACATTAAGGAATATCATAAAGATGCAATTTATGAAAATAAGAATAATAATAATGTTAATGGTAATAATAATATTGCTACACTTGATACTGATAGTAATTATGAGAATTATACAGCGACTATTGCTATTACTACTACTACTACTACTATACACTCAACCAAAAAAGTAAGTCCCCCTAGCATTTTTTCATATATCTCAAAAAGTATTTTACCGATTTTTATCTCGCAAACGGTAATGGATGCGCAATTTTCGTACACACACTGTGGATGGTAAATGGTTGCCATCGAATTACGTTTTCCATATAAAAAAATGCAATTTCTGTTACAAAGTGCAAACAAAAAGTTGCACTTTAAGTTTTATATGGTATATATATTGGGTACATTTTGTATACGAGTAAGCATCTTCATTGAAGATGACCCGACACACAAATCTGTTATGTAATTCAGTACTACTGCTGCATTGTTCTTAGTGGAACCATTTGTCAAAAGCATGCATTTTTCTGAAACAATAGGCCTTTCAATATGAAATTGTTGGGGATTAGAGTGGCCAAAGTCATGTCCTGTTTTAATTTGTATTGGAGTCGGCCTAATTCACAAATCTGTTATGTAATTCAGTACTACACTAACTGCTGCATTGATCTTAGTGGAACCATTTTTCAAAAGCATGCATTTTTCTGAAACAATAGGCCTTTCAATATGAAATATGAATCAAAGCAGATGGTGAACCTATCAATTATTAAACACTTCATTCATTGTGATGCTTATTAAAAGTAAAGCATAGAGTCACATGCAATAAATGGTGCTTGAAAGTTCAGAAACATGCGTGATTATGTTGTTATTCGTGTATAAGGTGACACAAATCACAAAAGTGCAACATTTTTTGTCACACCTTTTGTCATAAAATGCATTATTGATTTATTTCACACCAACAATAACATCAATTGGCAGACACATACCATTCATTTTTGCGTAAGAAAATTCCATATCCATTACCGTTTGAATGATCAAAATCGGTAATTTAAAATACTTTTTGAGATATATGAAAAAATGCTAGGGGGGACTTACTTTTTTGGTTGAGTGTATAAGTGCATAAGTATGTAAACGCTAAACAAAATTTGGCCAAATACGGGCAAAATCATGTCATATTCGGGCAAGATCATAAAATATAGTTTTCGGGCAGCTAAATGGTGCGAAACCTTCTTTCTGTGGATGTCAGGTAAAAGCATATCGGGCAACATATACCTCAGCCCATTGAAAAAATATGCACGTATATACGCCCAAAAAGGCATGCAAACATGGTATACATACTGCACAAAAATCAAGTGCGTATACATGTATATACGGGCACCTTTTATTTGATAATTTTAGTCGACCCAGAAAATTCACATGTTTTCCCCGATTTGACAAGATTTTGCCCCGATATGACATGAGTATGCCCGATAATGAGAAGGTTTTGCCCAAATTATGACATGTTTTGCCCTCATAATTTGCTATGTTCAAAACACTCGGGGGTGTGCAACGTCCCCTTATCTCCCTGCCTCCGTAGGTATATATGCGAATTATTATATAATTTAATGTACAAATGAATTGAGATGGTTTACGGTGAGAAATTTCCACATAAAGATTTTACGACGCCAACATGCCGAATCGAGATTATCCTCACACATATTTGAATTGGGTCATGAGATCATCGGACACATGATTTGCTTCATGGGCGCCGATCCGTAATTGATACCCATTCATCAGGGGGGATGATCTATTCATTCATCCCCCCCTGATGAATAGGTATTACGTAAGTATCGACGCCCATGATTTGCTTATGTGGATCAGATTGTTTTGAGAGACAGTCTAAACATGATAATGATGTCCTTTCAAGTGAAGATCGATCGATCTTGGGCGGGGTTGTGAATAATATCACAATGTCACTTGTATCAGCTGAGTGGGTACAATGTTATGTCACTATAGACACACTGAATTGGTGATGATTGAAAGTTAACACGTAACACCCATGACGACTTAAGCAGTTTACAATTAGGAGAAATCCGTTGTCACAGTCTGATGGATATAGTACGCTCAATTGGATTCTATTATGTTCTGATAAATACTAATCACACAATAATAAAATGAATGCAACATAATGAAGCGAAGAATAATCCTAACCGACACCAAAAAGAACAACATTAACAAAGCGTTGTACTTATAGAATAGCACTGCACTTACGTATTAGTTTTCAGCATTAGGTTTTGATAAATCAACCCTTCCGTCGAATAATGTCGTTCAAACTTATTTAGTGGGTTCAAAATGAACCAAGCGACAAGTTTCACATTTTGTCATTCAGATCCAATCAATCGACACTTATTTTTGGTTATTGCACTAGCCCCGGTCCCAGTTTGGTAATGGGCAAATACAACAAGGTCATGTGCTGATAATTTGACAGTTATTTAACTAATTGTAAAATAACCTAGCATAAATAATAATTCTGAAAAAACGTCAAAGACAAATAAATGATGACCAGGGGCGTTACAAATAACACGTGTTGAAATACGCTGATGCTACACATCTAGAAAAGATGTGTGCCAGTAAGATATTTTACAAGGGTTTTACATTCTTTGAGTGGAACGAAAAGACCTTGCGGATAAACAGCTGGTTCGTGAAATAACAGAAATATAAAATATTTGAAAAGTACAAGATATTACTAGCCCAACATCGATGCAAATTACAAGTGTAGGCTATAATTATGCGTCTTTGCGTGATTGTGTGAAAGTGTGTAATTTTAAGTAATACATGTATACAAATAGTTCGTGATGATGAGTCCGTATACAAGACGTATGTGAACACGATGGTTGTGAAATGAATTGAACAGATATTATTGTGGAAGATTATAACCAAAAGTGATAGTAAATTTATATCACCCGTAGTAAATAAGTAAACAAAAAATTGTCCGTAGTGGTAATTCTCGTTTTACATTTCCACATACATGCAGGGACAGTGAGCGAGCAATATACCCCGCAATCGATTGTAAAGCTGAAATTAATTGCAAGTCAGAAAATATGCCAATTTGAACCAATCAGATTTGCGCGTTTAGTCACATGACCTGACTAACTTGCAATTTAGTGCACCTTTACAATCGATTGCAACTCTCTCTGCAACTTTTTTTTTTTTAATGTTTTTATTGAAGAAAATCAGTACAAAATCTCTGCAACTTGACATGAATGAGGGTGTGTAGAGCATGAGTGTACTATAAAAAGTAGCAGCTGCTGGAATCCTCCCCAGGAAGTGGAGATGGTGCACAATCAAGTACGGATTTGTATCCGATGGCCGAGGTAAAAATAATGCAGGTCACTCTGGGACCAGAACAGAGCAAAAGCACACTGAAGAGGCTAACCTGGATAAATAGGACTACAAAAAAAGAACCCCCCCAGAAAACGAGAGGGTGGGCAAATTAATGGTCCATACCCCGATCCCCACCCATGCTGTGCCACTGCTTTACAGCTTTAAAAAAACACTTGAGATTTCACTTGGCTGTATCTAATGGTATGCCATTTATTTATCCATCAATAAATTAAACTATTGAAGTGGTTTTGACTGCTGCAGTGGTCATTATAGTTTCAGTATATAATGCTTCATAATTATAGGAAAGGACGGATCGGATAAAATTACGAGGAGGTCGAAAGAAGGGCTCGTTTTTCGATGAACGACGGAAACTTGCATTAGGATGTACTAGTATATGAAAAGAAGAAAAATAGGATTAAAAAGTAGAATACAAAGATATCAGAAAAAGGGGGTTTAACACTAGTAATTGAGGGATAATCAAGAGAAGAACAAGAATAAACGTAAGACTAACATATTATACGTTATAACGCAGGGCGATAAATAGGCGGGGTGGCTAAAAGAAGAAAAATGGTTTTACTTTTTTTTAAAACTTATATCTTACCAAGAACCAATCAGTTATTGGCAACCACCGAAATTTGCCATTATAGTTTCGTGATAGCTCATCATAGTGTGCAATGTAATTATCGTAATTCCATGTGATTGTTTACGTATATCGAACGAGGTGTGCTAGAATGAGATGATATCTATGTCCCAAGGCTTATATATATAAAATCATGTTAGATAACTGAAACATTTATATAGAGAGCTCCAACTTTCTGTCAAGTTCGTAATGTAGTTTGTTACACTATATTATATTCCCAAGATTTGTTTCAAATTATATTGACAAACGCAGTGCAATTTTCTCTTTTAATTCAAGATGATTAAAACTAGACATTAACATGTTAAAAGTAGTGGTACATTCAGGGCATTATTATTAAATTCTTGAGACATCTTGTGATATGAAAAAGGATACCTGTATAAAGCAGAACCCAATCTATAGTGACCTCCATTTGACATCGTATGTAGTATTTTTTTTAAGTCTATTTAATTTTATTTTTTACTACTTCTTAGTTCGGTTGCCGAAGTGTACATGTATAAGTTTTCCTTTTCTTGTTTGCTTCCTTCGATCCCCGGGTCCACCACAGGGATAATCACCCTTCTAAATACACTCTTCACTCATACAAACATTTCGTTACAAAAGAAAGGGCTTCGATTGTTCTTCTTCTAAAGAAGAATCTTTTTTTAGAAGAAAAACTATAATTATAAGAAACGGGTCTCACATGCGGCGATACCAAGATACGAGAAGTATACCAACTGCCATCCCAATCACAAAGAAATATTTTGTCATTATGACAATTTGTTATGGTGGCATTATAATATAAGGACATTTTGGCCGAAATTTTGCCCAAACTTTGTCAAATTTTGGCCAAATTCGTATAATTTGGCTAAATTTTGGCTACGTTTTGGCCAAAAGGTCCTCATAATGCCAACATAAAAATCTGTCATTATGACAAATATTTCTTTGTGAAACACCCAAGCAGGAGAGTTGTGAAATATTGTGCGCACTACCTACACTCCCTGGGGAGCATTCCTTCTAAGCGGCGAATTGGCAAAAAGGTCATTCGCAATGTAAAGAACTTCTCCCACTATTATGAATATATGAGTACGTTTATGGGCGTGGTGAAACCAAACTCCCATATCCCTGGTAAAACGTTCCCTCGCATTTTGTTGTCCTTTTATAATCCCTGTCACAGGTACTAAGCACTCACGGAGGACTGTTATTGCGCCGTTCTTTCTTGCCTGGATGACACGAATCTTTTGAACTTTATCGCGAGAGGCCTTGCGACTTATCGGGACTATTGTCATCCCGGTGGATAAATAGGTGCAAATTAAAGGGACTTAGCTCTTTCATTAGACCGTCTTAGAATCACCCTCTATAATTTTCAAACGAGCTTCTCTTTTATCATCTGGCGCCAGTAGAGCCAATTACTTGCTGGGGTTTTCAGTGCATACTTTATGCACAAAATACACAAGACGCTCTCAGTCTAATAAGTGCCGTATACGTGTGGCTATTATAGATATGGCTCTATAACTTGAATGGCCCTCGAATAACCTATTCGGTATTAATTTGGAATGTTGGTATTAATCAAATTATTAATTTAGAGATTACAGGGCCCATATTTATGAAATTATCACTGTTATCTTCATTTGTTTATATATTTTGATATTTTAACAGTATATGCTACAAGTGAAAACGACCAACCTAGCTTAATTGCTAACCTTATGTGATAATAATAATAATAATAAATAGCATTTATAGAGCGCCATGTATCTAGGTGCCCTATTCGGAGGCGCATTACTACCCTCGGTCATCGGGTACAGTTCAAACCCGCACAATTATCTTGTGCACCATCTCAACTCCCAGGGGAGCATACTAGTCCAAGCTGCCCTATGATGTAGAGCGCTACAGGCTAATTTAGCACAAGTGTATCAACGATATGTAAGCATAACTAAGCTAGTATGGTCACCAATCTGGGCTGCTTTTATGTCTTATAAATATGGGCTGCTTTTATGTCTTGTAAATCTGGCGCTTTCCAGGGGCATTTATAGAATATTTTATGTAAACCAAATTGGTATACTCGTCAAAACATGATCAGTAGTGCATGGCCATTCAGTTTAATAACGAAAAAGAGGCCTATAAACACCAGATTCATTGGTCTACTTATTATGAAGCACTCTGAAAGTGACATTAATTTTCCCTTCGCTCTGAACACCATGATTCATGGATCTACGGAAACTACTGTACATCATATCTTTCAGGGGCTCCTTAATTTGTGACTCCGTTTCAGGGGCTAGTAAGTAAATTACCTTGAGCTGCCATGCAGGTCACACCTTTTCATTGCAATGTGTATTGGTTCTAAACAATATCAGGCTAGCCTATAATTTGTGCCATAGCGGTTACTAAGAAGGCAATCGTCCAGAGATGCCAACCTTCACAAACCAAACAAAGTATTCTAAGCTCTAAAAAACAGTATTTTGGACCCAAACAAAGTATTTTCAGTGCAGCCAACGTATGAGGTAACTAGATGGATCTTCGATTGCGCGCAATCGAAAATTATGCCTCCGCTATCACGCAATTTTAATATGCCCAAATTAACATGCACTGATTTAATTTTTCTTATATTTTGAGTCCTGTGACCTTGACCATATGATCCCAATCTTTGATGGCTCCCTAAAAAACAGTCAGGTACCAAGATTGATTGAAATCTGACATTTAGTTCTTGAGATTTTGGTATTACAAGCTTTTTTGCATGTATAATGAGTCCCGTGACCTTGACCTCAACCTCATGACCCCAACATTTTATGGCTACGTTGACTCTTTATGATACAGGTACCGAGTTTGATTGAAATCTGACATTCAGTTCTTGAAATTTTGCAATTACAAGCCATTTTCGCATACATATTGAGTCATGTGACCTTGACCTTTGACCTCATGACCCCCCAAATCTAATCAGATCAGTGGCACCCCGATATGTACACTCATACCTAGTATGTAATTGATCCGTCAACCGGTTCTTGAGATATCGCAAGAACGAGGCATTTTTGCACATACATTGATTCCTGTGACCTTGACCTTTGTCCTCATGAACCCCAAAATCTAATCAGATCATTGCCACCCCAATATCTACACTAATACCAAGTTTGAATTTGATCCGTCAACCAGTTCTTGAGATATCGCGAGAACGAGGCATTTTTGCATATATATTGAGTCCTGTGACCTTGACCTTTAACCTCATGAACCCCAAAATCTAATCAGATCATTGCCACCCCAATATCTACACTAATACCAAGTTTGAATTTGATCCGTCAACCAGTTCTTGAGATATCGCGAGAACGAGGCATTTTTGCATATATATCGAGTCCTGTGACCTTGACCTTTGACCTCATGACCCCTAAAATCTAATCAGATCATTGCCACCCCAATATCTACACTAATACCAAGTTTGAATTTGATCCGTCAACCGGTTCTTGAGATATCGCGAGAACGAGGCATTTTTGCATATATATTGAGTCCTGTGACCTTGACCTTTGACCTCATGACCCCTAAAATCTAATCAGATCATTGTCACCCCAATATGTACACTCATACCAAGTTTGAAATTGATCCGTCAACTGGTTCTTGAGATATCGCGAGAACGAAAACGGGACGTACGGACGGACGTACGGACGGACGTACGGACGTACGGACGGACGGACGTACGGACGGACGGACGGACGGACGGACGGACAACCCGAAAACATAATGCCTCCGGCCACTTCGTTGGCGGAGGCATAAAAAATCATATTTTTCGGGAAGTTATTTTCGCGCAGCAAAAATACTCTTTATGTTTGCGTTAATATAAAAGTTGATTCAGTCAATCACACAGCGTTTTATGAGTTTGTTTTGTTTATTTGTGATTTATTTCAAATTTATAACTTTAATAATAGTTTTTCAGGGTTCAACCTAATTCTTTTTGCCATTTTCAACCGTTACTATATGGTGGGGAGAAGGGGGGAATTTATTTATTTATTTATTTATTTATTATTATTTATTTTTTTACGTATTTTTTTCTTAATAAAAGGTACTGCCGTATTTACGTTAAAAAACGTACTAAATACGGCAAAAACGTACTACTTGGCATCTTTGATCGTCCATCTCCAACCCACTACCAAATGCCCGAATGAAAAGACAAGTTGTTTAGAACCCATACTATGTTATAACAAAATGATGCGACATCACTACTTCCGTTCTCTATTATCCAAGACCACACTTCCACTGGTATTCTATCCTCACTTACACACATCCTTCCCTGCAACTGCACAATCAATCTTAGACAACTTATTGACAAATTCAAACAACATTATGAGCAATGAAAATGTTTCATGGGAACGTCCCCCATTCGAGGGTTTTTGTGGCTCGATGGTTGAGCACCGGTCTATTGATCCGGAGGTCTCGGGTTCGATTCCCGGCGAAGCATATTATTTTTCTTTGCTCATTTTCATTTACAAATTATTGACAAGACAGCTCTACAGCATTCTTTCGTAACTTCACAAGCGATTCGCTTGGAACTTTATTTTATGTATTATAATAATTATTCACAAGATGTACATGACCCAAATTATGTTAACACTGGTGAGAAAATACAAAACAATAATAATAGTTAAAGGTGCACCTGTAAAGTGTCAGATATTGCCCAAAATTACATTTTAGACTTCAATCCTATACCAAAATCATTGTAAGATATGTCCGAATGATGTGTAAAAGTTTCATTGAAAAAGAACACTGCTTTCCTGGTTAAAAAAGCGAAAATTTGCGTCAGCTTTTACAACGAATTACTGTATGACGTCTATGACGTTTATGACCGTTAATTAACGCTTTTGAGCTGAATGATTATCAATGATAATTATCTTCATACTAAAGGGACATTTGGAAGAATCTAACCCTATTTTATTCTTCTCTTACCATAAGCTAAACAACACAGTAGAAGAGAAACGAGGAAGCTCCAAGTAATTTTCGTAGAGTTGGACACTTTACAGGCCTCCCTATAATCATAATACAAATACTTATAATAACAAAATGTACAGTGGAACAACTTGAACATAATTTTACTGGTGCGAGTTCTTCATATTCTCTTGTTTTTTACCCTTAGATAACATGATACCAGATATAAACAAAAAAGGGATAATTAATATAGTCCCAAGCCCCTCATTATAATGAGGTTCCACTGTAATGCACTGTGTTCATTCATTTTCTTCCATTCACCACCCTTGAAATCATTGATCTGCATTTCTGATTATAGGTAACTGCTATTCTAGGTAACTGCTATGTCACACTGTACTATTCATGGCTATTATAAGTCTACCAACAGTCCTTTCTAGGACTACCAACAGTCCTTTTTAGGACTCTCCTAGAAAGAATACCAACAGTCCTTTTCAGGACTACACCAACAGTCCTTTTTAGGACTACACCAACAGTCCTTTCTAGGACTACCATAGTTCTTTTCAGGACTCACCAATCCTCCCCTCCCACATGGTGCAACTGCAAACCAGTATTAAGTCTATTTGTGTTTTCCAATACCAGTACTCTTGATTACTCTTGATGTATTTATGTTCCCAGTATTTATGTTCCCAGTGACATGACATAGTGTTACACCTTTCTTTTCTACTTCATTCCTAGCCAGTCTGACATTTCATTTGTTTTTAGTTGATGCAAATGCGATACAAAAATTTCTGAATAGTGCACAGAACAGAAAGAAGAGGGAATATAATCTTTGAAGACATCATCATTCTTATAAATGCATGTACACGCACATAACGTTCCAAATGTACCAAAGTCACAGAATTCTGTTTATCTACACAGGTGATTCACAAGTAACTAAATGCAAATATTATTCCAAAATTGGCTTCCTTTTTTAGTTTGAGTATGTACTTGTTCTGGGGATTTACAGCAAGTTTGCTTACTCACACACTTTACAGTCTGCATATTACTACCCAACAAATCCTAGACATAGGGCCTTACGCAAACAAACAAATACTAGCTATTTTGTTTGACCGGGAAATGAGCTCAGAGACGTCAACGATGGATAACTCCAGCACTAGAAACAACTTTTGGAAATTGCTCATTTTCATGCATAATGCCACTTGAAGAAATAACAGGCAGATTTGTTTCTTCTTGATTTGATTCCCTTTTTTTTTTTGCTTTAAAGGGAACAATTCTCCTCCATGATTGCATCCACATGATGTCAATCTGGTGCATGGTTGGGACCAAACATTTAATTGTAGTTGCAATAAGCAACAACTTGTTTATCCATCTGAATAATAGCGCTAAGAAATATGAATGGCTGAAATTGTACATAGTGGAGGATCGTCTATCATTAACCATCATGTAGTGAGTTTACAGTCAGAACTAGTACTTCTCCTGGTGTTTGCCAACGGAACTGACACCAACGAAATGTGTTTAAAGATATAAAAGAGCTAGAAAATTATATTTTATCAACATGTACATCTAGACCAAAAAGTTAGATTTACCCTTCTACAGTGAAACAAAACACTGATCAGGGTGGTGTTTCACAAAGATCCTAAGTTGATCTTAGCACTAAGATGGTCTTAAATATTATGGAAAGCCATTAGTGTCTTGAAACATTTTTTTAAAATGTTGATTCAAATCATAAATATTTTCTAATTATCAAAGAGATTTCATGAATTTTATGTGAAGATTATGAATCTCTTTGATAATTAGAAAATATATATGATTTGAATCAACATTTTATGCATTTCAACATAACTTTTATAAAACTCGTTTCAAGACACTAATGGCTTTCCATAATATTTAAGACCATCTTAGTGCTAAGATCAACTTGGGATCTTTGTGAAACACCCCCCTGGTTAAAATAAGTTATCGTGAAATGTTCATATAGAGATGCACATGCCACAGCAAGATGGTTCTTGAAAATATTGTCATCATCGAGACCCAAATTCAGAGGTACCGGTACTCTTCTGAAAAAACCACTGATAACTTATCAGAAAATGTTCCTAGAAAGATAAACATGTCACAATAACATGGTTCTTGCAAATGTTGTCACTATCTAGACCCAAATCTAGACAGTGTACCCTTCTTCAGTGAAAAAAACAACGCTATTCAGTCTCACAAATAAATTATCGCGAAATGTTCTCAGAAAGATTTAAATGCCACAATAAGATGCCTGCTCCACATGTTGTCATCATCGTGTTGATGGGGCTATTCCACTGCTCACCCCTGCTCCCTCTGATGCACTAGAATTGTCCTGTAGCTGTAAGAAATAAGAGGATGCAATACAAAATAAAAAGACTAATAATTTTGATACAAAAATTGAATAAGTACTATGTTTATCATTATTTTGTACCATCTGTTATGAACAATCAGCGAGAGAATAGGAAAGTTTTTAATGCTTGCAAATAATGTTCAATTATAAATCCTGGAACTGTAAACGTGGTAATGTTCGCGGTGCATTCATTTTCGCGGATTTTGTGCTGAAGTCGGCGTCCGCGAATATTAAAACCCGCGAATATAAATGCACGATTTGCAATGCATGTGAACACTTGCTCGGCCGCGAAATTAAAAAGCCGCGGATGTGTTTTTGTGTCGCTCAGCGCGAAATATTAATCGCGCGAAAATAACAACATTTACATTATTGTATTCTTCTTGCATGATCTTTAACCCCTTCTTCTATTCATTCCAATTCAATAATAGTCTAATCAGTTGAATTTAATAAAAAATAGTCTAATCAGTTGAATTCAATAAAGGGGAAATGGGAAATCAATAAGAGATAGCCATGAGCATCAGAAGTGACTAATGTTAAATAAATTAAAAAACAAGCATTATTAATTGTATACGTATGTGGAATTTATCATATAATTGATTAAAAATAATTTATCCAACCTGCATATTCAATACATTGATCACATCAAGCATACTGGAAAACTTATCAATTTATTAAAAACAAAATGCGAACTTAATCTGAAATAGCATGATTTTCACCTTAGAATATAAGATAACATAACATGCATATTAATATATCACATGTTAATAATAATTAAGCGCATAACACATAGTGATTAAACATGTCCCTATGCGCTGTAGAGAAAAAAAGACAACGAAATACAAATACAAGATGTACTGGGTTTAAAAAAAAAAAAAAAAAAAAAATGCATTAATTGAATGTTAAATAAGTGCATCTTTAAAGCAATCTTAAACTTATGTTGTACACATTTTTTGTCATAAGGGGTTATAGAATATACATCAACATGCAAAGATATAGATAGGCGTCAATTTGTGAAGGAATGATGTTGATCTAATTGTTCAGTGGGATGACTATTCCCCCATGATGACAAGTAATCCCTGCATATCGACACCCACATCTTTAAATCATATGACACACAAAGAGAATGAGAACAAGCGTATTGTTGTAATGTTTTAATACGGTTAATTATTTATCAATTAGAATTAATGTATTTTACATTTTACATGTATAATATTTTAATTTGTACTCAATTCAGATAAACATGCACACTAGGGCCTACAAATGTAGTTGCAGGAAGATTTTCAATTGATGGTTAAGCCGCAATTGATTGCAAGTCTGACATATCTTCTTGTTTGTAGATTGCATTTTTGGAGAGGTTGTAAAGCGCATCAAACATTTTATTAACCCATTCCCTTTGAGATTCTAAAATTCCCATAGACTTTGTACACAAGCCCACCCGGTTCTCGTAGTCAAGGGGTTAATTGGAAATTATATAAGAACTAATTATTATTATTATTATTATCATGCATTGAACCAATCACATTTGAACTAATCAGATTTTCACATTTAGTCACATAATCTGACTTGCAATTAAAATCGTAACTTTACAATCGATTGCAACTCTTTGTGAAACGGGGCCTATAGACCTATCTACATTACAGCATTCAACCATAAAGGGGGGAAACATAAATCTGCAATGAGATCACTTCCCTTATAGCCCGGTCACATATCAACGGATTGCGTAAACGGATGTCAAACGGAGAGCTAAATTTTCCATCCGTTCCTCTCCGTTCGTATGCGTTTCTTGTCCGTTCCTTGTCCGGTGATGTACGTTGTTCTATGTTTTCTACTCGAAGCAATGGAGACGACTTTCATCACCAGATAATTTCATTTCGCAAATTTTCTATTCGTTGGGCATTCGTTTCCGCTATCCGTTGATATCTGACCGGGCCATTAGACATTTCAAATTTATTCTACATTTACATCAGAGCAAGGTTGCATGAACAGAAATAGGTAAAGAGATATCTGTATCAGTGGATAATCTGTTCAGGGGGGCCCGAACCAATTTACAGTGAGAAGAAGAATGAATAGGAGGCTGGAATATGGAACAAACATTCATTCATACATGCAGCCAACTGAGCAGTTAAGAATATAATGAGCCAAGATCTTTTGAAACATCTATATCAGAACTCAAAAGGGAAAGAAAGGCTAAGAATCATGTATTGTGACTGTTTAGCCATGCAGAAATTGTAGTGTTGTACTGAAAAACTAATATTCATTCAAGCATACAACGAACCCACTTAGCCTCTTTGCCTATAGGCACCCTAACACATTCCAATCATTCCAGTGATACAATTTGCTTCATAAGTGTATTGTTCAAAATTCTAACCATCGTATATAAATGCCTTCAAAATAACACCCGCTCTCTCCTATCATTTCGTAATTCTAGACCTGGGCCCCGTTGCAGAAAGAGATACAATCGATTGTAAGTTGCAATTAATCGTAAGTCAGATCACGTGTTCTAGATGCGCAAATCTGATTGGTTGAAACGCGTACATTTTCTGACTTACGATCAATCTTAACTTACAATCGATTGTATCTCTTTCTGCAACAGGGCCCTAGTCTTCGCTCAAACTCTGACATTACAATGCTCCAAATTCCTAGATCCCATTCTAAATCCAGCGACAACTCATTTTTTATGTATTTGGAATGATCTCCCTCTCTCTATCCGACTAGCATCCTCATTAGATTCTTTCAAAAAACTACTCAAGACCCACTTGTTTGATAAGTGAACTGAAAATTAAATATGCATCAATCTAGTACATGTAGTATGCATACAGTGTATTTGCATGTTAATTTTTGTGTTATGTATTCAGTTGTATTTCATGTATTTAATGTATTATATAATGTATTTAATTTCCTAAATGTAAAGCGCTATGAAACATGTTTGTATTTAGCGCTATATAAGAAATAGTATTGTATTACTGTATTGTATTATATTGTATTGTATAAGAGTTAGGGATAAAGTAAACCTGTTTCAACAAAGAGGGCACTGTTCACCTATTCATATAAGAAGCACTATGAATGTTATTATTCCACTGGGTTTTACACAAACAAATTCTTCTCTATGTACAATTTAATTCTCTGAAAAATTAATTTTATTTAGGCAATAACAGTGCTGAAACTCATAATGCTTCCAACATTTGGTAAGAATACTTTTTTCCAATTGTTTAAAAGTACACAAAAAGAGCTCTTAAAGGGGTAGTACAGTTTTGGTAAGGCTGAACTTTAGTAACCAAACCTGGACAGTAACATTATAAACTAATAGTTATTACTCCACCATGCTCGAAAGGTATACAAAATTACAAACGACTAAGTAAAAAGCCTGTTATCATTAAAAAAGAGCCATTAAAACACAAGAGGGCGCTTTCTAAAAAGGCATTGGTTTCAACCATTTTTCATACAAAATAATGCATGTGATGATCTATTGAAATAATGATTAAGTAGATAGATCATCAACAACTATTTTAAAAATGCTTTTGTTTTTTTAATTTTTTGAAAAAATCATCTAATTATTTGGGCCCCAAATAATTATAAGATCAAATATATTTATTGATATTTCAGCCGTTTCTGGACCGATTTTGACCAAATAAAGTTTATTCTGCCATTAAAATTGCATGTTCTCTCAAATTCGACACTCAGTTTTTCATTATCTCACAACAAAATTGTGATGTGCAGCGCCCTCTCTACCAAAACTTAACTACCCCTTTAATATAGCCCCTTCCTTCAGAAATAGTAGTTATTTGAGGCAATAACAGTGCTGAAACTGATTAATCAATTCTTCCAACATTTGGTTAGAACACTTTGTAATCTTGAGTTTAGGATACAACACTCTTTATCTATTCACATTTAACCCTAATAAGGCCGGGGGGGGGGGGGGGAGGGGGGGGGGGGGGGCATAATGGACCCCCCTCCGCGATTTTTTGTATTGCTTCAAAACGTGGTAAAATGACGCGCCGCCGCTTGGTGACTTTTTTCTTTCGGGTCTTGCGCATATTTTAAAACAACAATTTTGAAAATCTGACCTACCGTTACGAAGTCACGTGACCATTTGTGTATTCATGTCAGCCTGAAAATTGCTCAATTTCGTGATTTGTGTAAAATCATATGGAAATATCAATTTTCGTAAAAAGAGGTATATCATGGGTTATTTGGTCTTGTTTACATTTTATATGTTTGTTTAGGGGTTCAAAATAGTTGAATTATAGTTAGAAATAAAATTAACAACAAAAACAATAAAATACATAAGCTTTAAAAAACAAATACATAAGAAATTATTTTTAAAATTATCGTATTATTATTCCAAATGGTCTAAAGAATATATGTAGTGAAAACCAGAGTTTAATTATGAAGAATATATGATTTATGGGTAAAAATATTTGTTTAGGGTTAAGAAGCACTATGATTGAATTATTCAAATTGGTATAAATAGTACACTCAATGTGCTCTCTCAAAAAAGCTGCTTCTTTGCAAAATTGATATTATTTGAGGCAATAAAAGTGCTGAAACTGATAAAAAAAAACACTTTCAAAATTTTGTCACAAGTAATCTTGATTTAAGGATTAACATAAACCAGTTTTGTTATATACATTGTAGATCTATTCACATAAGAAGCAATGTGATTTCATTTTTCTACTGGGAAAGAGTACACAAAAAGAGCTCTTAATATAGCCCCTTCCTTCAGAAATAGATGTTATTTGAGGCAATAACAGCACTCAAATTGAAATAAATGCTTCCAACATTAGGTTAGAACACTCTGTAATCTTGAGTTAAGGATTACATAAACCTGTTACACCAAAGAAGACACTCTGTATCTATTCACATAGGAAGCACTATGATTGAATATTAAAATTGGTACATATGGTACACTAAATGTCCTCTCAAAAAAGCAAATTCTTTGTAAAATGGATATTATTTGAGGCAATAAAAGTGCTGAAACTGATAAATAATTGCTTCCAACATTTGGTTAGAACACTTTTTTTTAATTTTTGAGTGAAGGATTACATAATCCTGTTTCATCAAAGATGACAGTCTTCATCTATTTATATAAGAATCACTATGATTTCATTATTCCACTGGGTATGAATACACTAAGTGAGCTCTCAAATTAGCTGAATGCTTGAATGGATATTATTTAATGCAATTACAGTGCTTGAATGGATAAATAAATTCTAATAGCCCTTTTATCCCTATTACATTGTACTAAATACTCATGGAAGACAGTGTTATTTTTATCAGTTCAAATACAGCAAGAAAATGACAGCAAGAAAGCACATGACTGTAGATAATTAACAAAATTCAAAAGAAAGACAATTAGCTTTCTTTGCAATGTGGCTGAATTCAAATGAAAACACATTTCAAAGGTGGAGGCATAACATTAAAACAAAAATGCCAATGTACTTTTGACAACGAGAACAAACTTAACAAATACGACTACGGGGGATAACTTTCATTCCTGAAGACAAGATATTTTGTTTTCAATTTGAATTGAGGGATACTTTGGAAAGAACGAGAAACAGAGAAATAAAGTAAATGAGAGAAACAGAGAGAGAGACAGAGACAGAGGGGGATGAGGGGGTAGTTAGAAAGTAAATAAGACAAAGACAAAACTAATAATGACATGGGATAGGAAAATGTGTGACGACAAAAGATGAGTGTAAAATAATAAATAACAAATAACTTTCTTCTCAATTTCATTTCACAAAAGTGCAATCACAATAGTTGTACAAATCCACAGAAACAAGAAGATGATATTCTGACAAAGAGGAGCATGAAGTATAAAATTAGAGGAAAAACCAGATTGAAAGATGAGGAATGCGCGGAGGCAGATGGGCAAAAAGTAAAGGCAAGCACATAAGACCATCTAGCCCTCACCTCCGTTCACACTCACATTAGAGAACTGTGTGGCGGAAATGTCCACAAAGTGGCAAAAGGGGACATCACACAAACAAGAGTTAAATTCACTCTTCTCAGAAAGTTGGGTCAACTGACTAAGAGGCAATTTCTGACCACGTCGAGCAGAGGTTTGTTTCTTATCTCTTGCATGATCGAAAAGTGCCCTAGAAATAAGCCTACCAATAATATTCCATATATGACCTTTCTGTTATTTAATTTGACTTAACTGTTACAGAGAAATAGCAGCTGTACTACATAAAGTATGAGGCATATGTGACCTCACACCACAAAACGACCAATAAGTCGGGGGAAAATGATTGTGTTAATTTTTACATGACATTAAAGAAGAAGTCATTACCTTTAAAATGGTATATTATTTGTCATATCTGGACTAAGCAAACCCTCTCAAAATGAGCACCCTATATTTGGAACATGGCTGAATAAGTTTTAAAGTTAGGGAGGAAACGGGCCGTTTCAAATATTGGCGTCCATTCAAGCACTGTAATCTGATCATATTTATTTGATTACAAATCATTCTTAAACATGATTTCTGACGCTCAAAATTTTGCAAAAGGTAGATTATGATACCCTTATTCAGGAAATACCAAAATCGGGAATTACATATTTTTAACAAAATTTGGCTATATCAGCTAATAACAGACAACCTACCACGGCGACATAACGGTCGTTTTGTGGTGTAAGGTCACATATTATGAGTAGAAAATTTGGGTCACTGCAAAACCATTTATACCCTTCTCATTTTCCATTAATATGAGTGAAAATATAATCTAAAATGTGCATTACTGAAAAAGGAACTTGAATTTCATCCTCTATTTAAATAGATTGTCATATTTTAAAGAGTATATACTATGTGAACTATAGAATCTTCACAGAAACCGAAACTGAATCGAAAAAGGTTCTTTTGCTTAACAGAAACATTATGTTCAAGAATGCAGGATATAAAGTTCTCCATTCAAATTTATCCTTAAGATATTTAGTTGCAATCAATTCATTTAAATTATCAATTTCAGATCAATGTAACGGAATACTTTACCAGCCTTGGAGGGAATTTAAAGGAAGTTAAAATTTCACATTTAAAAAGTATCATTTTCTAATGCCTGTTTCTACTAGCACTCTATTCTATTCACAAGATGGGAAAATGTTTGAAAGATATTTCACAGAATAGAAATGCTCACCTTTACTTGGATGTTGTTTTTCAGCATTGCTGATCTTAAAATCAAAGCCTGCATAAGAAGAGTTCAAAGAGATAAGTTATACATTTTAAACAAATAGTGTAAACAAAATATTGTTATATAAGAAAATTATAAACTAAATATGAATTTATTGAATACCATTCATTATTCATTTATTACTTTTATACAGGGCTATACTAACCCAATTAAATTGTCTTTTAAAAGTGGCTGCATGAAGATAAATGTGTATATTATATGCATAAACATACATATTATTATCATTGTTCAAATGTATCCCACATACCTTTGTTCTCCTCTGGAATGCCTTGCCCATGGCTAGCGACTTCTGAAACGTGGAGCTCCTCAGATCAATCTCCCTGGCGTACAGTATCTAAAACAAAATACAGATGCAAGATGTGAGTAATTCAGGCATCAAGAAGAAAAAGAAGATATTGCGAGAATGAAAACAGGACCGAGGGAGGAGTGGATGGACAATCTAAAAATATTATGGCTCTGGCCACTTCACTGGTGGAGGCATAAAAACAACATTGAATTTCATATGGGAAGTTCAGTTGAAAGATATTGCCAGAACGAAAACAGGACAACTCAAAGCCACTTTATAGGCATACAAACAAAAATGAATTTTAAATGGGAAGGTCAGTTGTTGAGAGCACTGCAAACATTTCCTGATGTAGAAGGATGTTATGAAACTAACTTACAAACAAAAACTTCGTTTAGGAACTGATGAAATATCACAAAAAGTATCACAACTTTAAGACCCATGATGATTCAATAGTAATATCACACTTATCTTTGAACATAATATGCTCTACTGCCACTGGAATCACACCTGTTTGCAAATGAAAACCTCAGATAGTTGCATGTCTTTTTTATTATGTTTTTATTGTACCAATGTAAATTCTTAATGTAATTCATTATGAATGATTTTATTAGATTTAAGTTTAGCAAATGTACAGAACATTCACACTCAAATGATCATCTCTGTCTCTTGTTAAAAAAAGGTCATTTTAGTTGCGCAATCAAGAATTTCCAGTAATGGACCAAAAGGTCCAGATTTTACCATTACTAACCTTGTTGTGTGAGTCAATCCTGGCATTGATCTGCCCCTCCAGTATCAGCTGCATCAGTTCATCCTCCAGATCCACAACGGTTGTGTTGAATGCGCTCGCCATCTTTTGCAAGTCAGCTGACACATACGGACTGAAGTACTGCAAACAAAGAGATATATGCATGCATTTATGTATAAGTTGAGTACAAATCCTGAGGAAGAATATTGATGATGCTCAAAATGTCAAGTCAAAAGTAGATAGTTGATAAAAATAACACTTTTTGATTTTATATACTAGTATTATAAAGGCTGTTGAATGGTTTAATTTTCCTTAACTTTGCTTTATGTTTATGTAATGTTCTTCACTTAATACATGCATTTAGTTCAAAAGACTACTATTAGTACAAACTGTGACTATTAAGTAGTATTAGAGCCCTATTCCTGATCTGTGAATAAAGCATGTTGACATGTGGAGCAAGGTACATGTCAAGAAGGAGGTTGTCTTTGGTGTCATCCAGGAGTTTCATGCACGAGGCATACTTGGGCCTTTTGACTATGATGATGATTAGAAATCTACTACTTGGTAGTCAAGATGACTTAAATGTATAAGGGCCCTACCAGTATTTCTGATCTGTAAATAAGGCACAGTGACATATGGAGCCAGGTTCATGTCTGGGAGCAGATTATTTTTTTGTTTTTATCTTAGGAGCCAAGTTCTTGCAAATATATTTAGTTCAAATTACTACTACTAGTATAAAATGCGACTACTTGGTAGTCAAGATGACTAACCTGTATGAGGGCCCTTTTCCTGATCTGTGAATAGAGCACTGTGACGTATGGAGCCAGATACATGCTATGGGGGAGGTAGTCTTTGCTCTTAGGAGCAAGTCTTTCAGGTTTGTTTAGTTCAAATGACCACTACTACTAACTAGTGTAAACTGTGACTTCTTGGTAGTCAAGATGACTAACCTGTATGAGGGCCCTATTCCTGATCTGTGAATAGAGCACCGTGACGTGTGGAGCCAAGTACATGTCTAGAAGGAGGTTGTCTTTAATATCGTCCAGGAGTTTCAGGCACGAGGCATACTTGGATTCGTAGAACATGAAGATGATGTCCCGTAACTGTGGCTCCAATTCCAGGAACAGCTTGAAGGAGCTGTGTGGGATAGAGAGGATGAAGGGAAGAATTACATGTTAAAGGACCTAAAGAATACAACGTACTTTGACACTTATTCCATACTTGATGACTTGAAACATAGGTCTGCCGAAAAAAAAATAAACACAGTAGTGATTTAAGACTATTTTTCTGATGCCAAATCTCACTTAGCAGCCAGTTTACGCCCCACCCACATTTAGGGTCCGGAATCGGCAGCGTGATCGACATGTGATTGACAATTCATTGGCTTACGTCATGACGCGTCATCTACAGAATTTAGTTCATTAGTCCATCCTTTAGATAACGTCACATTTTGGCGATTTAAAAGGGGCGTTCCCAGGACAATTAGATATTTACTAATTACCCCAAAATTGATTGATTTCATGAGAAATGACTGGCAAATTCGTTTTCTTCGGGAAAAATTACACATAGAGAGCCGAATTGTGAAAATTAGGCCATCTAGACGATGTAGTTCCTTTAACAGGATCTAGTAAACATTGTCCAAATCCACAAATCTTACTTACAATGGCAATGCTAATGATTCATTCATAACTTTTGGATTCGTATTAGTATTACCAATAGAAGCAAGAAACAAGTTCTAGTTTTGGGAATGTCCCTTTCGTAAAAAAAAAAAAAATACGATTGAAGTGTTCAGATTTTTCATTATCCACTGGAAAGTTCTGCAGAGTTAACAGTCATAAAGCATATTTGGAATTATAAAAAGGCAAATAGTGTACATGTACATGCTTTTATTTTATTCAGTACACATGGCTCTGACTTTGAAGAAAAATAAAATGTATGAATTTTAACAAAATGAATAAACAATCATACCTGCTTGAAATGACATTCTTCTGTAGCTCTTGCCTATCAAAGGAAGCCAGCGCACACAGACCACCGTACATGGCAACGTTGTTTGGCGACATCAACTGCAAAATTTCAATTTTGTTAATAAACATAATAATTTAAAACATTGGACGTTGATCTTTCCAATAATGGAATAAAACAAACTCTGGAAAAACAAACTTTACATTTTTTCCAAAAAGGTTTCACTTTTCGAAGAATGGCGCAATAATAATAATAATAATAATTTTTGTAGAACTGACTTATAACGTTTCACATAAAATGATGGCTGCTTGGTTGAGACATAACAACATTTTCTTGACTGTACATGTATAACACAGAATTCACAGAGATAGCACAGTGGATGATTCTGTGCACAAGATATTAAAGGGATTCTAATTGAATAACCCCTTGCGTACAGGAACCTTGAGCGCTATGTACGAAGTCTACAAGGATTTCAGAATCTCGAAAGGAACAGGTTAATGATAAATAATGATGTTCACTTATATTGCGCAGCTACTAAACTGGGTTCCAAAAGAAACTTATCACTTCTTCAGAGCGACACACATTAAAATCCAAAGCATAATAATTAATCATAATTGGGCATAGATTAGCTACAATACCCCTTAGCAAGCTCATCTAAAAAAAATTATGTTTGCTTTAGTCAACCAATAATAAAATAAGGTGAAATCGCAAGAGGTAATTTTTCAAAAATCACAGAAACTGCTCGCCTTCCGGGCACAGAGCTCGGTACGGACAATAGCCAGTCTAGTGGTTACATAACCCGCTTTAAAGTTGAATGAATAGCTATTGAAAGTTCTGAATAGACCGCCTTTCGTGGAGGTTCGCAGCGAGCAGTTTCTGTGATTTTTTAAAACTGACCTGTAGTGATTCCATCGCATTTTTCTCTTTTTTGGCAAAAGCTAATTTTTAATTTTTAAGATCTGCTTCATAAGGAGAATAATAGCTGATCTACATGTATGTCTAAATATGATTCAATTTGATGCTATGGATTTTAGTGAGCGTCGCTCTGAAAAAGTGAGAAGTTTCTTTTGGAGCCCAGTTTATATTGAAATACACTACTCCGCATTACAAATGTGTAATATCATTACCCTGCCTTTAGCCGAGCTGCATCATTCGCATCAAGCATTTCAAGTAATACATTCCTGTCAGGTACCCATTTACTACACCTGGGTTGAGAGCAGCAAGTGTGGATAAAGTGCTTAGCTGATGGACACACATGTCGCAGTTGGGAATCAAACCCACGACAATCATAAGAAAAGACGGTAGCCTGAACCAATATACCATGTGCAACACTCCCAAAAGAAATGTGTCGCAAAGAGATAAAACTCCTGCTTTTAAATTTAAGCAATAAATAAATAGTTAAGTACTTGTCAGTTCAGCCCAAGACTAAGGATCTGCCAGATTCAAAAAGCTCGGCTATACACTTTGACTTATTGATTACACTTGCCTTTAGAGCGGATAAGCACTTTTCAGCAGTCTTTTACATTTATCAATGCTAGAAATTAACATTTAAGTAAAAACAAGATTTTTCAACTTCTGGTGGCCCGAAACCTACATCTCGTGGCCCCAAACGAAGAAAAGACATTTGCTTGCCCGATCGGGCCAGTAGAATTTAGAATCGATGAAATTTGGTGGCCCAAAGCTAATTTTTAATGGCCCCGGGCCAGTGGGCCTATGCTAATTTCGAGCACTGAATAATTAAATCAGGAAAGTCTACTTACATCAGGAAAGTCACAGTGGTCAAAGGATGCCTGCAGGAAGTACTTGGCAGCTGGTTTGTATTTCTTGGTTGCTAGTTCGGCCAGACCCGCTGCACACTTCAACTTGGTTGCCACCATCTGGTTATCCTTGGTGTCCTTCTGTTCCAAACAAAAAAAGAAACATTGCTTGTAAGTATCGGTTTCCATGGTGGTGTATATAATACGAGTGGTTTACGGTTGCACCATGTGAGAGGGGAGGATTGGTGAATCCTGAGAAGGACTGATTGTATTCTTTCTAGGATAGTCCTAAAAAGGACTGTTGTAGTCCTAGAAAGGACTGTTGGTAGTCCTAGAAAGGACTGTTGGGATAGTCCAACAGTCCTTTCTAGGACTACCAACAGTCCTTTCCAGGACTCTCCTAGAAAGAATACCAACAGTCCTTTTCAGGACTACACCGACAGTCCTTTCTAGGACTACCAACAGTCCTTTCTAGGACTACCACAGTCCTTTTTAGGACTATCCTAGAAAGAATACAATCAGTCCTTCTCGGGACTCACCAATCCTCCCCTCTCACATGGTGCAACCGCAAACCACGCGTATTAAAAAAAGAAACATTGGAGTTTCATGATCACAAGTGAGTTGTGAAACCCCGTTACAAAGATCTCTGATATAACAATTTAATCATATCAATTTTAGTAATATCAGCTTGTAAGACGTAATCACGCACAATGTCAAACCTTGTTATTTTGAATTGTTTATCATTATTTATATTTTGTACTTTCTAATTTCACAGTGGGTCCATTAATTTTCACTTTAGTTATTTTATTTTGTAAACAAATGTTATTTTGTATTTATGTTGTATTGATTATAATTATTATGTTAAAATGATGAATTATGATTTGTACATGTTGTATTTTGTGAAAATGAAAACAATAAACTCAAACTCAAACTCAAAACAAAAGCCTCTTATAACAGCCAGTGCTGGACTCGGACTCGCTTTTGAAGGTCTCGTGACTCGGACTTGGAGCCGAGTCCCTATGTAAAACATATGGGAACATGCTATTTCGTTGGGGACTTGGACTCGGAACTTGTAACAGCCTCTTATTTTGTTGGTCCCAGCTCTTTATATTGTTGTATTTTGTTTACCCTGATATAAAGAGATGCCTGATATACCAAGGTAATTTTCATGGTCCCACATACCTCGTTAAAAAGAGGTTCTACTGTAGTAACTTTGTCTAAATTAAATCAAACTCGCTTGCATATGAAATGGTTCTTTCCGGCCTGGTTGTTTTCCTCTTACTAATAAAGTATGAAACCAGTTTGGATTTATCAACATTTTCTTTTTGATATTGCAATGTTTATGATTTAATTTTGAAAAAAGTCATGGGGATCATTTCAATTCTGTACAACCTTATGGCAATGCCTAAGTAGCAAATAGCACTTTGCATTTTTTTGCTCAGTACTCGGTGACATACTGTATATCTCATGGGTCTATTTAAAAATCTTTTCAACACTAAGTCCGAAATGGAATTTGTAGCAATGCCAAGTTTACTTCTGATAATTCCGGTGTCGCTTCTGCTTTCACATTTACGTATTTGGAGGTAACTTTTATATTCTCGTGGGTATTTTTTCACAACCTTGCAACATTAAAGGGGACCACCAGGCAAAGGACAACACATTATTATATGTTTTGGTACCGTTTTGTGATATCAAATAGATACCCAACATTTTGCAAAGGGTTGTGTAATTCATAAACAAAGCAATTAATTTCCACCACTTACGGAACCACTGCTATTTCCTGGTTCCATACCGGCGAAGCATTTGCGAGTGCGCCAATGCTTTCATGCGTACGTCAATAGATTCCCGGATGATTCATTCGCTCTGCACAGTGCGCTCTGGCTCTGCACGCATATAGTCTACGCAATTCAGACCGCATGAACGCATGGTTGAGAATGGTGATGCGTTTTCCAATTATTTTTTTCTTTTCTGAAAACATATTTTTGTGAACTTGTTGAAGGAATGGAATACTAAAGATGGTACCATTCTATAATAAGAATATTATTTTTGGGTGGTAGTAACCTTTAAGTCATACAAAATGGGATTTGTAGCAATGCCAAAGTTTACCTCTGATAATTCCGGTGTTGCTTCTGCCTTGTTGACATAGCTGAGAACATGTGACCAGTTCTGTAGATGGATGCTCACCTGTCACAGAAGAGAGAGGAAGAGGGAGAACAACAATTTTTAAAAGAGAGCACATGTTTCCAAGAGCCCAACACAAATTTCCCAATATCAATCTACAAGATGTTCAACAAGTTGCATCTTACAAAAAATTATTCCAATTTACCTAATGCTTTGCACACACAGCTTTGATTAAAAGGGTTAACACTCACTTTGATGACACATGTAGTAACATTGTCCAAATCCTCAAAATCAATTTGGAATTCTAGCGGTTCCCCTCATACCTTGTTGTATTCATATAAACAATGAAAGCACGGGACAGGTTTTGGTTTTTCAAATTTCCCTTTCGTTTAAAATATATTTACGATTGAAGTATTCAGATGTTAAATTATCCACTGGACCGCGAAACCCGTGTACAAAGTGAGTGCAATGAGTTAGTGAATATCACTTTGCATTTTTGATCATTACTCGGCCATATAACGTCCATTTAACTTGAAATTTTCACACAACACCCAGTGGACATAACAACACTATACATTGTATCAATCACTCATCACTTTTTGCACATGTCAACAAAGTTACTAGATCCCTTTAATGGTGTGCTTCAGGCTGGTGCAGTAGTCCCTGGCCCGCAACACATGACGACATTGACATTCAATCAACTCACTTTTAACCGCCATTCCTTCAAAAATACAAACATTGTAAGAACAGAGTTATGATTAAAAGGGTAAGCACTCACCTTGATGACATTGAGACACATGTTGATGATGTGCTTTGGGCTGGTGCAGTAGTCCCTGGCACGTGAGTAACACTTGAGGGCGTTGCTTAGGTCCCCTTGGTCCAGGTAGTGATCACCTAAGTCATCATGCCCTCTCCTAAAAAAAGGGAGAAAAAATGAAGGAAATTAAGTGAATGAAGCAAAACCTCTTCCAAACACAGGGAAACTGACCAGAAATATATACAAAATAAATGAAAATGAGCACAGAAAATATGGTTTCCTTAGGATTCGAACCCGAGACCCCTGGAGTGGATGATCGTTGCTCTACGAACTGAGCTAGAAGCCCATGTGTTGGTAATTTGTCCCTGAAATCCAGGTTGTTTAAATACCTGATGCTCTCTTTGATGGAGTTGCTCTTATAGTTCTTGAGGTCAGTGTCTAGTTTCTCCAGCTTGAGGGCAGCCTTTTTGTTGGTCGTCTCCATCCACTGTGTGTCCAGCGATGGGACGTTGTGGACAACTCCTGCCACTGCATCGGGTAGCAGAGAGGCATTGGAACTAAAAGGAAAAAAGGAAAACATAATTTTAAAATCATTATAAAAATAATATCATGGATCGTCACAATTTAAACAAAAATAATAATATAATGGATTATCACAGATTTGTCAGTTAAGTTTATCTTCAATGGGAAAACATTTTCGATACAGCAAAATTGTGGACAACTCCTGCTCTGTATTGGTAGCACAGATGAGCTGGAACTGACAGTGATATTCTATAATTTACTTTTCAATCATACAACAAAATGTAAAATTGTATAAAATACTATCTTATCGAGAACCTGCTCTCTGAATGAAGAAAGCTACTTGCCCATCTAAACAAAACAAAAAACATGTGAATGACGATGCACATAATCCAGTACTATAAATATGAGCTGGAACAAGATGTACAATGTACGAAAATACAGGAACCAATGGGGTTAAGTTACTTTGTTAAAATAAACTGACTGAAACTTATAAGCAGGCTCTTCTTGGGGCAATTTACTCCTCCTTCTCATTGTTTAGTTTCATACAGGAAAGGTTAAATACCTAAAAAGGTCTTATATACTTACACAGCATCAGTGAGTTTCCGGTGGACCAACTGGTACATGTGTGTGTTGTAGGTGGTCTGTGTGTAGTTGAGGGCCATGCGAAGGGACTCTACCTTGAGGGCGGGGCAGTGGAGGGCCACAAACAGCAGCCGATTGATCTTGGCCAGCCCAGAGTAGCATGCTGCGTAGGCCTCAACATCCTGTGAAAGATAATAACACAGTAGGTTCACTATGAAATATTCTATATAATTTTTTTTATATTTTGTTGTATTATTTGTCATTAACAAGATTTATCTCTGGCTTGGCCAGCCCAGGGTAACAAGCTGCATATAGGCCTCAACATCATGTTTTCCTGTGATAGACAGTAACAAAGCAGGTCCTCTACAAAATATGCTAAATTGTAATTGTTAACACTTTGTTGTATTATTGAAAAAACCAACTAGACATTGTCATTAACAAGATTGATCTTGGCCAGCCCAGAGTAACATGCTGGGTAAGCCTCAACATCCTGTGAAAGATAAAGTGACAAATACATATTTAGCTATTTGGTGAGAGTGAGAATGACATTAAAGCGATCTAGTAACGTTGTCCAAATCCACAAAACTTACTCAGAACGTGGTTCTCCCGTACTTTGTTGTATTCATATTACCAATAGAAGCATGAAACAGGTTTTTTTCTTTGAATTTCCCTTCCGTTCAAATTATATTTACTAAGAAGTGTTTGGATTTGTAATTATCCACTGGAAAAATATAACTGTGTTCAAAAGTCAGTGCAATAAGTCTGGGAATACGGTAACACTTTGCATGCTGGCTCATTACTCGGCCATAACATCAATTTCGCATCAGATCACAAAAATACACATTTTTATCAACCATTCATTTTTTTTTGCAAAGGTCAACAAAGTTACAAGATCCCTTTTTAAAGTCAATTTTTAGCTAAATTTGTTGATAAATCTGTATACTATCTTACTAGAACAGGGCCTCAGAGAAGATTTCAAAACATTTCAGAATTATGAGCAACTTCAGAGACTATGTACCATGATTGGCCTATTTCAATTATGGTATTTAGTCCTCAATATTGTAGATCGACAAATCTATCGCTTTCATGGCCTTTTTTACATTATTATTGTTATTTTCACTGTCGGCATTCTAGCGATAGACGCAATCTATACACTGTGCCTTGCGCAGTAAGAACACCGTAACTCGAGAGTAAAAGTTAGTTACGGAAAATGATTTTTTTGTTCATATAAAACACCACATTCTCACACTTTGAGCGACATTTGTAGCCCTATCAATACATTTAGGGCTGCTATAATATTTTCACTCACCGATCTCGTGTGTCGCTATACATGTCATTCTATAATTACGGCGAATTGTGAGATTTTCCACAATTTTCCATGCCTCTTCTTCGGTCTTTCGCGGTACTTTTTGTTGAAACTGCAAAAAAAAAAAATATAACGTGCATCCGTATGCGCGAACACTTTTTCAGAAACTTAGGCAGCTAGGTACGGTACAGCGCGCGCGCCGCAAAGCTGCTATACAGAACCTGAGCGCGCCAAGTTATAGCAGCTTTGCGGCGCGCGCGCTGTACCGTACCTAGCTGCCTAAGTTTCTGAAAAAGTGTTCGCGCATACGGATGCACGTTATATTTTTTTTTTTTGCAGTTTCAACAAAAAGTACTGCGAAAGACCGAAGAAGAGGCATGGAAAATTGTGGAAAATCTCACAATTCGCCGTAATTATAGAATGACATGTATAGCGACACACGAGATCGGTGAGTGAAAATATTATAGCAGCCCTAAATGTATTGATAGGGCTACAAATGTCGCTCAAAGTGTGAGAATGTGGTGTTTTATATGAACAAAAAAATCATTTTCCGTAACTAACTTTTACTCTCGAGTTACGGTGTTCTTACTGCGCAAGGCACAGTGTATAGATTGCGTCTATCGCTAGAATGCCGACAGTGAAAATAACAATAATAATGTAAAAAAGGCCATGAAAGCGATAGATTTGTCGATCTATCAATATTGTAGTTAATCTCTAATGGAATAATAATTATCTTGAATTCAGCTAAAGGAGAGTAAGGACCAAGGTTCTTTGAAAACAATTTTTGCCATTAATCAATTAAAAATGGTTTACAATTACATGCATGCATCAAAAAATCAATTAGCAAAAAAAAAAATGCAAGTTGAGTTAAAAGAATGCTCACCAGGGATGGGTTATCAACTGTGTACCTCTGCTCCTCTTGGTTCTCCGAGCCTTCAGGTTGCAGGTCCACCTGCATGGGCTCCGCAGGACCCTGAAATTGCAAAGACAGGTTTGAGAAACTTTGAGGTAAAATGCTTATATTCAATGAAGGCCCCTTTGAGATTTTCAAAAAGGAATTAAGTCTATCTCATTCGTACAACCCTCAATGGTTCAGTTTTAAACAAGCCGCAACAATTTTTCCAGCAACTGCCAACTTTGATGCTGTTGTTATGACAATGTCTATCTAGTTCAGAAGAATGATTGTATGAGACATTGGACATTTGTTTGTAATGCTATACAACATTTTGGAGTCAAAGATATGCATGATGTTCCGACTGTTTTATGCTGACAGCAAACATGAAATAAATTGTACTCGCCATTCAGAACATGGGATCTTTATTAACAATCCAGAACCAATTTGGTTCGGATGGGCAAAAAATGTGGAAATAAATTGCACTTTTTTAGCAACAGCTTTGTGATTGTCCAAAAGATTTTAGAGCGTAAAATTACTGATGGCATGCCCACTGTTATATACATGTACTTACAGCCAAGACCCAAGTGCAACGGCACTCACTAGGCAACTTCATGCTCCGAAATCTTTCGGACTCTCACAAGGTACAACTGTACTCAAAAAGTGCCAATATATAATGAACTCTGATTGTTGGCATTGGCATTGCTGGTACAATTTATTTTGTCGGAGCGGAATGTACATCTTTGACTCGGAAAGTTTGTAAATCATGATCATGTAAACAAATTGGTCTGAAAGATAATTCAATCATGTTATGTTACAATATACATGTCTCATACAAACGTTCTTCTGAACTAATGAGTAAGGTCTATCGAGTATGACAACATCTGTCATTCATCATGTTGGTCTGTAAGTGTGAACATGCCAATCAACACACTGACTAAGTTTAACTTCTAAAGTCTGAACAAACAAAGAAATGCAAAAAATGTTCCACAAAAAACATGCAGTTAGACTTAGAGTTAGCTGTTAGTTACTGAGCAGAGTTAGTGAGTTACTTCATGAATCGAAAGCCGCTCATATACACAAAAAAGGACTGAACTTGCATGGGTGCCCAGTTTAATTAGGCTAGCTGGCATCGTCATCGATCACGATTGACACGAATTCTTCTTCTTCTTCTTCTCCCTCCGGCGCGGCTCCGCGCGCTGATTGCTCAGCGCAGTCAAATCAAGCAGACACCAAATTCAGTATGTGGGACAGCACAATAAAACAAACTCATTCAATTTTGAGCATCACACTGACTCTTGGAACATGAAAATATTAAATATCAATCAAATGTTGTAACAAAAGTAATCAAGAATGTAAAAAGTATCGTATCCCGAGTGGAAAAGTGTAAAATGAACAATTTACCTGCATGTACATAGGAAGTGGCATCTTTCTGATTGAAGGAGCGCCTGAAATTAGCGGTTATCGTTGCACGTACGTACGTTACGTACGTATGCCTAGCGCTGAACCTGAGATAGGGGGAAAAAGCGTAGCTAGCTAAAGTAAAGGGGACAAAATAATGCCCCCCCCCCCCCCCCCCCCCCAACCAAAAAAAAACCACACACACACAAACAAACAAACACACAAACAAACAAAACAACAAAATATTATAATTTGACACAAGCAATAGAAAACATAAGGGGAATTTAAAGGAAATACAATTACTATAAGGGGCCCGGGGGGGGGGGGGGGTGCACACATGTATAATGTAAGACGGGTATGTGCCGCTTAAAAGAACCCCTTTTTCACACCTGATCGCAGCTCTAAAGATACCCGATTTTCAAAAATTGCTGCTCCATAGACCCTCGGAAAGACTTGGCTAGGTAGTTAGCCAGCGCCCATTATTCTTCTATGACTTGGTTATGTATTTGACTAGCGCCAAGTCCATTATTCTCTTCTAGTTTGGCTCCTTGTACCACCATTTGAGCCTTTTTGAGGGTTTCCGTAGGTCTTTGGTAGCTCCAAGTCTATGTATTTTGTAGTTTTAGTCTGCTCCTTAGACCCCTTAACTCCAGTTTCAGGGTTTTTGTAGCTCCAAAGACCCTATATTTTGTGCTTGTAGTCAGCTCTTCAGACCCCCATTTCAGAGTTCTGTGAGGCACACCCACGGTCAAAAAATAATTCGAGTGCCCCCCCCCCCCCCCCCCCCCCGGGATAAGGGGTAGTTCAGTTTTGGTATAGAGGGCGCTTCAAGAATTTTTATTTTTTGTGAGGTTATGAAACACTGAGTATAAAAATTGAAAGAGCACAACATTTTAATGACAGAATCAACTTTATTTGATCAAAATCGGTTCAGAGACGGCTAAAATTAATATAATCATTTGTAACGGATTGTGGGCCCCACAGTAATTCGATTATTTTGAACCAGCCGTTGAACAAATATATAAGATGCTAACACTTAGTCCCACTTAGTCCAAAGATTTACAAAAGAGGTAGATGATCTCTCATTATTTTAACAAAACATATCATGCAAAATTCGTTTGGGGGCACGCCGTGCACGCCCCGCCGGCTCCCTCCTTCCGTAAAAAAATACACCACCGATTATGTTTTTTTATTTTTTTATTAGTGATTCATGAAAGGTCAGGTAGAATGACAGTACATTACTGTTTACATGTAGATTTATGGTCGAAAAGTTCAGTTGAAACAGCGCCGCCAAGCGATCGAATAGTGAAAGCAAACGCAGGCAAAATGGACAAGTCGCTTGATGACATTATCAAAGAAAGGAAATTTTCCAATCCTACAACTAATAAATTTGGGAGGTAAGTATGCTCAGATATACTCTATTGTCTTTAAATCACAGTGATTACTTTTAAAATGGCCGAGATAGTAGTTTTACCTTTTGAAGCGTATCGCAATTTTCAGTCTTGCTCCGCGGGGCGCGGCGACTGTCTTTCGCCGGACTTCGGGGCTAGGTTGCCCCGGGAGTGGCGGGAGGGATGACGCTCGGTAATCGCTATGATTCACTGGCCATCCAGAGTCTGACAAATGTTCATTATGACATGTTATTTCCGTGTGCTCTCTTTCTTCTATTATTTATGTTATGCAACGCTCGAAATTAACTTTTTTTGTTGGTGGCCCGGTCGGGCCAGTAAAATTAGTTTTTTCCAAATTTGGTGGCCCGAAACCAAAATCTACTGGCCCGAAAAAAATAAGGAAAAACAAAAGTAAAATTCATACAATAACCATATTGATAGTTTCAGGGTATTGGGCAATACTTTTTTTCATTCCCCTTTGTTTCATTGTAAGATGAATTAAATAAACATGAATTAGGATGAATGTGTGCGTTTCATGTCTTTTTATTTATTGTCTTGAACATAAAAAAATCACAGCGATTGAATACACACGAGTGACAATTACACTTCCACTTTGGAATGCTTAAATAGTACCACTGGTCTAGCATTCATCAACATACATTTTCTCACGTAAAAAATTAGTGGTTAGTACAAAAATTGCACATTTATTGGGTAGATGTACATGAATATTCATGAGCAGCATATGATATTTATGATGCTCATTAGATATGCAAAATACGCAAATAACTGAAATTACTAATAACGATTTTTAATATGAATTTTTTTGTTTACGACAACTGGTTAGAAAATGAGTATTGCTGCTCAAGAATGTATGAATATTCATTAGCAGCAGTATTACTTGCTCAATTTACTTGAAACTTTTTAACTAACCAATATTTTGTATGTGAGAAAAGGGTATAACTTGCTGAATGCTATATTTAAAAGCAAGCTCTTGTCATGCCATAGACAGGACTAAACATGACTACTGGGTATCTGTATCTGCAACAAAAAAAACAAAAAAAAAAAATATATATATTTTTTTTTTTTTTTTTTTTTTGCTGGCCCGGTCGGGCCACCAAATATTTGTTTTACTGGCCCGGCGGCAATTTGTAGTGGCCCCGGGCCATCGGGCCTATGCTAATTTCGAGGGTTGTGTTATGCATGCCAATTCGTGGGCGCGTCCTCGAAGAGAATGCCCACTATTTCCATGATTTCATAATAATACAAATTAGGCTTGATATTTTTAAAATGTATGACTTTTTATGACGTGACTACAAATTGATTCCACTGTCCTGAGCACTGACGTGCGAGGTGGAGGGTCTATACCATTATTACTAGAGTAGACTCTAGACTAGTACTAATTAGTGCGAAGTACTGCGAACAAGCACTAAGAAGTGCGAACATGCTATTTACTGTGAGTGTTAACGAATTGCCCATTCGCATGCACTTGTCGCAGATTGCTGCGCTCAGTACTAATTACTGCGAACAGGATTTACTCAATTACTGGCTATTGCGAGCAAAATTTGTATGAAATCCCGTTCGTGCTTGTTCGCAGTATTTGTTCCCACTTATTCCATTGATATGTAGGTTATCTTCACACTAAAACTCAAAATAACCGATATTTATTTTTTATATCGATGGCTTTTTATAGTACTTTGTATAGCCTTATTCGCACTTGTTCGCAGTACTTCGCACTTGTTCGCGATAATTATTAGGACCAACGTGCGATTCAATGAGGATGAGTACTAAATACTAATCTGATTCATATTAGTATTTTATTTATTTATTCGATTATGATTATCATGATTATGAAGAATCATCATTCATGTTATTGAATTATACAAATTTTGTATCTTTGTTGACAAACTGCAAATTAATTTTTAATAAAATGTGTATATTGGCTATTGCTGTGATCTGATGATAATATGTCCACTGCTGAGCCGGAGACAATGTGCAAACATTTTATGTTAAATTAATATTTTATATTTTATATGGCCAAGATGGATGTTATGTTAGTCAAATTAAACTATCATAATAATATCTCTGCCAAATATTATCTGGAAGTTTTAGAAGAAGGCATCAAATGAAAGCATGTGATGAGGCCTCTCTCATATGACATGGCTTGAAAATTAAAATTTTACCCAAAAGTGCAGGGTCTTGCTATATTAAGTCACATTTAATGTTTTAGAAATTAGTGGCATGCCACGTTTGTGGGCATTGCATTGATATGGATTGTGGCATGGGACGTGGCAATTTCTTTCATAGTTTTGCTTCAAGTTCATTAAATCTAAAATTATACAAAACATTTTTCTCTCTATCTATCCTGTGTATGTAAGGGGGACGAGGTGAAGGCCCTTCAGTATTTACAGGTGGTAGTGGTGGTGGCAGAAGAGGCGCCGTGACCAGCAGGCCCAACGAGGGCGAGATGGCGGACTGAGCAGTCTATATCTTTCTAAATGTAAATATCTAAACTACAATTTTTCTCTCTCTCTCTGTCTACGTAAAGGGGAAGAGGTGGAGGCCGTGGAGGATTTAGAGGTGGTGGTGGTGGTGGTGGTGGCGGCAGAGGAGGTGCCGTGACCAGCAGGCCCAATCGAGGGCGAGATGGTGGACTGAGCACTCAGAACAGGGGTGGACGGGGCCGGGGAAGCTGGAAGCCACAGCAGCAGCAACAACAACAACCACAACAGAAGAGGGCACCGATCTCAGATGCACGCCAGAAGCTCATCGAGAAAGCCCACCAGGGTGACGCTAGGGACAGGCTGGCGCAGAAAGCGCGGCTGACGGATGCGAGGCTGAAGCTGACGTCGAGAAGGAAGAGCGGGGAAGGTCAGATGGCTCAGATTGCTTTGCCAAAGGGGGGCGGAGGGGCAGCCCCGATTCCAGTCGCACCTGTTTCGAGGACAGTTCCAAATGTAAGTCGAGACTTAAGTGCCAAATTTGCCGAAATTTGTGTGTTTAATTTAGTGGCCGATTTTTTACGAAAATAATCTTCGCGTCACCTGTCCCACAAGGTCAAATTCAAGGTCAAAGTAAAGGTCAAAAGGTCAATACATTTCAAGTTGCTCCTACATGAAAAATGACTTTAAAAATGGATTTCTCATGAAATTAGCTTTCCATAGACACCAATTTTAACATATTTGGTCCAGGGGTTACAGAGATATGGTGGTTTTTGTATTGCCGGGCGCGGCCGTTTTAGCGAAAATCAGTAAAAATGGGCGTGTCGTAACGCGAAAGCCATACGTCCGATTGCGCTCATATTTGAAATTTCGGCTTTTTCAGCAAGAATAACCCTAAAAACCAAATATGAGCAAAATTGAAGAAGGTAAGGTGTGAATTTCCATTTTTTTTGGTTGAATTGACACGGAATGACCCTATAATACTTTTTAATTAGGAATAGTACGTGTTGTAAACTTTTTATTCAAATTTGTAGTATGGAACTTTTGAATTATGTATTGCACTTTTGTTTTGCAGATGCAGACTCACTTTACAGTGCGCAACCCAGCACGGGTCCAGAACAAGACCCAGATCACCATTAGAAACTCCAGGCGAGATCGGTCGCCTCCAACGCGGTCGCCTCCAGCGCGGTCACCTCCAACGCGGTCACAGCAACTTTCCCAGAGAATGGCCCCCCTCCCCCCGCCAGGCTAACCCTCTCCTAGCTGGGGCCAGCACTCTGAGAGTCACCAAGGCTGTACCGCAGCCCCAGAAGGTTGGTTCTTTAGTTCAATGTTTAACTATAGATAGATTCATGTGCATAATCATAACAATTAATTATCAACATAAATTCAACATTAAATTAAGTCAGTCCCCTTACATTTGTGTGCTAAATCACTTGAACATCTTTCTCTGTCATATCAAACATTCTCCCTTTCTTCTGTTCCATGACATATTCAAAATATATGTTTTAGATAAGTTGTTTACATATTTTTATTCTGTAAGTATTGTTACAGGTATGTAATGAGCATTTCTAATTAAAAGCACTAAAGGCAAATTAAATTAAAGCAAACAAACGTTACAAGTAATTGTTTTGTATTAGTTAGTTAAAGATCTTCCCTATTTGTAGTTGGTGCAATTTGTTTGTGGTAGAAAAGAAAAGGGGAAAGTAGCAATATCAAAGTTAATGGAATTATCAAACCATATAATTATGTTAGTTTTAAAGTTAAGTTCTTAATGACTTGAAGATAGAATTTCAAATATATATTAATTATGTACACGTGTGTATTGTTTTACACAGAGACCTGTGGTAGATTATCCCCCATCTGGATGATGACTTAATAGGCCAGCGCTTGCCCAACCCACCCAAGGTCCAGCGCCGCATGCCTGACCCTCCACCACCTCAGGAGAGGACATGGGTGAGTAACACAGAAACAACAAAAATCTTTGTAAGAACTAGGCCTAGTAAGAACCACATCTACATGTACATGATCAACTATGCAGTGTGACCATTAAACAATACCATACACACAAGTTCTTGGTAGCAAAGAGTACATACTGTAGATGATCCATGTGTTGGTGTGGCAACTTAACGTGCCAGCCATGTACTGTCTATGCATTGACTGCGACACACAACAGTATGGTAATGTCCGTATGAGACTGAGTAGTACATAGGCGTACCGGGGGGGGGGGGGGGGGGGGGTTATTTTTTTTTGCTGTTTTGGGAGGGTTTGAACCCCCCCCCCCCCCCCCCCCCTTTCCCAAAAGGAACCTGGGCTCGACCTCGAAAATTGCGAAGAATTACGGTTTTGGCCTCAAAAATGTTGAATGTTGTTGGTCTCGGCTTTAAAAAAAATCAACGGACACCCCCCCCCCCCCCCCCCCCCCCCCCCGGCTGGACATAAATGCCTGCTTGCCTGGGTCCAGTAAAATTTCATACAATTTCAAATTCACTTGGCCCACTAGGGCAACTAGATTTTCAATCCGAGAAGGACAGCATGAGATAAACTTGAATTATTTTATTCTTGCATTCCAAGCCTTATCCATTTTGCAATTTTTGTCAATAGAGGAGTGAGATTTTTAAGTTGACAGTTTACAAATTAAATCTTATTTGGGAATTTATTTATTGCAAATGATTATCATAACGTGCTTTTCAAATGTTACCTTGATTATTGTGAAGTTACAGTGTAAGTATAAGTTTTGGGGAAGAGATCACTTGTGTATCAGTGTAAAGCGTTTCTCTAAAACAATGCTGATCTCAAAATTAAGTGTTCTTCCATGATCCATCCCACGTTGAACATAATTTGTAAAAAGATATGCTGAATTATTTTTATGATGTTGGTTATTTAAATGCGTTATTATGTTATTTTCTTTTTTCCAGGGATATACTCCAAAGATGGCGGCACCCGTCTCCACAGGAACAAGACTCATCATCTCAAACCTCCAGATCACAGTTACAGAGATGACATCAAGGTA
>JBAMJV010002227.1:0-30931 GCA_037951105.1 Echinarachnius parma | reverse complement strand
AAAAAAAAATGTACAGGGGAACCGCTGTTCAAAGACAAAATTATTATGAAAACCAATGTACATCATTTACTGTATTGTATACAAAATTTGTATAGGCCTACCATGATGTACAAGTTAAAGGGAGATGAAATGCAGGAAACGCAGGAATAATTCCTGCAATTATTTCACCTTGTGGGTATTACTAGAAACGGGAAAAGTTTTTTTTTTTAACCACTTTTAGCAATTATTAATGACCACTGCAGTGGCTACTAGTTTTACAACAACAAAAAAGGGTTCACAGAATTTGACCATTTATTACAAAACACGATAGATGGAAAGATCTGTTATATACACATAAAATATACAAGACTAGTCTGAGGACTGAAAGGGGTAGAACGGTTTGGGTAAGCACACTCTGAAAAAGCAAATTGGTTTCAACCATTTTTCATTTCAATTCAATGTATTTTATTCAACTATTTGTAGCCAAAAGGCTAAATTACACTTGAATTTACAAGGTAAAAAATATTAAAATTACATACATCATATTATACCAATACAAAATATAAATAAGAATGCAAGTAACTGGCATAATTGTGCCAGAATTTAAATATTGCCTATCAATACTGTGGAATAACAACAAAATTATCAATATAATATCAACCTAGTGTAAATTAAAGGGATAGTTGAGTTTTGGTAGAGAGGGCGCTTCACATAAAATTTTTTGGTGAGATGATGAAAAACTGTAAAATTTGAAAGAGCATATTTTAATGACCGAATAAAATTTATTTGATCAAAATCGGTTCAGAAACGGTTTAAATATCCATTAACGTAACCATTTGTAATAAATGTGGGGCCTCACAATTATTAGGAAATATTTTGAACCAACCATTAAAACTTTTTTAATACTTCATTTTCAAAAATTTTCAACAGAAGTTTTTGATTATCTCTCTATCTAATCACTATTTTTACTAACCTTCACATGCACAATATTTCATTTAAAATGATTTAAACCAATGAGTTTTTAGAGAGCACCATCTTGAGTTTGAAGGGCTCTGTTTAAATGATAACAGGCTTTTTACGAAGTCGTTTGTAATTTTGAATTCATTTCAAGCATGGTGGAGTTATAACTATTAGTTTGTAATCTAATGGTGCAGGTTTTGGTTACTAAAATTAAGTTTGACCAAAACTGTACTCTCCTTACCAGAACTCAACTATCCCTTTAACTATCAAAATTCAAAGCTTTTACATAAAGTAGCTTAACCCTAATGCCACTGGGTTATTTTGGTCACTTGAGTCCACTGGGGGGGGGGGGGGGTGGGGGGGGGCCGTTTTGGCCCCCCCTCAAATCTCGGCAACGAATGGACCGATCGACTTGAAAATTGGCACATACGTACAACAAGTCAAGTAGAATAAGAATTTGAAGAAAGAAAAAAAATTGGACCATTATTTTTTTTTTTATAATTAATTAAAATTTTGAATATGCAAATTTTTGACGAATTTGGGGGAAAATTGGGATTTTCATCTAAAATCAAGAGAAATTACAGGATTTCTTCAGGTTTTCTGTAAAAATACTTTCAAATGATGTTATTCATCATATCCATGTGTTTTATGGTGATAAAATATATCACTAATTTGCATAAATATGCAAATTAGTATTCCCGGATTTACCCACATTGTTTTCATTCTTATGTATTTTATTGTTTTTTGTTGTTTTTGTTTTGTTTTTTAAAGAAGAATTTATCTCTGAAGTGTATGAATTCAACTAATAACAAAGAAATAATCCAAATTATAATTTAAAGTAACAATTATAACAGATTTGGAGTTTACATGACATCGGATATAGGAATTACATAGAAACATGTACAAAAATCACATTTTTTTGTGATGGTCGAGCAATTATCGACCTCTAAAATCGGTTCTACCTGTCCGACCGGGGTGAATTATATATCAAAACATGCGGGAGTCTTGAGAGAAAATAGTCATGAAGTTTGAACGTGAAATTCCAAACGGTCTAGATGCACGTCGAAAAAAACGACAGGGGGGGGGGCCAAAATGGCCCCCCCCCCCCCCCCCGTGGGATTAGGGTTAACTTATTTAGTGAATGGGCAATCTAATTCACTTCAATAAAACAAATAATAATATACATGTATGAATAAATACAAATGCTGATTATATGACTAAGTGAGAGAGAATGGCAACACAATCAATAATGCACAATAGAGCAAACAACTAAAAAATAAACTGCACATTTGAATTACAAATTATAAATAAAGCCATGTTGGGTTGTATTGAATGACTAAAATGCAAGTACTTCAGTAAAATAAATTAAATTAGTATAAAGAAATGTCCAGGGTTTATATTACATGATTATATTCTATTTATACAACCTAATGAATACAAATACAATCAAGAAATATATTCCAAGCTATACTATTGATGAAAGTAAAGATTTATATACAATTATGCAGGTGATATTTTGTTGAAATAATTATTAAATAGAGAGATCAGCAACAAGTATTTAAAAACCTTTTTTTTTAAATTAAAACAAACGTCATCGAATAAATTTGGGCCCCGGATTTATTCCAATTTGATATATTTATTGATATTTCAGCTGTTTTTTAACTGATTTTTATTAAATATAAGTTTGGATAGACCCTCTTTTTGCAAGCCAAATTTCATAAGTTGCGAGGCTATTGTCTTATATGAAAGAAAATGTCATTTTATAGCATGCCTGAAAAAATTAGGGCTTGAGATTTTTTGGGGGTTAGGCCTATAGACCTAAAATTAATAAACCATCGTCCAACGGTTAATTGAGCACTATACGGGTATTCACCCAGTGTTCATATGGGGAACTCAAATTGGGAATGCACTCACAAAGGACATACATCACTGTAGCCCCCCCCCCCCCCCCCCCCTCGGTTCAACGCGGCACAGACCACTACTTTCTTCCAAAGTATCACACAGCTGGAGACACATTATAAGCTTCCGGTAACTTCAGTTTGCATATTCGGAAAAAGCAATTCCTATAAAAAATTATCACCAAATATGTTGAAATAGGCGGAGGCAGTTTAAAAAACAAGGGAGAAACCGGCCACTTCCGCAACATACTGGTTGTTTTGTGACTTTTCCATTTTTGAGACGGCATATGCTCCAGTTAAATCCATGGCAGGTGTTTTAATTCTGATTTAAACATTTATCCAATAAATCTCAATCCCACAAATTTGTCAACAGAGATATAGAAAATGGTTTGTAGGAGATTGCAAAAACAATGGTTTGACAATGGTTTACATATATGGAATTCCATCTGTAAACTGAGGGAGAAAGAATGTAACCTCATTACTTTTTAACAATGTTGATTTACAAACCTCCTACAAACCTCATCTGTGAATTCCACCCATAAAATGTGTGATTGCATGCTAACAATTTATTTCATTCTGAAAATCTTTTTAAGAATCGCACCAAAGATTGCTTCAATCATGATCACACATATGCATCAAGGGCAGCAAAGCTATCAAAGGCGGAGAAGGGTTTAGTAAACGATCACCGATATCTATCAAGCCCTGGGACAACTCAAGCAAAACTCAGAACTGCACTGGGGAGAGCTCACAAGAAGATACGAAAGTTATCAAACAAAACCAGGAGACAACAAAAAAAGATTCAAAATCTTGAGGTAAATATAATTGATTTTTGAAAGGCTGCTGACATGGGAAAGTTAAATCTAATGCTGCGTTTCCATAAGAACGAATTTCCGCCATGAACATTCAAATTGACCAAATTAGTGATATTCATGTGGGCAATTCCCTGAAAAAGTGGACATGAACTAAAAAAAACAATTGGCTCTATTTCAAATCCTTTTGATTTTTTCTGGATAATTTTTTCATACAACATGATCCTATGATTATATCTTTCAGTTCAAATTTTTTTTTTTATTCTCGGGTGTCTCCATATAGGAGAAACGGAAACCATACATGAAACTCCACACATGGGACTACTCTGGGCAAATTTCAGGAAAATCCATATATTTTCCAAATTTTCTGGTATTTTTATTATATAAGGCACGAAATTTGATGACTGATAATCAAAGTACCTTTCAGATTAAAATTTCAGTCTTTTGAGTGCTCTAAAGTATATTTTTTAATTAATCAAATCCTCCGGACAAACTGTAATGTCCGTGTTGCTGAAAAATGTAATGTCCGTGACGCAACGTTTTGTTGTCTAGATCATATATACCTGGCCTGTTTCGCAAAATCCAACTTGGATTCAATTCATCATTGCCTTGTCTATAATTGAATACCTAAATCACCTTTGGGAGGTCTCAGAACTCACAGATTTTTGCAAAGATGTATATGGCCGATGCAAAAAGTCATGTCCAAAAAATGTAATGTCCGTGACGGCGCACATTTTGCAGAATTACTCAGTAACGAATTGGATAAATGTTCTGAAACTTGTTTTGCATACTTAACCAGGCTATTGCTTTGTAATCAAAATAAAAGTTAGACATTAGGTAGAGGTATGAATTAGTAGTGGCATTGGAAAGTCATGAAAATACTGTCTGTTTGTAATGCCCGTGACGCTGGAGTTGCCCATATATATCATTCATGGCGAATATTAACAAGCAAATTTTTAAAAATAATTATTATTTTCAATAATTCGCAGCAGAAATTAGCTCTAATGGAAACGCAGCTGTATTCATATATCACAAACAATGTCAACTATGTAGCGGTCACTAATTTTGTTTACACTAAGAACATGTATGACAGTATGATCATGTATAATTTTTTTCAAGAATTGCCATAATGCCATTATAAATATTATTTTGCACAGTTTATTAACAAAATAGGGAAGATATATATTGAGCATTAAATCATACATCCTGGTATGCTAATATTTATCATGCAGTCATCTGATTTCCCAGGCATTATTTACCTGGATTTCCCAGTCATTTTACACTATTACTAGCATCTGGCATCACAAATGAAGTTGCTTGGTATGAGTGATGACGCAGTCGATGACGTGCTTAAAGAATGTACAGGAGATACACTAAAAATGCTGAACAATGAGGCACAGAATTCCGGAAAGACGAATGGCTGCCGGTACTCAGAAGAAATAAAACGACTGGCCCTCGCAATATACTACCACTCTCCAAGGTGCTATCGCTATTTAAGAAGAATTTTCACATTACCTTCGATAGTGACTCTGAAGATGCGTCTAAGAGCAGTAGCGGAGAGCCCGGCTTTACGATGGACAGCATTCGTGCTGTCCGTCGGATAATGGCCAACCACAGAGACCCGCTCTACTGGACTGTCATGATTGACAGCATGTGCATAAAATCAAAAGTTCGGTAATTAACTTTCATTATAATGAGTTACTTATATCTTATCTGCAATTTTCCACCATTTTTTCCTTTGAAAGCAAATAGGATTTATATAGCAGTATTGTATTCTAATTAATTATGCTCAAGTCGTTTGAATTATGTATACTTATCGAGCATGGGGAAGTTATCTATTAGTTAACTATTACTTTGACCGTAATGTAATGGTGCACTTTTGGTTACTAAAGTTAAGTTTGACCAATACTCAACTATCCCTTTAAGTGGGTGTTAGTATGGTTTACCAAAATAAAATTTTATCTTCTTCAATTTTTTTTATACTTTTACAAATCCTGACACTTACTAGAAATGATACTTAAAATGTGTATAGTAAGAAGTCTGATCTTTTATATCTACATTTTTTCCATCACATTTTACAGATATGATCAACATCGAGATGTCAACGTGGGATACCCGAACTTGGGGGAGGGCCAAGCTCAAGCAAACGAGTCCTCACCAGCCACCCAAAGTCTAGTCTTTATGTTGACGTGCCTGAACAAGAGAATAAAAATACCAATGGGGTATTTCATCTACCACAAGATGAGTGGCGCCTTCCAAGCAGCCCTCATTAAGGAGGCACTACAGCTACTACACATGAACAACATCCGTGTAGTAGCTGTAGTGTGCGACGGAGCTTCCGTCAATAAGACCTCCATGAGGCTGCTTGGGGCGTCCTCAAACCTCCCTCACCTCCAAGCCGAATTCCCCCACCCTTCAACTGGCCAGCCTGTTCAATATATTCCAGATGTCTGCCATAACATCAAGTTAATGAGGAATCTCCTTGCAGACGAGATGCTTTTCATGTTTGGAGGAGAGATGGTAATTATATCTTGTTATTATTTCGATGTTCATTTTTAATATTGAACAGATGTTAACTGGTGGTGGATGTGCATCATGGTCTTTGTTGATTTTAGTGTCCAATGTTCTCTAAAAACAATATCAATTTCAGGATCAATTTGAGTGCTCAGTGAAAGAGCCCCCTGTTAAATTATGTGAACAAAGTTGCTATGTTGTCAAGTTTGTATCTATATCTGTACGTTTTGTGTACCGGATGCTGGATTGTTGATCATGTCTGTAATGGTTAGAAAGATATTCATGATATATCAGAAGTGTGCAAAAATGTCAGATGCCCGTTATTCATGAACCAAATCAACATTTTTGTTTTCATTGTTTTGCTATACATTATTTGTATATGCCATAGGTCCATTGGTACCACATCACGTGGCTTTTCGATGCCCAGAAGGAAGAAGGCCTCAGGGCATGCAAGTTGACCTGGGACCACATCAAATTCCAAAAACAAAAGATGAAGGTAAGTTTTCATTTTCAATCTTCATCAATCTTTCAAAATAAGGAAATACATTATTGGCAAGTAACTCTAGTAATATCTCTGTTTAACGTATTGTAAACAAATATAATTGCATTAATGTATTCTTATATGTTGTATTTTTACAGGTGAAACTTGCAGTCCAGACTTTGAGCAAGTCTACTGCTGATGGGATCAGTCTACTACACCAGCTTCGCTACCCTGGTTTTGATGATGCTCAAGGCACAGTCTTCTTTATTGAGACAATGGACCGGTATATTAACTTCAATTTTAATTTTATTTTAATTTTTTGAGAAAGTTATGTTGACACTTAGCAATAAGAATAAATCAGGGTGTATTCCTATGTTTTGGGTAGCAGCACTAAGTTCAATAAATTTGTTTAGAATATACATTTGTATCATGTTTCTTAGGCATTTTGTCATTCAAAAACGCCACAGCTTTCATTGGCTTTCCTGATAATCCAAATTTGTGATGAAATCTCGATTAACATGCATTAGAAAGCTGAAACTGAACGCTTCCAAGTTTTTCAAAAGAAAGGACGAATATCACGATATCCGGCTGATTATGTAAGGCGCAGTCGCGTGGTGGAAAGCAATATTGATCCGTCTTTTGATATCACATATTACTCCTGGGACAAAGTATGAGCCTAGCTTGATAATCCGTCTTTTGTGATTGTAAAACTGAGAAAATCAAAAGACAAGCCGGACCGCTGCGTCACATATAATCAGCTAGATATCGTGCTCTATTTAAGACTTCGTTTTTGAATGACAAGACGCCTTAATGAGTAATGCCATATTAAAATCATCAATATTAATCATAAAATTTTGAATTGCATTATTTATCATTCGGTAGACTATTCGACATGCTGAATGGTAGTGACCCAGCTGGCAAAGGTCAGAAGTCACCTTTCAGAAGTCAGACAAGGCCTGTTTGGGAACCATTCCTGCGGGAAGCCAGGCGCCTCCTCCTTGCAATGACATTTGCAAACGGCGGATTGATTGCGCTCAGTAGCAAGTTCACCCCTATCGTCGGGCTGTGTTTGGCCATCGACGGTATCCTCAACCTTGCTGATCTCCTCCTGGAGGGGAATGAGCCTGCCATGAGGTGAATAAACAAGTCACATTAGATATAGTGAGAATGGATTCTAATAAGCTATATAAAAAATCTTGATAATACATTTTTTTTCATGAACAAAAAATATCGCATTTCATGAAAATACAAGTTTAATATTAAATGATAAAATGATAACCAGTAGGATTACATAAATTCTTAACCATTTGATAATATTCAAATCTAAAATGGATCTAGTAACTTTGTTGACATTGTGCAAAAAGTGATGAATGGTTTATGCAATGTATATTGTTGTTATCTCATATGTCCACAGGGTATTGTGTGAAAATTTCAAGTCAAATGGACATTGCATGGCCAAGTAATGAGCGAAAAAGCAAAGTGATATTTACTATTAAACTCACTGCACTCGCTTTCTACACGGTTTCAAAACTCCACCCAAGTTTTTCTTATCTGAATACTTTGATCGTACATATCTTTGTAACGAAAGGGAAATTTGAAAAACCGAAACCTATCCCATGATTTTATTGTTAATACGAATACAACACGGTATGAGGGAACCACTAAATTTTATTTTGAGGATTTGTACAATGTTACTAAGTCCCTTTAAAGGTTTTTGTTCATTGAATGTTTGTAATGTTAGAAAGGTTATTGGTATTTCAACAAAGATAATAGCAGTCTATTTGAATTTATTTATAGGTACATCCTACCATATAGGCTGTCACAAGATCATCTGGAGACATTTTTCTCCAAGGTGAGGGGACGCGGTGGATGGTCCAATAACCCAACGGTGGAACAGTTTGCAGCTGCCTACAGGTATACAGACAAGACCAAATTTGACATGTATAAAAACAACAAATTAAAATAAAAAATTATCAATTGAAATGATCAAATTACACTTTTTAACCCGTAGAAGACTGGTACCGAAAAGGAACATGCTGGGTTGAATGGTGAATGCATGTAATTCCTTGCTGAACAATTAATATGATTTATGCCGCCTAAAAAATACAAGGAGCAAAGGGCAATTTGCACCCATAATCTTTGAAATAATATTTATATTATTAACCCCTAGAAGACTGGTATTGAAAAGGATCAAAAGGCTTCCTTTTGCAAGCCAAATTTTTAAAATGTCAATGTTATTGTCTTATAAGACAATAACATTGACATTTTTGGCTTGCAAAAGGGGTACACTTCTTCTAAATGAATGTTCAAAATTGATTTATACTAACAAACACTACCTCAATATTTTTTTTCTCCAGATCATTGCTCATCAACAGCAATTTTCCTGCTCCAAGATCTGGAAATGTGTCTGAATTCTTGGACACACTGGATGAGGATGTAGCAGTCACGCCCACAGCAACTGACCAGACAGATCTTTCAACACAAACTGATAATGTGCAACTCACCTTTGACCCCTCTGCACTTCCAGAACTATCTCAATATGTGGTCAACATATCAGCCTACATTGCAGGATATGTCATCAAGTCTCTTGAGAATACGACTGATGTAAGCACTGACAAATGTGGTCTGCAATAATCGAAAGTAAAACATTAATATTAATATCTAGTATACATTTTGCATTAATCTTTTCTACTTAATCTTGAGACATGATCCCAACTGAAGGCCAACTGAAATGTGCTGCTGGGAAAGAATGCTAAAGGGGTGCGGAACGAAGTTTGTTAAGAAGACATGTCTAAATAGATAAGAGAAAGCAATCATGGTTTGGGAGACTTTTTGAAGAGAAGAATAATCTTGAGCATATACAGTCAAACCTGTCTATAGTGGCCACCCAAGGGAGACAAGAAATGTGGCCACTGTAGACAGGTGACCTCTATAGACAGGTTCAATTACACTGTTTTTCTCTGCAAGGGATCACTTTGAGTGGCAACTATAGGCAGGTTGGCTTTTATAGACAGGTGGCCGCTAAGACAGGTTTGACTGTATATGATTTCTATTCAATTTGAATTATAATATGTCTGATCATAGTTATTATTAATTTGTATTACAATTTCAGAAATACTGCCAGACATGCTTGCAGGCTCTATCAACAGAACCCACAGAATCAGCCGATACAATCCTCATAAAACTCAAGGACAATGGCGGCTTAAAATCACCTTCATCAGCAATGAAGACAGTTGTACTACTCACGGAAAGAGTGGTGCGGGCCATGCACCAAAACAAGACACCATTGGCGAAGAGTGGTGTGAAGGCCTCCATCACTGGCAATGTCATGGGCCTTCTGAAATCCAACACTGATGTATTTGAAGATCTACATGAGCTCAATCATCGGGACGATCTCGTGACAACTGTAGTTGACAAGTATCTAGTAGTAAGGCTGAACTACATTGCTGACACTTTCACGGCTGAAAAGAGAGGAGAAAGCATAAAAAATCATTGTCTTAGAGCACCTATCTGGAAGAATCAGTAAATGGGTGTATTACAATATAGGATTTGAATCCTGTTAGTATCCCATAATCAATGTATATCCAAACTACATGTACATTGCTTTTTCAGAGGCATCAGTTAAAGGTGCACCTGTAAAGTATCTAACTCCACAAAAAATTAATTTCAGCTTCCACATTTCTCTTCTACCATAAAATAGGGTTAGATTATTTCAAATGCCCCTTTAGTATGATAATATCTATCATTGATAATCATTCAGCTCAAGAGCGTTAATGAACAGTCATAAACATCATACAGTAATTAGTTCTAAAAGCCGACACAAATTTTTGCTTTCATAACCAGGAAACTTTCAATACACACATCATTCCGACATATCTTTCAATAATTTTCGTATAGGATTGAAGTATCAAATGTCATTTTGGGCAATATCTTACACGTTACATGTGCACCTTAAACGGTACCGATGAGTATTGGTATTTCCACAAGTGTCCCCAATATTTTTTTTTGTGAGATGATGAAAAAATGACTGTCAAATTTGAAAGAACATACAATTTGAATGAAAGAATAAATTTAACATCCATTATTCCGGATACAAGTATTGCTAACTTTAATCAAAATATGATAAAATGAAATGTGAGCATTTAAAATAAACCCAACCAAGTAGCCTACACTAGTTGTCATAATACATAATAAAGTGTTACTGCCTGGTTTTTCAAGTGTCAGCTATTTATAGTAGTATAATAGCTAACAATGATCTAACCCGTTCCTGCACTTGAATGTCATTGAAGGGATACTGGAGTGGATTCAGTTGGGATAGGTGCTCTAAGACAAATGAAAGGGGACCTTTGTCCATTTTATATACATGTATGTATTTATTCTATGAAATGTTTGTCGACAGTGCAGTGCAGTGTAAAATATAAGTGAAGTACATGTATAATATTTGCGCCGCACCGAGAGAGAAATTGGTCGATGATTTTTTTTTTCAAGGATTTCCTTTTTTGAATGCCTAGTTTCTCAACTATCCCTTTAAAAGCAGGTCTATATGGGAGCTATAAGATTATTTAGTTACCATCAGGGAGTGTCATTCGTTCATAATTCAAGCTGACTTGAACATTATCAAAACGAAATACAAAATTGATTGGAGGCTTTGGAGCGCAAACAAAAATGTTTCTGTCCTTATAATAATAGAGAGGCTGCATCATTCTGATAAATGGTTCAACTGGACCAGGAAGAGTGTTTTCTTACTGAAAATAGATGGATAATCAGACAGGTTACAGTAGATGATACATTTTGCTACAACTACATGTACTTGCTGAATCACTAGCAGTCATCTCACCTTATATTTGCATTCAAGTGGCCAAAATCATTTGATAGACTCCCACTGTAGACCTGTGCGTTGTAAATCATAATTCATTGGTTCTCGCGGCCATTATGGCCCAGGCCACTGTGCTGTGTAAGAGCCGTAAGTATTTTTTCTGATGAAATTGCGGTAAGAGTCTAACATATATGTAATCTATCAGACGGCATTTTAATGTTTTGAAACTTTTTCTGTATTTTGTTAGCCATTGAATTTTGATAAAGACAAGTTATTAGACAATCCTGGGCATGAATTATTAAATTTTGGTAAGGGAGTGGGATGTATGTAATCCCTCCCCTTCCGGATCTTGGCGACAAACAAGAGGCTGCCACAAAGTTGTACAAGATTGCATTGTTATATACTGTGCAGAACCTCCTAAGAGTATACTCGCAAAAGTTGATAATGAGCTCTCAGTCAGTGCAGACAGGCATCTCAGGGCATACACAAATCAATAATTGTCCAGTATATTTACAGAAATCAAAACAGTCACAGCCGATGTGCTAATTTCAAAGGGTGACATCTTTCAGCCTGTTTCTGAAGATGTCTAGAAATGTGGCATTTATGGTTTCCTGGTAGAAAGAGTTCCACAGACGGATGGTGTCTGGGAAAAATGTCCACATCTGGGGATGGCAAACTGTTAGTTATGGCCTCTTGTTGGTGATTGGATGGGTATTAGCCGGTTAGAAGGGATGTCAATGTGCTTGTTGTAAATTCTATACATCATGTTGACTTTGGTCATGGACCTCCTATACTGTAGTGTGTCCCATTTCAAGTCCTTCAGTATTGTGGTGACGCTGCTCTCCCACATTAGGATCTCAGACGCAACTGGCATATATTCAAGAATAGGCCGAACAGGGACTTTGTAGCATGTGGCTTTGATGTCTTGTGGGCACTTGCGCTGATTTCGACGAAGGTGATGGTGGAGAACTTTGTCAAATGTCTAGTATGAGGTCCGTCTGTTGTCCGTTGTCTAGTTTTTGTGCAATGTCATCTACAGTGATGATAAGTTGGGATTCCCAGGAGCAGGGCCTTCCAAAAACCATGCTGAACATGATACAAGACATATGTGCCAAGAAATGACAAATAACTGAGCTGTGGATGATGTGCTCCAGTAATTTGCAGCAGATGACTGTCTATGAAATTGGAAGAAAATTTGATGGCTTGTTTCTCTTTCCTTTCTTGAAGATTGGTTTGACTATGGCCAGTTGAAATTCAGCGTAAAAGAGAGTAAAATACTCAAGTCTATTGTTCAAAGCAAAGTTTTATTTCATTACAAAGAAGGCTTTTCTTGCAGGCTGTAATGTTGGAAAAGGTGCGTTATGTATGGGACAATTTTTCCCAATTCGTTTAGATATTGACTCTCATTAAAAGAACATTACACCATTTGTATAGGTGGGAACGTTTAATTATGAGCAAGTTGGCACAACTGTGCAATACATATTGTTCATACATGCACATGGCACTCCAAGTTGAAGGATGTTAGACGTTAGACTTAGGCAATTATTTTTTGTTTCATTTGTCAGTTGTAAATCTAATTGCATAAAAAAATGCAATTTCTAATCAAATCTTTGTGAAAATCAATGCATGAAATTGATCAGTAAAATAAGACTTTTAGCTCTATAGTTCCAACAACATACATGGATCTGAAAGTTAACACGTTTTAGATAGTGGGTTTGCAGACATGCTTTTTCTAATTGAAGGGGATTATTCTATTTCTAAAAAAAGAGTGGTTTTGGATTATTTTGTAAAATGTGTAGACATTGCTTTAACATAAATAACTGTTTCTGTACATCAGTTGACCTTGTCAAAGAAAATCATTTTGTAAACAGGCAATTCCATGATTAGAGGGACATACAGACAATTTTGTATTACATTTTTCTTAAATCCTGGTCCTTTTTCAAGCCTCAGTACAGAGTGTTTAGAAAAAAGTGGAACCCAAATTCCACCAGCAATATCGTATATTAAACATAGTTATGTTTATTGCAATATATCATCACAAAGATAATTTATTACTCTTTCATTTGATACCATATTTGTAATAATTGAGCTTGTAGTTATCGAATTGCAAGCATTTTAAATGAGCAATGTTAAAATTGCTTTGCGCACAAGATTTAGATCTATTCATCAACACGGTCTGATGGTCATTCATTGAAACCTCTCCTTGTGTTCTTTTGTCTCGTAATTCCCCGGGGGGGTCTGTCCTCATTGAAAGGGGGATACCATGCATGACCAAGAAAACGAGTAATGAGGGTGGTTTTTAAAGATCAGGCGAGGTACTCGAGTATCTCGAATAGGGTCTAAAAATCACCCAAAATCAGGAAAAAGGGTAACTTTTTTAGGCTGATAAATTACTCGTTTAGGGTCTCAAAAAGATGAATTACTCGTTTATGGTCTCAAAAACTCAGCTTACTTGCTTAGGGTATCAAAAATAGTTATCACTTGCTTTTAATAGGGGTTTACAAAAAAAGATTACTTGCTTAGGGTATCAAATATAGTTATGACTTGCTTAGCATACCAGGCTCATAGTCCTGTGTCTCTACCTCCTCCGCGGATGTCTGCTCCTCATCTGGGACTGGATTGGTCTTTTTCTTGGCCTTCCCACCCTTCCCCTTCTCTCTATTCTTGGGAGGCATGGTGCAAAACGTGTTGACTGTTGTAAAATTTCTTGCGAAATTCCCTGATGTGTTATTCCGATTATCCACGCCACATGTGGCTACCACTCGTATACTCTAGGGGTGTAGCTGTAGCGTCAGTCTGGCCGCACGGTTGCCGTATGGCCCCCCTGCGGCCGCCTTGCGATCGCCTTGCGGGCGCCTTGCGTCTGCCTTGATATTTGTTCAAATAACATACGGCAACCGCAGGGACGCCGCAAGGCGACCGTGCGTCATCACTTCAAAGGCCGTACGGCAGCCGCAGATTTTCTTTCTCCACAAATTAAAGATACGCCGTGCGGCGGCCGTGGCAAATGTGACTGCTAATGCATGTGACCGTAGAAATTCTACGGCGGCCCTATTTTTGTAATTGGCCGTAGAAATTTTAAACCGTACGGCCGCCGTGTCAAATGTGACTGAGGTATTAGGGTATCAAATTACTGATAATCATACTTACTTCGGGTGTATTTTTTGCACCACGCAAATACTCGTTTAGGGTGCTTTTGGCAAGTCCTTGGTCATGCATGATACCCCCCTTTCTATGAGGACAGACCCCCCCGGGTGTAATTCTTTTGTTCCGATCGTTCTTAAGACTTAAGCTATAATGGAGATACTTTTTTAATCAGTTCCTTGCCTGACCATGCAACTGACCACTGAACACTAGCACAAACATGTGTGGACAGACATGGGGGGGGGGGGGGGGGCATGTGGAAGGACGTTGGGGATGATTATGGACCCTCAACTCTTCTCAAAGTTGAATAAATGTCAAACTATGTATTGAGAAACATCATGAAATGTCACTTGCCTTTGTCTACTGTTTCATTCTTTACACTGTATTTAACAATTACTTTCTACTCTTGTGCGCAAAGTACTTTTTACATAATTATTTTGCAAGAGATTTTTTCATTCATACTTCATTTTTAAAAAATGTAATAATCATTAATTTTCACTAAGTAGGAGTCACTAGATGAATGCTTTTTTTCCAGGGTTCTAAAGAAAAAGTAATTAATGCAACATTTTGTTGCATATAATGTTGATCTCATTATCATATGACTGGCCGATTTTGCAAAACCCAATTTCATCATGATTGCTTTGTCAAAAACGTAACAGCTCACTTACTTTCATGAAAACTCAAAATTTAGTCTTTGGTCTGCAGCATGTAGTCATCAAAGTGGCTTCAAATTGATTTGCATAATATATAAACTGCACATGCAGGGATCAAAATTAGCAATGGCCCACTGGCCTGGGACCACTAAAAATTAGCTCCGGGCCACCAAATTTCACTGATCCTAAATTATACTAGCCTGTTTGGGCAACCAAATTTAACGATAATAGCAATGTTATTCTTGGAATGGGGCCACAAGATTTAGGTTCTGGGCCACTCAAAGAATCTTGTTTTTACTTGCCCAACTGGGCCACAAGACAAAAAGATTAATTTCTAGCACAGGTATGTTTAGTATGAGATCTCATCATCTTCACTGACAAATATGGTTTAGATTATTTGTTATACAATCAATTTTTGTTTAATGCTTCTGTACTTGTATGAACTGTAACTTGTTACACAATGATTTTTTTGTAAATAATACATTGATGACAGTGACATCAAGCCAGTGAACTTCATATGACCTAGTAAAGAATTGAATATTGTAATAAATTTTTAGTAATCATTTTAGTAATCATTTAAAGATAAGAAATGTATATATTTACACAATCAATTTTTGTAAATGTTCCTGTACTTGTATGAACTGTATGTTGATTTTTGTAAATAATACATTGTCGACAGTGACATCATGGCAGTGTTCATATGACTTAGTAAATAATTTTTAAAAATTATTTTAATTTTTACTAATCATTTTAGATAAGAAACCTATATATTTACACAATCAAATTTGTAAAATGTTTCTGTACTTGTATGGACTGTATGTTGTTACCCAATGATTTTTGTAAATAATACATTGTTGACAGTGACATCAAGGCAGTGTTCATATTACAAGAATTGAAAATTATAATTAATTTTTAGTATTCATTTTAGATAAGAAATGTATATATATTTACACGATCAAATTTTTAAAATGTTTCTGTACTTGTATGAACTGTATGTTGTTACCCAATGATTTTTGTAAATAATACATTGTTAACACCAAGCCAGTGTCCATATGACCTAAATGACTAAATGACTATATGACCCATATGAGTAAAGAGTTTAACATTTTAATAAAATAAATTTACAAATAGCTATCAAAAGATGCAATATATTTAAATTAACTATTCCATGAATTATGAAAGTGTTCAGTTTACTTTCATGTTTCAGGATGACAAATGTAAATGCAAATTGTATTTAACAAAAATGATAAAACCTAGAAAAATTGTATGTATACATGTACGAAAACATGATTTAATGTTTCATTTGCTAGCAATTTTAAGCAATTTTTCAAATAGTGTGCTTGCTTAGATATTCTTATACACTGAAGAATTGCAGTAACGAAAAAAAGACAAATCATTATCAAAACAATTTTGGATATGAGAAAGATCGTTTGTGCAATGTAATATAGGAATAAGTCTCTTGTTGTTCACATGTTTATCATTTTGTCTTCATAAAGAAATTTTCATAAACAAAGACAAATTGCATCTGCAACAGCGATGATCATATTCGTTATTAGAGTAACTTACTGACAGTTACTGACTTGAGAGTACTAAAATAGATAGTACAGAATCTAATACCTTACCCATAATCCATTGTCTTCTTTTGTCTTCTGTTGTGTTGTTCATCTCGCCAGAGAAAAGAGTGTTACATGTGTGTGAGAAGGTATAGGACCACAGAGACCTTGCCTCTGTATGAACCAGAGCACTATAACACTGATTGCCTTTTGAAATACAATTCATTCGGATAGGCATATCTCAGCCAATACTTAACATATTCAATTGATTTTCGGTATATGGACATTTTTTTAATGCTCTTTTGGAAAATTAAAACATTCTTTAAAATTTGTTTAATGGTGTCACACTTCACCACTCTATATCATTTGGCTGTTGATTGGAAATCTGGCTGTGGTATATTTCAGAATAATTTGTTTTCAGTTTACGTAATCCCTTAGAAGTTTAATCAAATCAGTATCACTGAAAATTCTACAATTCCAAGTAAAGTAGGATCTGTAACTTACAAGATGATGAAGATCTTTCATAGTGATGGTGATGGTGCTCAGGTGCTGGTGATGATGTTGAATTTTTGTTGATGTTGATCATCATCATCATGATAATGATACTGATTTTTAGTGATGATGATGATGATGATGATAACTAAATAATATAGTCTACAAGTATTACTTTAGTTTATTATAAGTATTATTAGTTAGTCTAGAGATATTGTAGCCATGCATTTAGGCCACCTTGCAGAAGAGATAAAATAGATTAGAAGTGAATTAATCATGAATAGGCTAGCGACATAGCAGTAGCGGTTAAAGGAACTACAGCGTCTAGATGGCCTAATTTTCACAATTAGGCCATCTAGTAATATTTGCTTAAAGTCATACATGTAAAGTGTCCAAATCCACGAAAATTACTTGGAGCTTCCTCGTTTCTCTTCTACCGTGTTGTTTAGCTTATGGTAAGAGAAGAATAAAATAGGGTTTGATTTCTTCAAATGTCCCTTTAGTATGAAGATAATTATCATTGAAAATCAATATTTCTAAAGCGTTAATCAACGCAATTGAAAAAAAGTACATTTGTCTTAGCTGAGAACGTCCGCATGCAGCACCCGTGAGAACATTCCGGAGATTGAACTTTGAGCCGAGCGAGTTCAAATTCCATGAATTATGTACTACGTGTGTAAAAATACACGGGTGCGAATATTCTCAAACGGATCATTCATTACTGCTACAAAAGTATGGCAGACCATCAGTATTCGGTGATAAAATATGAACTCAATATTCGTTTTTTTCACTAGGTAAACAGTGTTCGTTTTCTTTCAAACTTTCACAAATCTTTCAATTGTATTTTACAATGATATTGATATAGGATTGAAGTCTCAAATGTCATTTTGTGCAATATCTGACACTTTACATGCATCACTTTAAGAAAAAGAATTTGGGAGGTCATCAATTTTGAGGTAATTAGTAAATATTTAATTGTCCTGTGAACGCCCCTTTTTAATTGCAGAAATGTGACGTCATCTAAAGAACGGGCCAAAGAATTAAATTTGTAGATGACGTAAACCAATGAATTTTCAATCAAATGTCAATCACGCTGCCGATTTTGGACCCTAAATGTGGGTGGGCCCCGTAAACTGGCTGCTAAGAGAGGTTTGGTATCAGAAAATTAGCCTAAAATCACTACTGTGTTTATTTTGATGGATTTTTTTTTCGGCAGACTATTTTATAAGTAACGAACTAAGGAATAAGTGCCGAAGTACGTTGCATTCTTCAGTTCCTTTAATAAGCCAGGGCTTAACACTCACCTTTTTAGTCGGTGGCCCGGTTGGGCCAGTGAAATTGTTTCTTCCCCTATTCTAGTGGCCCAAAAGAAAAATTACTGGCCCCAAAATTGTATTTCACGAGCAAGCTTTTTACTATTCAAAATATCGGCAAAACTATACTTTAGTAGGCTTAGAGAATTTTGGTCGCTAACTTCAATTTTTGTACTGCCCAATAGCCACTAAATCTAACCATAGCCACTAAATCTGGTTTATAGCCACTAAATCTGACCTATAGCCACTAAATCTGACATATAGCCACTAAATCTGACCTATAGCCACCAAATTTAGGGTTAGGGTTAGGGTTAGGGTTGAAGTTAGCGACCAAAATTCTCTAAGCCTACTAAAGTATAGAATTGCCAAAATATCACTCTTTCCTAATCAAACCTGTGATTACAGACTAGGAAGCACGACATAAAAGAAAACAAAATATTCTTAATTTTATGATTTTTATCAATGTCCGGTTTAAAATCTGCTTGCCCGATCGGGACACCAGAATATGACTTTTATACATTTTGCTGGCCCCAAGTGCAATTTCACTGGCCCCGGGCCAGAGCGAGTGTTTAGCCTTGAATAAGCGGTACCACCTATTTATTACGTCATGCCTACATGCCCACCCCTACAAGAGAAGGGGTTAACAGCATGCTGCATTAACCCCTTACATGCCTTAGTCCTTACTCCTTTGCCTGGTAAAAAAGCTTGATAGTCAGCTGCCCTCATTGTCCAAGTAAACACTGGGAAATCCCACACATAGGTTCATTACAATAGCATTGTGCGGAGATCAACCTCTTCCGCCTGCTGCACTATCCAACGGAAACAAATTTTTTTTGTTGGCTGATTTCTCCCTCAATTTACCAGCAAATGCAAACAAACTTTCGTTTATGTGATCCACAATTCATATACTTTGATATTAATTACCGACTTTGTCATTTTGAAGACCGCAAAATGTAGAAATAAAATGATTATTTCCCGTCCGTTTTCCTTACCGATGCGTCCTAAAACACGGCGGTCAACTGTTGAACGGCAACAGTGTACGAATGCCCGGTATTGTTATCTCCAGCGCATTAGCATATATTGCGTGTTAAATGGTTCACCTGATGAGTGAACCATTTACTTTGTAGATGTGGGAAATCCCCTGTCTGCCTAGCCAGGGGACCACCAGGCAAAGGGCAACACATTATTATATGTTTTGGTACCGTTTTGTGATATCAAATAGATACCCAACATTTTGCAAAGCCAAAGGGTTGTGTAATTCATAAACAAAGCAATTAATTTCCACCACTAATCTATACTAGACTAGTACCTACTAGTAATAGTAATAGTGTAGCATTTCTGTTTGTCTATTTCATAAGTCGGAAATTGTTGACATGGACATGGTCCAGGACTCCAGGTCGACGTAACTTCGTAAGATTGAACATGATGAATGATGATGCATGATTCTGAATCTGACTGAAGAGTGAAGTGAAGAAAGAAGCTTCGCTCAGCTCAGCTTTAATTTTAGGCTTTAGAATCTTGAAAGGAGTAGCGTATTAACTAGGGTAGTGGTATAATACTATAAGGGCCTGCATATCACAACCAGAATAGTACTATATCTAAAAATTGGAAGAAGAAGGAGAAGAAAACAACATGCTTCGCATTTAATTACACAATTTGTTACAATATTAAACAAAGGTACATACATGACGTAGAATTGATGGAATGGGACTACAAGCCTCAGAAGTGACACAACGCACAGTTCGATCAATCCCATTTAATAACACGTCATATGGGAAAACTTGGAGAATAAATACGTAAACATGAATATGGTATGAAAATGGTAAGTCGTGTCTTTCCCACGATTATAAAAGTATAACAAGGAGTTACCTGCTTGTCCATGGAGGATCAATCATTTTTTTTTCGGCAGACTATTTTATAAGTAACGAACTAAGGAATAAGTGCCGAAGTACGTTGCATTCTTCAGTTCCTTTAATAAGCCAGGGCTTAACACTCACCTTTTTAGTCGGTGGCCCGGTTGGGCCAGTGAAATTGTTTCTTCCCCTATTCTAGTGGCCCAAAAGAAAAATTACTGGCCCCAAAATTGTATTTCACGAGCAAGCTTTTTACTATTCAAAATATCGGCAAAACTATACTTTAGTAGGCTTAGAGAATTTTGGTCGCTAACTTCAATTTTTGTACTGCCCAATAGCCACTAAATCTAACCATAGCCACTAAATCTGGTTTATAGCCACTAAATCTGACCTATAGCCACTAAATCTGACATATAGCCACTAAATCTGACCTATAGCCACCAAATTTAGGGTTAGGGTTAGGGTTAGGGTTGAAGTTAGCGACCAAAATTCTCTAAGCCTACTAAAGTATAGAATTGCCAAAATATCACTCTTTCCTAATCAAACCTGTGATTACAGACTAGGAAGCACGACATAAAAGAAAACAAAATATTCTTAATTTTATGATTTTTATCAATGTCCGGTTTAAAATCTGCTTGCCCGATCGGGACACCAGAATATGACTTTTATACATTTTGCTGGCCCCAAGTGCAATTTCACTGGCCCCGGGCCAGAGCGAGTGTTTAGCCTTGAATAAGCGGTACCACCTATTTATTACGTCATGCCTACATGCCCACCCCTACAAGAGAAGGGGTTAACAGCATGCTGCATTAACCCCTTACATGCCTTAGTCCTTACTCCTTTGCCTGGTAAAAAAGCTTGATAGTCAGCTGCCCTCATTGTCCAAGTAAACACTGGGAAATCCCACACATAGGTTCATTACAATAGCATTGTGCGGAGATCAACCTCTTCCGCCTGCTGCACTATCCAACGGAAACAAATTTTTTTTGTTGGCTGATTTCTCCCTCAATTTACCAGCAAATGCAAACAAACTTTCGTTTATGTGATCCACAATTCATATACTTTGATATTAATTACCGACTTTGTCATTTTGAAGACCGCAAAATGTAGAAATAAAATGATTATTTCCCGTCCGTTTTCCTTACCGATGCGTCCTAAAACACGGCGGTCAACTGTTGAACGGCAACAGTGTACGAATGCCCGGTATTGTTATCTCCAGCGCATTAGCATATATTGCGTGTTAAATGGTTCACCTGATGAGTGAACCATTTACTTTGTAGATGTGGGAAATCCCCTGTCTGCCTAGCCAGGGGACCACCAGGCAAAGGGCAACACATTATTATATGTTTTGGTACCGTTTTGTGATATCAAATAGATACCCAACATTTTGCAAAGCCAAAGGGTTGTGTAATTCATAAACAAAGCAATTAATTTCCACCACTAATCTATACTAGACTAGTACCTACTAGTAATAGTAATAGTGTAGCATTTCTGTTTGTCTATTTCATAAGTCGGAAATTGTTGACATGGACATGGTCCAGGACTCCAGGTCGACGTAACTTCGTAAGATTGAACATGATGAATGATGATGCATGATTCTGAATCTGACTGAAGAGTGAAGTGAAGAAAGAAGCTTCGCTCAGCTCAGCTTTAATTTTAGGCTTTAGAATCTTGAAAGGAGTAGCGTATTAACTAGGGTAGTGGTATAATACTATAAGGGCCTGCATATCACAACCAGAATAGTACTATATCTAAAAATTGGAAGAAGAAGGAGAAGAAAACAACATGCTTCGCATTTAATTACACAATTTGTTACAATATTAAACAAAGGTACATACATGACGTAGAATTGATGGAATGGGACTACAAGCCTCAGAAGTGACACAACGCACAGTTCGATCAATCCCATTTAATAACACGTCATATGGGAAAACTTGGAGAATAAATACGTAAACATGAATATGGTATGAAAATGGTAAGTCGTGTCTTTCCCACGATTATAAAAGTATAACAAGGAGTTACCTGCTTGTCCATGGAGGATCAATCATTCTGCTTCATCAAAGTTTCGTCGTCGGATTTTTTTTCGCTCACACAACACCAAGGTGAAGCTAGCGACCAAACTCAGCAGCCAAACTCAGCAGCCAAAACCAGCAACCAAACGATCGATACCGATCATTTGGTATTGTAACACCAATGTGAACGCGCTCATATCGCTGTTACTTTCTCGATTATGCTTGTGCGTACGATACGTTGGTACCATTGAAGAATGACTCCAACAAACACACACTCCATTCAGTAAGCGTGTCAACCGCACGATCCGACCAGTCGCATCGGGGGCGGGGTCACAGGTGGGGGAGGGCGGGGGGGGGGGGGGGGGGTATAATCAACAAAATCAGCAAATTTCAAGTCAAAATATTGTACGGGGGGAGGGGAGGGGGCTAGGGTTTAAAGGGACACCCTGCATGATCTGAATGCATTCATACATTCTATCATATAGGAAATGCGTGATTAGTATGTTTGGTAGAACAAACTGTCCCATCCTAGATGTTTGTACTATAATAATCAACAAAATACAGAAGATTTCACGACAAAATATTAAACTATAAGTAGGTGGTGTCGGTTTAAAGGACGCCCTACACGGTCTGAAATCATCCATCCATATACAAGAATGCACACTATAGACTATGCGTCATTCCCTTTAAATTGCAGATGTCCCTATCCAGATCTCTGTATTATATAATAATCAACAAATACAGCAAATTTCAAGTCAAAATTTAAAGTATAGTCGGGCGCCCACAGTTTAAAGGACGCCCTGCACGGTCTGAAAGCATCCATATACAATGATGCACACTATAGACTATGCGTCATTCCCTTTAAATTTCAACATCTTTGTGTCGGGTTGCTACAAGATGTCCCCATCCAGATCTCTGTATTATATTATAATCAACAAAAGCAAATTTCAAGTCAAAATATTAAAGTATAGTCGGGCGGCGACGGTTTAAAGGACGCCCTGCACGGTCTGAAAGCATCCATATACAAGAATGCATACTATAGTCTATGCGTCATTCCCTTTAAATTTCAACATCTTTATCTCGGGTTGCTACAAGATGTCCCCATCCAGATCTCTGTATTATATAATAATCAACAAATACAGCAAATTTCAAGTCAAAATATTAAAGTATAGTCGGGCGCCGACGGTTTAAAGGACGCCCTGCACGGTCTGAAAGCATCCATATACAAGAATGCACATATAGTCTATGCGTCATTCCCTTTAAATTTCAACATCTTTATCTCGGGTTGCTACAAGATGTCCCCATCCAGATCTCTGTATTATATAATAATCAACAAATACAGCGAATTTCAAGTCAAAATATTAAAGTATAGTCGGGCGCCAACGGTTTAAAGGACGCCCTGCACGGTCTGAAAGCATCCATATACAAGAATGCATACTATAGTCTATGCGTCATTCCCTTTAAATTTCAACATCTTTATCTCGGGTTGCTATAAGATGTCCCCATCCAGATCTCTGTATTATATAATAATCAACAAATACAGCAAATTTCAAGTGAAAATATTAAAGTATAGTCGGGCGCCGACGGTTTAAAGGACGCCATGCACGGTCTGAAAGCATCCATATACAAGAATGCACACTATAGTCGATGCGTCATTCCCTTTAAATTTCAACATATTTATCTCGGGTTGCTAAAAGATGTCCCCTTCCAGATCTCTGTATTATATAATAATCAACAAATACAGCAAATTTCAAGTCAAAATATTAAAGTATAGTCGGGCGGCGACGGTTTAAAGGACGCCCTGCACGGTCTGAAAGCATCCATATACAAGAATGCACATATAGTCTATGCGTCATTCCCTGTATTATATAATAATCAACAAATACAGCAAATTTCAAGTCAAAATATTAAAGTATAGTCGGGCGGCGACGGTTTAAAGGACGCCCTGCACGGTCTGAAAGCATCCATATACAAGAATGCACATATAGTCTATGCGTCATTCCCTTTAAATTTCAACATCTTTATCTCGGGTTGCTACAAGATATCCCCATCCAGATCTCTGTATTATATAATAATCAACAAATACAGCAAATTTCAAGTCAAAATATTAAAGTATAGTCGGGCGCCGACGGTTTAAAGGACGCCCTGCACGGTCTGAAAGCATCCATATACAAGAATGCACATATAGTCTATGCGTCATTCCCTTTAAATTTCAACATCTTCATCTCGGGTTGCTACAAGATGTCCCCATCCAGATCTCTGTATTATATAATGATCAACAAATACAGGAAATTTCACGTCAAAATATTAAAGTATAGTCGGGCGCCGACGGTTTAAAGGACGCCCTGCACGGTCTGAAAGCATCCATATACAAGAATGCACACTATAGTCTATGCGTCATTCCCTTTAAATTTCAACATCTTTATCTCGGGTTGCTACAAGATGTCCCCATCCAGATCTCTGTATTATATAATAATCAACAAATACAGCAAATTTCAAGTCAAAGTATTAAAGTATAGTCGGGCGCCGACGGTTTAAAGGACGCCCTGCACGGTCTGAAAGCATCCATACAAGAATGCACACTATAGTATATGCGTCATTCCCTTTAAATTTCAACATCTTTATCTCGGGTTGCTACAAGATGTCCCCATCCAGATCTCTGTATTATATAATAATCAACAAATACAGCAAATTTCAAGTCAAAATATTAAAGTATGGTCGGGCGCCGACGGTTTAAAGGACGCCCTGCACGGTCTGAAAGCATCCATACAAGAATGCACACTATAGTCTATGCGTCATTCCCTTTAAATTTCAACATCTTTATCTCGGGTTGCTACAAGATGTCCCCATCCAGATCTCTGTATTATATAATAATCAACAAATACAGCAAATTTCAAGTCAAAATATTAAAGTATAGTCGGGCGGCGACGGTTTAAAGGACGCCCTGCACGGTCTGAAAGCATCCATATACAAGAATGCACATATAGTCTATGCGTCATTCCCTTTAAATTTCAACATCTTTATCTCGGGTTGCTACAAGATGTCCCCTTCCAGATCTCTGTATTATATAATAATCAACAAATACAGCAAATTTCAAGTCAAAATATTAAAGTATAGTCGGGCGGCGACGGTTTAAAGGACGCCCTGCACGGTCTGAAAGCATCCATATACAAGAATGCACATATAGTCTATGCGTCATTCCCTTTAAATTTCAACATCTTTATCTCGGGTTGCTACAAGATGTCCCCATCCAGATCTCTGTATTATATAATAATCAACAAATACAGCAAATTTCAAGTCAAAATATTAAAGTATAGTCGGGCGGCGACGGTTTAAAGGACGCCCTGCACGGTCTGAAAGCATCCATATACAAGAATGCAAATATAGTCTATGCGTCATTCCCTTTAAATTTCAACATCTTTATCTCGGGTTGCTACAAGATGTCCCCATCCAGATCTCTGTATTATATAATAATCAACAAATACAGCAAATTTCAAGTCAAAATATTAAAGTATAGTCGGGCGGCGACGGTTTAAAGGACGCCCTGCACGGTCTGAAAGCATCCATATACAAGAATGCACATATAGCCTATGCGTCATTCCCTTTAAATTTCAACATCTTTATCTCGGGTTGCTACAAGATATCCCCATCCAGATCTCTGTATTATATAATAATCAACAAATACAGCAAATTTCAAGTCAAAATATTAAAGTATAGTCGGGCGCCGACGGTTTAAAGGACGCCCTGCACGGTCTGAAAGCATCAATATACAAGAATGCACACTATAGTCTATGCGTCATTCCCTTTAAATTTCAACATCTTTATCTCGGGTTGCTACAAGATGTCCCCATCCAGATCTCTGTATTATATAATAATCAACAAATACAGCAAATTTCAAGTCAAAATATTAAAGTATAGTCGGGCGCCGACGGTTTAAAGGACGCCCTGCACGGTCTGAAAGCATCCATATACAAGAATGCACATATAGTATATGCGTCATTCCCTTTAAATTTCAACATCTTTATCTCGGGTTGCTACAAGATGTCCCCATCCAGATCTCTGTATTATATAACAATCAACAAATACAGCAAATTTCAAGTCAAAGTATTAAAGTATAGTCGGGCGCCGACGGTTTAAAGGACGCCCTGCACGGTCTGAAAGCATCCATATACAAGAATGCACACTATAGTCTATGCGTCATTCCCTTTAAATTTCAACATCTTTATCTCGGGTTGCTACAAGATGTCCCCATCCAGATCTCTGTATTATATAATAATCAACAAATACAGCAAATTTCAAGTCAAAATATTAAAGTATAGTCGGGCGCCGACGGTTTAAAGGACGCCCTGCACGGTCTGAAAGCATCCATATACAAGAATGCACACTATAGTCTATGCGTCATTCCCTTTAAATTTCAACATCTTTATCTCGGGTTGCTACAAGATGTCCCCATCCAGATCTCTGTATTATATAATAATCAACAAATACAGCAAATTTCAAGTCAAAATATTAAAGTATAGTCGGGCGCCGACGGTTTAAAGGACGCCCTGCACGGTCTGAAAGCATCCATATACAAGAATGCACATATAGTATATGCGTCATTCCCTTTAAATTTCAACATCTTTATCTCGGGTTGCTACAAGATGTCCCCATCCAGATCTCTGTATTATATAACAATCAACAAATACAGCAAATTTCAAGTCAAAGTATTAAAGTATAGTCGGGCGCCGACGGTTTAAAGGACGCCCTGCACGGTCTGAAAGCATCCATATACAAGAATGCACACTATAGTCTATGCGTCATTCCCTTTAAATTTCAACATCTTTATCTCGGATTGCTACAAGATGTCCCCATCTAGATCTCTGTATTATATAATATTCAACAAATACAGCAAATTTCAAGTCAAAATATTAAAGTATAGTCGGGCGGCGACGGTTTAAAGGACGCCCTGCACGGTCTGAAAGCATCCATATACAAGAATGCACATATAGTCTATGCGTCATTCCCTTTAAATTTCAACATCTTTATCTCGGGTTGCTACAAGATGTCCCCATCCAGATCTCTGTATTATATAATAATCAACAAATACAGCAAATTTCAAGTCAAAATATTAAAGTATAGTCGGGCGGTGACGGTTTAAAGGACGCCCTGCACGGTCTGAAAGCATCCATATACAAGAATGCACATATAGTCTATGCGTCATTCCCTTTAAATTTCAACATCTTTATCTCGGGTTGCTACAAGATGTCCCCATTCAGATCTCTGTATTATATAATAATCAACAGATACAGCAAATTTCAAGTCAAAATATTAAAGTATAGTCGGGCGGCGACGGTTTAAAGGAGGCCCTGCACGGTCTGAAAGTATCCATATACAAGAATGCACATATAGTCTATGCGTCATTCCCTTTAAATTTCAACATCTTTATCTCGGGTTGCTACAAGATGTCCCCATCCAGATCTCTGTATTATATCATAATCAACAGATACAGCAAATTTCAAGTCAAAATATTAAAGTATAGTCGGGCGGCGACGGTTTAAAGGACGCCCTGCACGGTCTGAAAGCATCCATATGCAAGAATGCACATATAGTCTATGCGTCATTCCCTTTAAATTTCAACATCTTTATCTCGGGTTGCTACAAGATGTCCCCATCCAGATCTCTGTATTATATAATAATCAACAAATACAGCAAATTTCAAGTCAAAATATTAAAGTATAGTCGGGCGGCGACGGTTTAAAGGACGCCCTGCACGGTCTGAAAGCATCCATATACAAGAATGCACACTATAGACTATGCGTCATTCCCTTTAAATTTCAACAACTTTATCTCGGGTTGCTACAAGATGTCCCCATCCAGATCTCTGTATTATATAATAATCAACAAATACAGCAAATTTCAAGTCAAAATATTAATGTATAGTCGGGGTCGACGGTTTAAAGGACGCCCTGCACGGTCTGAAAGCATCCATATACAAGAATGCACACTATAGTCTATGCGTCATTCCCTTTAAATTTCAACATCTTTATCTCGGGTTGCTACAAGATGTCCCCATCCAGATCTCTGTATTATATAATAATCAACAAATACAGGAAATTTCACGTCAAAATATTAAAGTATAGTCGGGCGCCGACGGTTTAAAGGACGCCCTGCACGGTCTGAAAGCATCCATATACAAGAATGCACACTATAGACTATGCGTCATTCCCTTTAAATTTCAACATCTTTATCTCGGGTTGCTACAAGATGTCCCCATCCAGATCTCTGTATTATATAATAATCAACAAATACAGCAAATTTCAAGTCAAAATATTAAAGTATAGTCGGGCGGTGACGGTTTAAAGGACGCCCTGCACGGTCTGAAAGCATCCATATACAAGAATGCACATATAGTCTATGCGTCATTCCCTTTAAATTTCAACATCTTTATCTCGGGTTGCTACAAGATGTCCCCATTCAGATCTCTGTATTATATAATAATCAACAGATACAGCAAATTTCAAGTCAAAATATTAAAGTATAGTCGGGCGGCGACGGTTTAAAGGAGGCCCTGCACGGTCTGAAAGCATCCATATACAAGAATGCACATATAGTCTATGCGTCATTCCCTTTAAATTTCAACATCTTTATCTCGGGTTGCTACAAGATGTCCCCATCCAGATCTCTGTATTATATAATAATCAACAGATACAGCAAATTTCAAGTCAAAATATTAAAGTATAGTCGGGCGCCGACGGTTTAAAGTACGCCCTGCACGGTCTGAAAGCATCCATATACAAGAATGCACACTATAGTCTATGCGTCATTCCCTTTAAATTTCAACATCTTTATCTCGGGTTGCTACAAGATGTCCCCATCCAGATCTCTGTATTATATAATAATCAACAGATACAGCAAATTTCAAGTCAAAATATTAAAGTATAGTCGGGCGGCGACGGTTTAAAGGACGCCCTGCACGGTCTGAAAGCATCCATATGCAAGAATGCACATATAGTCTATGCGTCATTCCCTTTAAATTTCAACATCTTTATCTCGGGTTGCTACAAGATGTCCCCATCCAGATCTCTGTATTATATAATAATCAACAAATACAGCAAATTTCAAGTCAAAATATTAAAGTATAGTCGGGCGGCGACGGTTTAAAGGACGCCCTGCACGGTCTGAAAGCATCCATATACAAGAATGCACACTATAGACTATGCGTCATTCCCTTTAAATTTCAACAACTTTATCTCGGGTTGCTACAAGATGTCCCCATCCAGATCTCTGTATTATATAATAATCAACAAATACAGCAAATTTCAAGTCAAAATATTAAAGTATAGTCGGGCGCCGACGGTTTAAAGTACGCCCTGCACGGTCTGAAAGCATCCATATACAAGAATGCACACTATAGTCTATGCGTCATTCCCTTTAAATTTCAACATCTTTATCTCGGGTTGCTACAAGATGTCCCCATCCAGATCTCTGTATTATATAATAATCAACAAATACAGGAAATTTCACGTCAAAATATTAAAGTATAGTCGGGCGCCGACGGTTTAAAGGACGTCCTGCACGGTCTGAAAGCATCCATATACAAGAATGCACACTATAGACTATGCGTCATGCCCTTTAAATGTCAACATCTTTATCTCGGGTTGCTACAAGATGTCCCCATCCAGATCTCTGTATTATATAATAATCAACAGATACAGCAAATTTCAAGTCAAAATATTAAAGTATAGTCGGGCGGCGACGGTTTAAAGGACGCCCTGCACGGTCTGAAAGCATCCATATGCAAGAATGCACATATAGTCTATGCGTCATTCCCTTTAAATTTCAACATCTTTATCTCGGGTTGCTACAAGATGTCCCCATCCAGATCTCTGTATTATATAATAATCAACAAATACAGCAAATTTCAAGTCAAAACATTAAAGTATAGTCGGGCGGCGACGGTTTAAAGGACGCCCTGCACGGTCTGAAAGCATCCATATACAAGAATGCACACTATAGACTATGCGTCATTCCCTTTAAATTTCAACAACTTTATCTCGGGTTGCTACAAGATGTCCCCATCCAGATCTCTGTATTATATAATAATCAACAAATACAGCAAATTTCAAGTCAAAATATTAAAGTATAGTCGGGCGCCGACGGTTTAAAGTACGCCCTGCACGGTCTGAAAGCATCCATATACAAGAATGCACACTATAGTCTATGCGTCATTCCCTTTAAATTTCAACATCTTTATCTCGGGTTGCTACAAGATGTCCCCATCCAGATCTCTGTATTATATAATAATCAACAAATACAGGAAATTTCACGTCAAAATATTAAAGTATAGTCGGGCGCCGACGGTTTAAAGGACGCCCTGCACGGTCTGAAAGCATCCATATACAAGAATGCACACTATAGACTATGCGTCATGCCCTTTAAATGTCAACATCTTTATCTCGGGTTGCTACAAGA
>JBAMJV010002226.1:297500-319972 GCA_037951105.1 Echinarachnius parma | reverse complement strand
ACACACACACACACACACACACACACACACACACACACACACACACACACACACACACACACACACACACACACACACACACACACACACACACACACACACACACACACACATATCTGATTGTATAAATCATCTTTATTTATTTGAATAAATCCAAATGTTACAAAGAAGGGATTCTAACCCAGGTCCAAGATACAAGTTGAAAATAATTCTCCTTCTGACAATGACAGGGTGAACCAAATAATAAATACACGAATAACAGGAATGGTCTATAAGTACATAAAACTTACAAATAATAACACATTTCGCATTTTTGAAGCAGTGAGAATGAAACAACCAAACATTTCTGTTTCCCAAAAAGAGCACTTTATTGAATTGTATATTATAATTATACTTAGTATCCTTAGTATTTCAATAAACTAGGGGTATTACCATAGTTGAATAACTATTTATTAGGATGAGCAATTAACAATACACAATTAGTCTTTCATTTAGTGACTTGACTTTAAACAAAAAAATGATGTACGTTTATAACTTCCAGAGCTCCGCAAACTTAATGAAAACAAATAAAACTTTCACCAATCTATCATTTTCATAGTACAGAAGAATGTACCAGGAATGAGTCCAGTACACCAACAATTACAGACAAAACATTTGCTCCTGAAATGCGTTAATCAACATGTGACAAACTCACAATCATGTTCATGTTAGTGCGCGGACTTTGATGTCACTTAGATAAAATCAAAAGGGTTTCGAAAAGAGGATGAAATAAATCATAGACAAAGAGTAATCTCAAATAAATGACAAAGTTTACTATACTGCAGAATATTCTGTATCAACTGGTATCCGAATCATTATGAAATTCAATATCATATTTCTGATCAAATTGGTGCAATTAAAGAGATCTAGTACCTTTGTTGACACTTGCTCTCATATAATAATGATTTCACAATAGGTATTTAGCTGATAGGTATAAATGATAAATATATTATAATGAATTAATTGCTTGGTGATTAATAACTTAGAACAGTTCCAATTATGAATGATTAGCAATTATGCTCAATGATTTGATATTTGTTCTTTGTGTAGTGTAGCTTCGTTATAGTGATTTTACTTTAGTACATTTTGTACTTAACATTAATGTTCCAATTCATTTAAATGCGAATGTAACAATTGCTATATTATATTATTTATACTATGTATGTTTTGATGTTCAATGTACACTGATCCTTTCAGCACTGCTGCTGATCAGTTTGAAATGTATACCAAAATAAATAAATAAATAAATAAATAAATAAATAAAATACATGCAAAAACTGGTAAATGGTTGATAACTGTTTATGTCTGTGATTTGATATGTCCATTGAGTAATATAGAAACATTCCATGGTAAATGGATGTCATATGACCGAGTCATGGGCAAATATGCAATGTGATATTCACTAACTCGATCATTGCACTAAATTTGTACACATTTATAATTATCCAGTAGATAGTTATAAATCTGAACACTACAATCATATATTTTTTTACGGAAGAAAAATTAGGAAAATTCGTAACTGATTATGATCAAACAAAGTCTATTAAAATCAACCTATTTTTCCTAACAAAAATATAACTTGAAGCGCCGTCTCAACTAATGTACTATCCTGTTATATGCAGGTCTAATAAAAAGGTATTTTTCTGAAATCCTGTGATACTGCAAATCTTAGCCATGTGCAATATCTCACGAAAAGTAGTTTGATAATGCATGATTTTTAATTTATAATATAAGACTAGAACTATTTAATGTGCAATTCAAACATAACAAAAGATACATTGTATAATTTTGTTCTTCTTGTAAGGAATTATATGAGGAAGCATAAATATATATACATGAAGTTGAATTAACATAGTTTTTAATGTTTCGCAAAAGAAAAATTTGTTCTATCACATTAAACAAGTTATGGAACTGAATCCTAAGTATACCATATACGTATATTGGTGTATGTAATTTGTTGGTGTATGTAATTTGTTGGTGTTGTGAATGTAGCGCTTGAATTTTAAGGGTGATCCTGATTGGTTCATGGTCACAATGGGAGCTGGACTCTCGTCACTCGCTTTTGTCATCTGCCAATGAAAAACAAAACAATTTCAACAAATAACTTGTACATTTCATATGCAATATGAATAAATATAAATTTGCATCACATGTATCTATGCATCTATAAAATGTAAATGGTGTTGCATTATTTATTATCAAGAAAATAATGTATTCAAGAAGTCAAAGGGGAGTCAATAAAGAAATGGACTAACAATCTTAGCTGAATCTTGATCTATACCTTTTCTATACCTTTCGAGCATGGTTGAGTTATAACTATTAGTTTGTAGTGTTGTTGTGCAGGTTTTGGTTACTAAAGCTCAGCCTTACCAAAACTGTACTATCCCTTTAAGAAAACAATGCGTACAAATAAGAGGAAACCATTAATCCATGGTTGAGTAAGCACACATTTTGGAGTATTTTCAAAATTCACAGAAGTAATCTGATTATTGCAGTTTGCGCTGTTTATAATTTATTACAATGAATGCATTTAACCACACGTGCCATTATAAAGTAGAAATGGATGGAATAGCAAACAGCATTGTTTTACAAACCATAATGAAAGCATGAAGTCACATGTGCTGTTTCTCAACAATGTACAGGCATGCACGGTTTATTTTGAATTTTGAAATTGGGTAATTTTCGTTTAATATGTGTTAATTCAACAATGCAGGGATGAATATCTCTGATTTCCACACTAAATGTACATAACAACTTTATAAATACTATGGTAAGATGACAACCTGAAACAATTATCGGTTTTGAGCAGTTGTTTAGGGTATAATTAGTTACTTTTTGTATTCGGCTTATATGCAGATTGGCCACATCGAATCGCTTTGTAGCTTTACGCGGGCTTACCTAATTCACATGATTAAAATTATGTCGATGTTGCATTAAACCATAATTTTACCACAATTATAAGATGAGGGATAGTTGGGAAAGCTAACAAAAACATTGGTCGGTCAGAAATAGCTCCATTGACTGCACAGGAAGCCCTTATGTCTCTTGCTTTGCTTTGCCTTTAATTCGTTGTTTTCAATGATTTGCCAAATTTGGGACTGTAGAGAACTGTCTGTTGAACACTCACCTGCTGTCGCTGATTCCTTCCCCTTCTTCTTGTTTCCTAGAGCACGAACGACTTGCACTGTCTTCTGGTCAGCTGGAGGAAAAGAAGGATATCAATCAACATAATAATTATTACATTGATGGAAACAAATCAGTTATCAGTGATTTCTTAGTATGCTCCACACGTTACACTGAAGTCTTTATTTTAGGCCAGTTATAGGGGATAAAGGCAATAAGTCCCGCAATAAATCAAGTTTTGTTTTAGTTAAGAGAACTGTACATAACACAAACCTTCCTTAATTGCTTAGTTGTTTGAACAAATGTGCGCAAGTTACAACAAGTCATGTATTTGAGACAATTTTTGAGAGAATTATTGATAGCTTATAGTTCATTACACAAAACGCATTAATTTCAATGTTTAATATACCGGTCTTTAATCACCGATAATACAATTTATATAGAAGTAGTTATTTTGAATACATACGTATGTGTAAACATTAATTATTTGCGTTATGCACACAAACGCAAAAGCATCAGCAACTATTGAAAACATTTAATTTATCCGGAAACATCCTTTCATCAAGGAAAAGGGAGCAACTATAATAGACCAACCTCCACACGGTGGAATTTCATCGTCGAATTGGCCATTCCCACAGCAGCGGACAGTGGTGGATTTGCAACAGTTTGCATCGGCCGCATTGGTGCACAGGAATGTGCATTCAGTGCTGGCAGGTACGGTAGAGTTCTGTGGACACTGCCCGTCTATGTTCACTAACGAGTCGGGGTAGGAGGCGACGTAACAAGGGTTTTCTGGCGAAAGGGTAAATACAATTATAGGTGAAAACATAAAACATTACTTATTTACCGCAAAATATGATTTACACTACAATCTCTACCTGCTTTATATGAAGACATTGTCCACAAACAAATACCTACCAAGCTATTTTTTATTTATTTTCGTATTTATTTATTTATTAATTTCAATAACTCTATTTCCAAAAGTTTGAATCATAAAAAAAAAAAATAACATAATGTTCATATACATCAGAATAATACAAATACAATTACATAAAAATGGAATTTATAACTTTTGTGATATATTTTGTTATAAATTGAAAGATATCCAAATGTGGAAATAAGGAATATCCGTGAAGCTCAGAGAGCTTGAATAGAAGAAAATATTATTAGATAGTAGTTACATCAATTGAAATGTGCCTTTTACATTCCAAATACAATTCAAGTCTTACTTTAATCTTATGAAATTATCTATTTTTTTAAAATTTTTTTTTATTGTAATACAATAATGTTTAGTTATGTATATTATGTATTCATATATCCCCATCCCCAATCTCCCACCCTCCTCCTCCCCTCAGGTCCCCCACCGTCTTACCTTCGATCAATCCGATCGAGGTCAAATGATCGACGAGGGCATTGATTGTATTTCTGCGAGCCTCCTCATAGGTGTCTGAATACCTGACGACCACCGTGAACGGCATATCGATGTCGGATAACTCTGCCAGACCATCGAATACCACGGGATGAGTCAATGGTTGGTAAATCCGCCCGCAAGTTCTCCACGTTATCTTCAGACCGCACAGCGACTCCTGTATTAATAGTGAAACATAATTTGATGATAAAACGAAACTCGCGTGAGATTAAAGGGAGAGATCCTCTTTTGCAAGCCAAAATTCAAAAGTTGCGAGGTTATTGTCTTATATGAAAGGAAACATCATTTAATAGCATGCCTGAAAAAATTAGGGCTTGAAATCTCTTTTTCGTGGAGTTATAGACCTAAAACTTAAACTGAGGGACGTCGCGACGCGTCGGTTTAATGGGTACATACGTATTTCCGGCCGGTGAGTAAGTTCGTACACTGATTACACGGAGTGCCAGATCGGTATGCATGACCCCTACATGACCCGCGCTAGCTACGTGACCCGCGCATAAGTACTAATGTGTGAGTGTTTACCAAGCAAAATACCCAAACATCGCTTAAACTGACTACATGTAATTATATATTCTTTATTTTTGAGATCTTTTTCCGTGACATACATTAACAAATGTCGGCTTCACAATACCTTTACGAGAATTAGTACTATATTGTTGTAATATTATGCTAAATCAGTTGAACTCCTTTATTGACCGATATATAGTTTAAATGGAGGGACGCATTCGTTTTTCCTTCGTAGAATCCAAATTAGAGGGCTGTTCGCTCTGATTTTTTTTTGTTACATTGATCCCCATCCGTCAACTGAAAGCTGTTCAGACAGTTTTGTAAAAGTGGACCTGTCCCTTTAAAGGGATCTAGTAACTTTGTTGAGATGTGCAAAAACTGATGAATGGTTGATGCAATGTATACTGTTGTTATCTCATATGTCCTCAGGGTATTGTGTGAAAATTTCAGGTCAAATGGACAATGTATGGCCAAGTAATGAGCGAAAATGCAAAGTGATATTGGGTGATTTTCACCAACTCACTGCATTCACTTTGTACAGGGATGAAAATCTCGCCCGGAGATTTTCTTATCTAAATACTTCAATCATACATATCTTTGTAATGAAAGGGAAATTTGAAAAACCGAAAGCTGTCCAATGATTTTATTGTTAATACGAATACAACAAGGTATAAAGGAACCGCTAGAATTACAATTTTATTTTGAGGATTTGGCTAAATGTAGTTATGCACGCCATATTGTTGGTTGGAGCCTTGAACTCGAGCGAATCAAGCCTATTTTTCTTTGCTCATGTTCTTTTTTATTTGAAATAATTATGGTCACATGCAGTTTCATTTATGTATGAAATTTTGATGAATACAAATCTGCACCTTCGTCCAATTCGCGTGATCCCTCGCACTTTCCTTACAAAAGTCGATTTAATTATCCTTGGGTTAGTGCCATGTTTATAATTATATCTTCTGACTATAACGAGCAATGAAAAGGGTTCCAAAGGAACTTCCCCCATTCAAGTGGCCTTTGTGGCTCGATGGTTGAGCACCGGTCTAACAATCCGAAGGGCTCGGGTTCGATTCTCGGCGAAGCCTTTTTTCTTCGCTAATTTTCATAATGTATATGCATTACCCTTCTTTCTGGTATTGCGAGGGTATAACGGATGCAATTCGTGCGTCACAAAGGATTGCACGCACGAGGAAACTGTGAAGTTAAATTATTATTCAGTGGCGAATGATTACACACTACGAAAAATGGGTCACTTTTTCACCCTTATTTTTGCCACACTAGTATAAAGGTGCTGCCAGTATGGCAAACAAAGGGTGAAAAGGTGACCCATTTTTGTATTAGTGTGTAGGGGCACACCTTAATTATAACTTTATTTTTACACAAATTGTCCCCTTATGTTTGTTATTGTTTTAGCACATTATTAGGGAGCCCGGTGTCACGCTAAATCCGTACGCACTGCGAAATCCGTACGCAGTCGCAAATACGCATGCGCACCTGTGGGAAAATTGCCTGCAAAATTCGTTCCCATTCATGCCATTTGTAATAAATCATGCAAAATCCCTCCTTGAGGCTCCTTGCAGCACAAAGTGTTGTCAAAACCCGACGGTGGATTAAGACAATCCATTTACGCCATTTAAAAATATGATAAAACATGTGTCAATTTGTTATTTGAATGAAATAGCGGCGTAATAATGGACATGATTTTCGCAAGACACGCACCATATATAGGCATAACTGTCTAAGCGCATGCGCATATGCGACTGGGTACGGATTTCGCAGGTCACGGATATAGCACCACACCGGTTTCCCCGCCCCCCTCCCCCGTATCAATCTACGCCACTGATTACAGTTCAATGTAACCGAGTATATTTACTGCCACGTCGCAACAAGTTTCACTAGCACACGAAGTAGTTCTTCATCCATATTATTGTCCAACAATATTATTGGACATGAAATTATGTTAAATTCTCCAATTTCACCACGTGCGATAAACTTAACCCCGGCTTATCACTTTATTGGTCTATTCAGCCAGTGAAAAGTGCATTATTATCAGAGCAGCCTATTAGAAGGTTATTGTGTATGTTGTGTTTGTAAAAAGTACTCACCTCACCAATGCGATATCCTGGTAAGAATTTGGACCACTTGCAAGTTTTCTTGAATTTCACTATGGAATCTTGGCATACAAAAAATGGACAAAAACAAAGTTAATGTCGTTTGCTTTGGTCCATATTTCCTTGCATTTCATCCAAGTATTGATAAGTCTCCTCTTGTTTTTTCTATTTGATCTATTTTCCTAAATCAAAATTATAAACATTACAAAGAATAAAACAATTAATGGACACAATGAAATCGTAAATAAATAAAAGTAAAGTAAACAAAAAATATACATACAGCCTCTATAGTTAAGAAACTTACCTTAGACTTATTGTATATAGCTCCTACCCTATAGTTGAGCACTGTCCGAATACTTGCAGTTCATCATTATACTTTCGACTTTTGCATTATATTATGTAAGACTGAACTTTAGAGACATGAACTTTAGAGATTATTATTTCAAAGGGAAATGTGTTAATTTTTTAGTAAGAAAGTTTATACAAAGGAAGTTACTCTAGACGAACTTGAAATACATTCACAATTACCATAACCATGATAACGGCAAACAAAACATAATTCACCCTCCCTCCATCTACAGTATCCAGCAATGTTTTTCCCCCTCACCCCAGCGTCTCTCTCCCATCTCCTCTCTCTAGTATCAAACACTAAACTGGCAAAGACTTTTTTTTTTCTTTCTTTTTTTTTTTACTTAAAGGGGTAGTACACTTTTGGTAAAGCTGAGCTTTAGTAACACAAATCTGCACAATATCATACAAACGAATGGTTATAAATCCTGCATGAGATGTTATATTGCAATAATGATTAAATAGAGAGATCATCAACAACAATTTAATAACCTCTGTTGAAAATTTTTGAAATAGTGTTAGCATTCTTTTTTTCAATTTAAAAAAAAATCATCGAATAAATCTGGGCATCAGATTTTTTCCGATCGGATATAATGTATGTATTGTTAATGTAGCCGTTTCTGAACCGATTTTGATGTAATCCTCTTTCAAATGTTACACTCAGTTTTTCATTATCTCACAAACAAATTATTTCGTGCAACGCCCTCTATACCAAAACTGAACAACCCTTTAAAGGAATAGTATAGTTTTGGTCAAGCAGAATTTTATTGACTAAGAGATTGTAAGTTACCATTAATATATGTACAGTTATAATTCAATGATGCGTGATTGGTAAGAAAGCATATAAATAATTAACACAAGAGGGCGCCCGTTAGACGCATCAAGTTGCAACCACTTTTTTTTATAAAAACCAAAAAATGAATGTGATAATTGGTTAAAATAATTATTCAATAAAGAGATCACCAAAAACAATTTTGAAACCAGTTTGGCATTTAAAAAAAAATGGACTGGATTTTTAATTATCTTTAAAATATTTTTTTAAATAATAGTCAAAGTTTTCGATTTTTTTTTTAATATCCTTTACATTTTAGTCCCCAAAGTGTATTCAGATTGATTATAATTACGGATATTACAACTATTTCTGAACCGATTTTGATAATAACAAAACTTGTTCTGTCTTCAAAATTGTATGCTCTTTCAAATTGTACAATTATTTCTCGAAGCGCCCTCTAAAACATAACTGAACTCTCCCTTTAAATGTATATCAAAATAATTCACGTATTCACATACACATCCATTACACACATACCTTCATCCGTGTGGTAACGTTCTGAAGCTTTGTAATTTGACTGTGGTTCTGTAGTGGGTAAAGGAACAATGAAAATGTAAAAATCTTAGTTTAATCCATAATTATTATATTATAAGATTCATAATATTGCAGAAATTCAAGTCTTTTTCGAAATAACAAAACTATGGGTCAATCAGATATGCACGGTCAAGACATATGTATCATTGGATCTGATATAATGGCAATAATGAGTTAATGGCTATTTAACGTACATGTATGTCACCACCTCCATTTAAATAATAATGGTGCACACATTCAAAGTTTAAATTGCGATACCATCATGCACTGAAATGGGCCACGAAAAACTTTCAACAATTTAGAAACTATTGTGTTTTAACACCCGTAACACACCACGGAATAGCCTGGTCACACACTCTGCACTTCCGTAACCGTGAAAAGAGCCACGTCAGTTAACAGGTTTAGTGTACGAAGCATACATGCATGCTGACATTTTAGCTCGAATTAATAGCAACAGAACAACCACGTTTTTTCTACATGTTAACGAAAATGCAATTCGTGGCTCTTTCGGTGAGGCTTTACGGGGGGAGGGGGGAGGGGGGGAGAGGGGTGACAGGGATATGCAATGCCATGGCAGTATAACGCATTCGAAATAATCCTAATTAACAATCGAACGGGGTTAAATCTAGACTATTATCGTATTATACATATTGTGATATACTCTGTATTTCGCTGTGTTCTTGTGAAAAACGTGGGGTATATGCCTACCACTTTGAGTAGCAATGGATGCTGCTCCCGAAACGAGAACGATCACCGCCAAAATGACCGAAGAACGGAGAGTAGCCATTGTTTGATCCACACTGAGTCAGTTTTCCTCTTCAAATCTAGACATGATAATAATGAGCAATTAACTACCAATAACAAACTAATTTACTCATAAACAAGCCCTACAAAGAATGGAAGACATTTCTTTGATTAAGCATTACGTACAGAAAAAAAGTCATAAAATGTTCCCGTTTGGATTGAAAATGTGTATATTTAACCCATACGTTTTTTGTTAAAAAATCCCCGCAATTATTCATGAAATTTATGTTTTCTTCAAATTCTAGACATAAAATCTGCTGTAGGCATTCCTAATCCTATTGACCATACCCCCTTTGATATGTTATGAACTTTTGTGTCTTTAAAAGGTAATGAAAGTGACAAAATAGTGTAAACAATTACAAAAATTGGACAAAAAGTGCTTTGTCCAATAATTTTGTCCAAGGCTGTATGTGAGAAATAATTGTGAGTTACTAGATCCCTTGAAAATGCCCTGTAATAAACCAGGAAACATTTTTGGATAGCTTTTCTATTCAAGATACTTTATTTTCAACACCTTTTCTTTATACTTAAAACGCCAACTAAAGCATAAATAACTTTTGTATCCAAATATCTGTTCAATCGAGTTTATTTTACTGAAGAAATTGACCAAACAAATAATCAACTTACCGTCTTTCTGCAGAGACAGATTTCCACTGGCAAGTTTCAGTTTGAAATTAAACTTTTATCATTAAAATTTTCTATTCATGTGGAGGAAGTTATGCGATTAAAACCATGATTCACAACAAGATACATATCACAACATTTACTTAATTGAGTCTAGCTCATAGCGCATTCACTGGGATTTATATTACTATTCTCATAGCGATTTCATGGGAATATCTTTTATCACTATTTGTTATCTTATTACCTCCCAGGTAGTAGAAAACAACATAAACTAACACTTATTCAGATCTGAACTTCGTCAAAACAGAGTACCCCGAAGTTTCCCCTTCTGTATTCAGAGTTACCCATTCAAGCAGTCCCATTTTGCAATCAATTCTTTGCCAAACAATGAACAACAACACAAAACTCCCCGATACGAACAATAGATATCACGTCAAGGGGAAAAACGCTCTCATTTTGTACATGACGATCAAACTTTGAAAGTGTGATATGAAATAACTAGAAGCCAACCGCTCGACGCCGTGCGTGCCCCGCATAGGATAAGTACTGTACAATAATCCGCGCATGCGATCCGAGTCTTATTGCATGAATAAACGTACAAACATAATTATGCGTGATTGATTCATCGAACATTTTTCCCGTGATCGGGATTTAGAGCGCTATATGGATTTAGAAGACACAGAGATTTAATATATTTATATAATTATATACTGTACATGTTCTCATCCACTTAAATACATGACAGAATCGTCAATTCAGAAGAAGTTTTTAAGAATAAGTAAGTTGCATAAAAACAAAGTTACTGGAAAGTAATCTGTTCCGGAATGTTTTGGTGCTATTGCTTATCTCTTTTGTAGGCATCGTCAAATACAGTAAAACGGTCCATGAATTTGGAAACTAACACATTTGTATGGTCTGCATTATAATGAAACATCTATTATCTATAGGAAGTTAAGGAGTATTTTAAGGGATAGTACAGATTTGGTACGAGAAAAGCAGGTACAAGAAATAATTTTGTTGTTAGGTAACGAACAAGTAAGTGTCATACATTATACTGAAAAGGCATAATTATGGAATCAATGTGGGACCACATTTAGGTTATTCGAATGATGCATATTTGGTTATTAAATGGACTTAGTAACACTGCCCAAATACTCAAAAATTACTTGGAACTCTAGTGGTTCTCTCATATCTTATCATATCATATTATTGGAATCCCATTTTCTTTGCCTTCTTTTAATCACAATATATTTCTGGTCAGTTTCTCTATATGTTTGAATTAAAAGATATTTACGATTGACAGATTGAAGTGTTCAGATATGAAATTGTCTACGGGATAATTTCATCCCGTGTACAAAGTGAGTACAATGGATTAGTGAATATCACTTTGCATTTTTGCTCATATCTCAGCCAAAAACTATCAAATTAACGTGAAATGTTCACACATCACTTAGTGGACATATCAATTCACTCCAATACACATATAAATCACTCATCACTTTTTGCACTTGCCAAAAGTTTCTAGATCCCCTTTAAAATGATATAAACAATTATGGATAATTCAGCTGTTTCTGATCGATTTTTATAAAATATTTGTTATCCAGTTTCCCTTTCATATTGCACTTAGCATGTTTAGTTGTCCATTTAGCTCACAACAAAATATATTTAGACTTGACGCGTGTTCTCAATTATCAAAAGAAATGTATACCTTTTAATTATTGTTTCCCTTGTAAGTTGTGACTGTCGACCATTTCAGAAAACAGACAAAATAACTGACAGAAAAAAGGGAATCTTCCTGTTTAATGATAAAATACATGTTTATTTCTTCTTTTACAAACAAATCATAAACAAGCATGTAGGATAAACAAACTGTTTAATACTCCTCAAAACATACATTTACCTATTAACAAGCTACACTATCGCATAACACTATTTGTGTAACTGAACTAATGTTTTAGATTACGGCACTGATTTGAAAGAGCTTACATGTTTTTCGAGCTTACAATTACTATTCTTTGATGTCAGCAATCAAATTTCTGTGATAAGGTCCTCATTATTTAGAAGCAAATATTCGTTTTCCGGTTAAGTATACCTAGACATTGAATTATACCTCTGTCACTCATCATGGTAACAATTATGACAAATGTACTTACATGTACGAGATGCTCTTTTTGCAAAATATACACATAATAATTATGTTACTGAAGATGAATAATGTTGAGATACAAACAAATTCTCTTTGCCTAGTTTAAAGGTAATGTACAGCATAGTTGAAGGACACATTGCAAAACTGGTATATTCGAAGGTGAGATATCAATACATAGATATTTATAGTTTTGTTTTTCTTCTGTAAAATACATTTTTTTCTACCTTTTATCAATCTTTTCTATTGTGAATATATGCTACAATATATGCTATTTTTAAAAGGCAACGAGGGACCATTTCTACAATAATAATAATAATAATATATTCGATTTATATAGCGCCTAATATAAAATTATCTCTAGGCGCTTTACAAAATAATACAGAATAAACTTAATGCATATTAACTTGCTTCACTTTACAATAGTTATCTTATTCTAAAATTAAATAACAATTTACAACATAACAAAAGGCAAAGAAAATTAACTACATAAGCGTAATTCATTAAAACAAAAGCCTAGTAACAACTCGATCAAACACTGACTTCTACAGATTACATAATTTACATGTTAAAGAGATGAGTTTTCAGTGCACTTTTATATGATTCAAAGGAGGTCATGGATCGAATGTGATGGGGGAGATGGTTCCATAGGGTGGGTGCAGTGACGCTGAATGACCGGTTTCCATAGTGCTGTGTGTTGAATCTTGGAATCTGAAGAAGATGTTGGTTTTGTGAGCGAAGAGCGCGGGTAGGAGTGTAGATGTACATACATACTGTGGTTTTTAATTACTTCCCCACTTTTGTTTGTTTATTCATTTAATTGTAACCAATCATGCATTTGATGTTGATGCATTGTTATTTTACAAGTGGAAATAAATAGAAACTGAAATTCAACAAATTGAAATTAAAATTGAAAATGAAATAGATAGATTTGATATATTCATTTTATTGTCCACATTTAAAAAACATTGAAATTTGGCCTCCACTGGCGTAAAAATTTAAATAATATTACATTCACATGGTGACATGGTAACATAATTTATACAGAATGAAGTGCATTATAAACAAACATGAGACGAATATGCAATCCTAAAAGAAGGGCAGCAAGAGGAAGTGGAAATTCAAAACACCCCGACAGTATAAAAAAAATGTCCCATAATATAATCGTAATATCAAATAATTAAAAAGAACACACATAAAATCACATATCAAAATTACATAGTACAAAATGTTATTCTATCTATATGTGAATATTGTAAAGGCAAAGTATAGTGCGTGTCGGTCATTTATCAAATTTAAATGATACAAGATATTTGAAAACGAAGAGACAGGATGATAATAGTAGTCATGTGTAAAATACATTATTTAAAAATATACAAAGTTTCCATCCAATCTACGTGAGGCTCGAAACTGCTATAACGTAAAATTATACCATACCAAAATTTCCTTTTCAAAGTCTTTTTGCGAAGTCCTTTAAAGTAATCCATTAACATTGCCAAATTCAACCACATTGTCCACACTTCTCTTGTACCATGTTGTTTGGCTTACAGAATAATGAAATGGTTAGTGACTTTTCAAATGTCTCCCTAATTAAAGAGATATTTTAGCTAATCAAGTTTGACTGTAGTCATAGTATCCAAATCCACATACTTTGTGTGAACGATTGGTGGATGAAATCTGACATAAATGTTCACTTTTTCCAACTAGGTAAACATCATTCATTCCCTTTCAAACTTTCACACACATCATTGATAAGAATTGCACGATGATAATGGCATAATTAAGATTGAAGTACCGAATATCACTTTTGGACAAATCACAGCAAGTTAAGGGGTCACGAAATCAGTCTAAGCAGAGCTCAAACCAGAGCTCAAACCAAGATGTCACGCGTTTAAATCATCTCCTTCCAGATAGATGTCGTAAATGTACAGTGCTTGAATTTGAGGGTAATCCTGATTGGTTAAAGGTCACCGTGTGACTCTTGAGCTCGACTCCCCGCACTGCTCACTCGATTCTGCAAATTGTTAGAGAGGAAATGTAAAAGATTACACATTTTACAAAAAGACAACCTATTAAGCAATTTCATGTAAAGAATACTCATTAAGTAGTTGACCGCGTAAATTTACCTACACAATTCTAATATATTTAAAATTCGGACTCCAATATATGAAGATTTTTAATTATCAACAAAATTCAAATAAGGTCAGCTAGTGTGTTAATATGTCATCGCTTTTGGGTATCTTGGTAGACACATTGTCGATTGAAAGATAAAAAACAAAATTATTACTGATATGGAGGGTCTTTATAATTATCATTGTTATCATATGGGGAAACTACACTATAAGGGGTGTCCCCTTAAACAAATCGAACGGCATACTTCCAATACCATGGGGAAAAATAGCTGTTTGCACTGGATGGGCTGTCTTTTACGAAGAAAAATTAATCAAGATCAGCAATTTTGTAGGAGAAGATAAGGGCAAAATGTCAGGCTTCTGACAATTTGCCTCTTTTGCTTGACATAGTACACATGACTGCTGAGTATTCTTTACGATTCGCGGCTTAGCTTTGGAACCATGGATTGTTTTAGTAACAAAGGTGTATTGTTTTCTGCTATAACAAGCGGAAGAGGCGAATATTCAGGCCAAATGTGAGTTGAATTTGGAAAACATTTCAATCTCAACATCATGTATGGACGTACAGACTAATTTTTGCTGGTGGGCGGGGGGGGGGGGGGGGGGGGGGGGGGCAATGTCTTTTGCCTTAAACATCCATTTCGTTTTCAACCGACAAGCAGAATTTAAAAAAAGTGATAATAAATTATTTAGTTTAGGGAGAAATGTTTACTTATCACTTGCTTTTTTATTCTGTTGTCTTCTGTCCCAATGTCTTCCATCCCATGACATTCAAGAAGACCTAGATGAAAAATACATCGATCAAAATTATTGAATTTGTGGAAAATCATTAATAATTACATATTATATTTTACACAATGATTGCTTTTAACTTTGACATATTGACGGATTCAACAACTCTATTTTGAGCTGTAAAATATTAGAATAAAGTCAGATTTCACCTCGTATATACTGGCATGACTATTACTAAGCAAATTAGCCAGTACTACGTTATACTTGTTCATGGTCGTGTGGATCGGCGACTAAAGTGGCTCATCTACTGGACTTGTCCAGTGAGGAGGATGGCTAAACATCCAACATGATTAAAAAATAAATGATGACAAAGGATGGAGGAGCTTTCTGTGAGCCCATGGCCATCTAGCATTAGGGTGCTGATCAGGGATCATGGGTGCGCGAGTGATGAACCCCCCCCCCCCCCCCCCCCCATAATCAGGTTTTTTTCCCCCTCTGTGCAAGCGAAGACAAAACACTGTCAGGGCTTATAACTCTAAAACGCAGAGAAAAAAACAAACACGGATCAGGGTGGTGTTTCACAAGATTTTTAGTTGAACTTACCTCTGAGTTGGACCTAACAATTATAGAAATCCATTTGTAGCCTTGGAATAAAGCATATTCCAAAAGCAAACAAATACGAGTATTTACAAACTTAAACAAAAATGTATATAAAATATTACTGATTTCAATCAAAATGTATGCCTTTTAAAAGAAATGTTCTAACAAGTTTACAAAGAAACTAACGGCTTTCCATAATAGTGCGGTCCAACTAAGAGTTAAGTTCAACTTTTAATCTTTGTGAAACAACCCCTGGTATGGGATTTACTCTATTCATGCGATGTTTCTTTCCGTAATGGTAATGATTTAGTTTCTTTCAAAAGTGGGACAAACGAATTTCGTGATATCAGAATTCGAACGAATAAAGGACACTCTGACCTGTCGATAGGGCTAGCTTTAATAGACTGCTGATATATGCCTGCATGGGCTGGTCTCTTCTGTTATATACACACATATATTACTATAACTTAAATATAAACTATTATGTGTAATATGGTACTTTACCTTCATTTTCTTCATTTTCCCGATTTGGACGTCTCTAACAGAAAGAAAATAAACATTATAAGGTATACATTCATTTACATGCATTAATATATGAATATTAATTGATAACTAAATGACTAATATGTCAATCTTGAATTTTTCCCGCCACTCAACACATAAGTTATGCAAGATATTATGACAAATTATTAAGTCAAGTGGTTCATGGGGTGAGCTTATCCCTATTACTGAAACCTAGGGTTTATAAAGGGACTTAGTAACATTGTCCAAATCCTAAAAAATCCAATTTGAATTCTAGCGGTTCCCTCATACCTTGTTGTATTCGTAATAAAATCATGGGACAAGTTTCGGTTTTTAAAATTTCCCTTTCGTTACAAAGATGTGTACGATTGAAGTGTTCAGATAATAAAAAAAACTCCGTTGGAGTTTTGAAACCATGTACAAAGTGAGTGCAGTGAGTTAGGGAATATCACTTTGCATTTTTGCTCATTACTCGGCCATGCAACGTCCATTTGACAATACCCTGTGTACATATTAGATAACAACAATATACATTGCATCAACCATTCATCACTTTTTGCACATGTCAACAAAGTTACTAGATCCCTTTAAAATAAGAAAAAATCTAATCTGAAAAGTAAATTTAAATATGAATCCGTATGCATATGATATCCTGATTGTGTTGTGAATATGTGCTACAATGGTAAACAACATTCTCATCCAATTAGCCTCCATCCTACAAATCGATTGCCTTGCAATTATATAAGAAGAATTGGAAATTAAGTCAGTGAAAATTTGAGCAAAAAACTGTCAAGAAGCAAGAAAGTCGCGACTGTTCAAGTTCACTTGGGAATTTCTTTCACAATGGCCGCCACGACATGTTGGATAATCAATCTTGTTCAGGGAAGTTCACTTATGCCCAAATTGTGTTTATATATAAAGGCACGTTTCTCTATACCTGTTTTTATAATTTAATGTGTATATTATTTGTAACTATCTTTAATATATTATTAATATGATATAAAATGCATTATATGTGTCATTACTATTATTGTTATCGATCTTATTATTATTTAAGAAGTTTTATTAGTATTATTATTATCATTATTCGTATGATTATTAATAGTATTACCATTACTACCTCTACTACTACTACAACTACCGCGCTGCAACATTCCTTCCATGATCATGATCTCACCTTGCAGTTTGATAGGATGTTCCTCTTCCAAATAGCAACACAGGACAACGCGAGTAAAGCAGCAGGAATAAGCAGGAATAACAGCTCTCCAACGTCTGCTAAAAAGAAATATGTAAAAAAATAAGCAAATCTATAGGGTTTCTGCGGGAGGAAGGGATTTCAGGGACGAACACAGGCTAAGGGCTTTCTATAGCCCAGCTGGTAAAGCACCTGTCTAGCAATCCGGAGGTCTCGGGTTAGAACCCCGGAGAGACTCTATTGTTATTTGCTCATGTTTTCATTTATATTACATATAATACTTCTTTTCAGTTTCCCTATGTTTGAAATTTAAACAAAAAATATAAATTCAACGCAAAGACGGGTTTGACAAGGTGGAAGGGAAGAGCGAAGAAGATATAATAGGAAACGGGGATGGGAAATAAAGTTGAAGACGAGAAAACAAGGGCAAAGGTATATATAAAAGGGTGACATTAACAACAAGGTATGGCAATTAACAAAAAATCATCAAGTTACATAATAGTGCCTGGTGCCCATTGTTCTAACCTTTTCCTATAATTGTTACTGCGCCTATATATGAATTACACATGGTGTAATTCTACACCTTGTCTATACGTCATCAATATATGATATTATATGCTGAAATATTAATAATGATAATACAAATGCGCGTGACTTACAATTATTAGTCACGATGGTAGCTCCCGACGAGGCCTCTTGAAATGACTTCTCTGCTGCATGGGACGCCGAGGGTGCGACAGCTTTCCCTGTAGTAGGCGTGACAGTAGTGGTAGTGGCAGCTTTAGTTGTTGCAGTTGTAGGAGGAAATGTTATGGTTGTTGATGCTGCTGCTGCTGCTGCAGCTGCAGCAGCAGTTGTTGTTGTTGTTGGTGGTGGTGGTGGTGGTGTTGGTGGTGCAGTTGTTGTTGTTGGTGGTGGTGGTGGTGCAGTTGTTGTTGTTGTTGTTGTTACTGCTGTTGCTGTTGTTGTTTCACCATTTATCAGCCTGAGCTTCGTCAAATGATCAACCAGGGCATCGAACGCCTTTTCTTTCGCCTTTTCCCAGGAGTCGTAGTGCAGTACGACCACCGCGTGACCGGACGTAATGTGAGGATCGTCAGTGGAAACCTCCGCCAGGGCGTCATATACCTCGCGCAGGTTGACAATCCTTATTTTTGCCTTCCATCTGATCTGAATACCGCTTTTCGTCTTCTGAAAAAAGTCATTCAGATCATTATGAATGCCGATTTATATAGCGCCTTATATGCTTGTTCGTCATCCCTATGCGCTTTACAACGTTAGTATTACCTCGGTAATCCAAAACACGCACACAGTCAACCTGCACTTTAAGTGCTCTTCCTCAACTCCCTGAGGAGTATTCTAGCCAGACTACCTATAATAGGTGCTCACATACTTTACAAACACCAATTCCCACCGAGTTCCAATTTTGCACATGGGTATATAGAGAGCAGCAATTTGAATTGTCTTGCTGAAGGACATACCCGATGGGCATAAACAGGGTTCGAATTAAGGACTTCATAATTGGAAGATACGCGCTCTGCCAACATTGCCAAACCACGTCCACAGATAATTGTAATGTACACATAAACAAACATGCGCATCAATGAATATTACAAATAGATTAAGAAGGATAAACATAGATCGGTTATAGCGGCGCTGCAATTTATGCATCACCAAACTTCCCACCAAGATATATAATTATTGAATAATAACGCCACAATTGCCATGTATATAGACCACCCAATATTGATATTTCATATTTTGATGAATTGTTGGATATATTGGAAAAGGTATCACAAGAAAATAAAGATTTTGTATTATTAGAGGATATGATTATAAATTGGATGAAAATGTATGTAATAATCCAATTAATATGATTAATATGAAAATTTGTTTCTTTTGACACAAATAGTATTAAAGCCCAAAAGAGTAACGAATAGTACAATCAAAATGTTTAGATCATATATTAACTAGTTCACCCAAAAGACATTTAGTGACAGATGTTGCTAAGATTTGTATTAGTGACTATTATCTTATGCATTAAATATCCTATGAAAAGAAAGCCATTGCATAAAGAAGTTACATTTCGTGATTTTAAACATTTTAATGAAGATGATTTTGTAATAGACTTAAAGGTGAATGACAGTAGTGGGAAACGCCCCACCCCCTAAAAGTGAAATGTACGCTCTTATTACCAACCATGTGAAAAAATATAGTTTTACTAATATGGGATTATACAAATTTGGCCAAGAAACCGCCTACTAATAGATATATTTGCAAAATTATAAATTGATCTGTTGCGGATAGATATCGCCAACGCGGAATCGCGCATACGCTACGTGCAATTTGACCACGTGCGTTCGCTATACGGGTTTGTCCCCAGCTTGTCGATATCTCCAGTCCAGCGCTAGCGGCGCGGACAGGTGCGAACGGGCGGTGGATTTATACATTTCACGGGCGGGTATTGGATTTCTTCCGATATTTCTGCATTTAACGCATCGTTAGGTTCGGATTTTACCACACAAGCCCTTTTTAGATACTTATTCAACAATATTGATCAATTAAAAATGTTTTCTGTAACTTTCCCAAAACTGTTATTCATCTTTAAAGGAAACCCTTCAATTTCTTGAGTTTGAAAATCACACAACTATTGCTCAAAAATGGTTAAAGTGGAAATGTATGTTTTTAGAAGTGTGTAATAGACAAGCACCCTTAGAAACGATGCGCTTGAAACAATGATATTGTCCATGGATAACAAAAAATATAAATTTAGTTAAGCTAATTTATAAAAGAGATTTTTCGAAAATGAAATATGGTAATGATGATTCTTTTGAAAATGATTAGATGAAAATTAGAAATTGTGTAACTAAATTAAGACGAAAAAATAAAAAGCATTACATTAAAAATATAATTGATACATGTAGAAATGATAGTTAGAAAATTATGGCGTGAACTTAATAAAATTACATCCAGGAAGCGCAAAGATGATTCATTACCTTGTGATATTACTGCTAATAAATTGAATGATTTTTTTTGTATCAGTTGGAAATGTAAACATTAATAACACTGATGATACAATATGGAAAAATCCTGAATGTATATATGAATTTATGTTTGATAACGTAAAGGAAAGTGATGTTAATGAATGCACTAGTAAAGTTAGGAAATAAAAGTAATGTGGATATATATCGGATAAAGCGGGACGGGTGGATGAATGTAACTGGATTTGTTCGTGGTTCTCATTGTAACAACAGTGCATCTGCCATGTAACAGTATACAAATGATGCGCAGGTATGAGTGGGTCGGTAGGAATTGTTTGCACAAGGTAACTATGGAACTGTTAAACCCACGAGGCGAAGCCGAGTGGGTTGACTAGTTTCCATAGTTACCGCGTGCAAACAATTCCACCGACCCACGAAATAAACTTGCGCATCATCTGTTTTATAGAATGGGCATTGTTACGCCCCCCAAAAAGTCAAAAAATTAAAAATTAGAAAAATTACCGGATGCATGAAATAATTTTACCGGACGCATGACATTTTTTACCGGACGCATGAAATTTTTAAACCGACGCATGATTTTTTTACCGGACGCATGAACATTTTTACCGGACGCATGAAATTTTTACCGGACGCATGACATTTTTACCGGACGCATGATTTTTTTACCGGACGCATGACTTTTCATGCATCCAGTACAATTAATTGTCTGCACAAATTTTGCTCTCAACCAATCAGATTGCAGGGATTTATCAACCCATTCTATAATATACAAATGAGTAACAGGCTTGAGTGGATCGGTAAGAATTGGATGCACGAGTTTAACTTTGGAATGGTTTAATCCCACGAGCGCATGCAGCGAGTGGGTTTTAGACCATTTCAAAAGTTAAAAGAGTACAGACAGTTCTTACCGATCCACGAAATATGCCTGTGCAGAATTTGTTTTACAAAATGGGCGCAAGAAAATGCAAAAATCAAACAAAAGTTAGCCATGCATCAGTAAAATGCATAAGTAAAATGCATCAGTAAAAACTTTTACACGCGAATTGACCAATCAGAATGCAGGGATTCTTCTACCTAATTTATAATTAAAACTAACATGGCAATCACGTGACTGTGTTTAGCCAATCAATGACGCGTATTTTACTAAGTCAGATGATAATATATGTTAACTGGTGGGGGAGGGAATAGCACGGAATGTTCCACTCCGAAGAAATTTTAAATGATATTGAGGGAAGATTATACACGAAATAGCATTTCAAATCCCTAAAGAACATTCCATGATTTTCCAGACAACAAAGTTAACAACTGTTTTATCATTTGACTAAATCCAGGGGCTAAAATATATACATATTCATGCATCAAAAACAACATACGGTACTATCGGTTCTCATTGTGACGTCATAATACAATCTCTTTTGCAGCGCCCGCCATGCGATGAACAGTGCATCTACCATGTAACAGTTAAGACTGAATGTCAATCACGTGACTGTGTTTAGCCAATCAATGACGCGTATTGTACTATTAAAGTCAGATGATAAACCGTGATATTTGCTCCACCGGGTACACATCTACATGAATTTGAATGAATTTTTAATTTTAATTTATCACAATATTTAACAAATTCTTTTTATTATTGGAACAAGTAAATAAACAAACAAGCAATATATTCATAAATAAAAAGTGGGGAGGAACCAAATAATGGGCAAAGCTTGTAAAATATTGGTTCCCGGGGAGGAGGGGGGAACCAAAAATGAGCAAAGCTTGTAAAATATTTGGTTCCCGGGGGAGGGGGACC
>JBAMJV010002226.1:170000-292500 GCA_037951105.1 Echinarachnius parma | reverse complement strand
TGGTTGTTGTTTTTTTTCCATTCAAATTTCTCATCTTTAGAAATATATAGTGATTCATGTACTTTTTTAATATCTTAAATAACAGCCAGGAGCCTGCAAAATATCAAAAAAGGTTTAAATTTATCTATAAAATTATGATATTTGTGTTTCCAGCACCGTGATTGACATATTAAACTTCAGATCACCGTCGGTGGGGTAACGGGCTTATGGCAACATCCATTCTTACATTATGTTGCTTTAGAATGTTGTCTTAGTTGAATTTACGCGTGATATGTTCAATAAAGACAACCTCAGAGTTAGAATTCCAAACAAAAAGGTCAGTTTTGACCTCCTGTGCAATTGTGATGGTCCCGACTGGTATTTCAGGCATATGAATGATGTATATAATATCATTATAATCCAGTTGATTTGTCATATAAAACATACATATAAAATACCAAACAAAGCAGTTAGTATCATAGACGTACCCAGGGGGGGGGTGGGGGGGGGGGGGGGGGGGTTCAAACCCCACCCCCCCCCCTTTGACCAAAAATTACTGTTTTTGGGGGGTTTGAACCCCCCCCCCCCCCCCCACCCCTTTTGAAATTTTAACTGGTCTCGAGACTGAATTTGAGCGGTCTAGACCGTCATTATCGATGGTCTCGGCCTCGAAAAGTGCGAAAAACCTTGGTATTGGTCTCGAAAATGTCGAAAATTTGCGGTTTTCGCCTTCAAAAATTTTCCACGACTACCCCCCCCCCCCCCCCCCCCCCCCCCCCCCCCCGCTGACAGGATTTTCAAACACTGGGTCTTGGTCTCGGCCTCTCGGCATCAAAGAAAATTGTGGACCGGACCTGGTCTCGATCGCGAACATTTTTTAAGGTACTTGGTCTCGGCTTCGAAAATTTTCTACGACTACCGCCCCCCCCCCCCCCCCCTTCCCCGCTGACAAAAAAAAAAAAATTCTGGAGAAATAACCCCCCCCCCCCCCCCCCCCCCCCCCCGCTGACAAAAATCCTGGGTACGCCACTGGTTGGTATACTGAAATGTACATACTAAGTATTATCAAAGAAGAGGCTTTGTTCCCCCTTACTGGTTAAAGAATACCAATACGTTATCACATTGATTCAAAAAGTAATGTTGCAAGGTACACTGTATATAATTCAATTTGTTTCAATCATCATTTTTAACTAGAATTGCGATAAATGTAACCTTGTGAGATTAAAACGAAACAAATCTCAATATAACATTTGAAATTGATTCCATATTATGTTTTCATTATTTCCTTGTATGATACTGTACGTTGCAATTTAAATTGTTTTGATACGTAAACTATTATTACATTATTTTGAAGCGCATAGGGAATGCAGTATAAAATTGAATGTATTATTATTATTATTAAACTAAATGTCTTCGCTCATTACGTATGAAGAGTGCAAGTATACAATCATAATGGTCAAGGTTCAGTACACTTTCAATTGCTACCTCATTACTGACCCCGAAGATTCCCCTTCTGTATTCAAAACTACCCATGCATGCCGTCCCTTTCGCAATCCGTTGCCAAACAACGAACTTGAAACAAAACAACAACAAATGTTACGGCATCCGACGGGAAAGACGCTCGCATTATGTACATGACTATCGACCTTTTCATTGAGAGTAATAATGATTAAATATTGAGTATTTCCCTCTATCTTACAATAGATAACCATGCACAATATACATGTATATATGATACATAAAATGAGGAAATTATATTTTGCTGATATTTTCACAGGTTAGTCTGGGCTTAGTTTTGCTAGCCCTAGTGGAGAAAATATAATAAATAGAACATTGTTTGCCATTTCAAATTTACATACAAAAAAGCATGGAAACTATCACATTCTCATCACTCTCTGGCATGAAACATTTTCAGACAATTATCGTACTCTATACGCAAATACAAATAAAACATGTATATGCACATAAAACAATGTTTAATATATTCCAGTGAAACTTACCGATTGCTGGAGTAAAACGGCCTCACAACCGGCCAAAAGTTGCTTTTTCAGCTGAAATGGTTTTCATGTTTTCGTGAACTCTTTCCTGGATGAATAAAAATCTGCAATATCGCATCATGCCTACATGTTATACAAACAAACATGTGCACCACAAACACACACCCACACACATACATTTGAAAGAGAATCAGTGTTGCAGCCCATGTCTGGTTGAGTCTGTCGCACACACTTATCTAGATAATAGTTATCAAGATAATTCGCATACGTATGTGACAGACGGGTGACAGACATGCTACGAATTATCAAGATAATTCAATTATCTAGATAATTTTCCCAAGTGTGACACCGACTACTTTTTCCATTTGGTGAATGAGCATTATGAGTACAAACACCAAACACAATAATAATAATTATATAACGCGCATACCACGCATGTCTCTATGCGCCGTTAGAAATTGAAATAAAAGAAAGAAAGGTTCAATACAGGGTCTGCAACTGCTACATATGTATATGGGATTATAAGGATATGAGCTTACACGTACCTTGCAGCTATCATTTCTCTGAGAGCGTGTTTTCAGATATGGTATTTCTGGAGATGTTCTAAAACTATAATTATCTTATATCTCGTCAAAACTGTTACTTTTTACACAATGTTAGCTCTTATTTAAAAATGAATCAAAGAAAATAATGCTCATGGTTTGGCCCATAGAATATAATTTTTTGTAAGTAAAGGGGTAATTAAGCATCTTGAAATCATACATACTTCTATTCTAAGAATGCATCTCAAATGTAACACAAATAAATTTCGAGAGTCAATATAGGGCCTAAATTTTCGATCCTAGCATAATCTTATTCAGAGGCTATAACTGACAAGGGAACAAACACATGCATACAGCTAAGGAAGGGGGCGGAGACATAGAACAATAAAGAGGCTGTGAGTGGCCAATCAAACTTGGCTGGGATTGGAGGGAAAACACACAAAGAAGATGTTATATAACATGGCACAAGGGAGTAGATAGAGAAAAATGTGAATAAGAATTGGGGAGGCATGATGAAAGCAATGCCCTACAGCAAAACATACATTAGGAATGATACTAAATGATTACAAGATTTGATATCGCATGAAACTGTTTAATTGAAATAGCTTGCACATGTATCGAGCTTGCACAGAAATAGCATTCTTTGATTTCAGAAAATTAACTTTAAAAGTTAAAATTAATCAATTAAAATTCTGTTTAAAAGTCCTTATTCTTTAGAAACAGATATTCATAATATGTAAAGACATAGAGAAATGACATTATTTATTAAATAAATAATTATAATATTAATTAAATTTCATTTAAAAATCTGTCCGTCTACACTACGCCACTGGTACGATAATTTTCTCCAAAATATACTTATAGTTATGTAGAAGTATACAAAGATGTATATACAATGATGAAAATGTTCCTCAATTGATATAATTTCATAAATACAAATATCTTTCCTTAATTTCAGACATCACTCATGATGATATGACAAATGCAACGTATGTGTATTTACATGTATGATGAGCTCTAATTTATGTAAAATATACACATAATTATGTAACTGAAGAGATTAAATGTTGAGCATATTAAAACCTCTCTATACTCCTGGTTTAAAGATAATGTGCCCCATTGGTGAAGGACACATTGCAAAACTGTTGTATTCGAAGGTGAGATAACAGTAGGTACAGAAAGATTGGATAGATTTTTATATTTTCCACATTAAAACAAAACACAATATAAATTTGGCCTCCACTGGCTGACAAATTCAAATAGTATTTACACGTACATGGTAACGTTATACAAAATTAAAGGTAGTGTTGAGTATTGGTATTTCCCGAAGTGCCCCCGATATTTTTTTGTGAGATAATAAAAAGTTGACTGTCAAATTCGAAAGAACATACAATTTTAATGACAGAATCAACTTTATTTGATAAAAATCGGTTCAGAAACGGCTGAAATATCCATAAATATATGTTTATTCAAAATGTTTTTCACCGGCAATCACCGGGCGATATTTAGACTTTTTAGAAAAATTTCAAAAAATGCTCGAAGAATACTTTGAAAAAAATCAGAATAGGTTTTTAAAAATTCATTGATGATATCTCTATTGAATCATTATTTTAACAAACATTAAATGCACAATTTTGTATGAAAAAAGGCTAAAACCATTTTTTTTTTTAAATAGTGCCCTCTTGAGTTGTAACGGCTCCTTTTGAATGATAACAGGGGTTTTACCTAGTCGTTTGTAATTGTGTATACTTTTCGAGCATGGTTAAGTTATAACTATTACTTTGTACCGTAATGGTGCAGGTTTTGGTTACTAAAGTTAAGTTTGACCAATACTCAACTATCCCTTTAAGTGCATAATAAATCAACATGAGAAGAACATACAATACTAAACGAGGGGCAGCAAGAGGAAGTGGAATAACCCAACAACATGTCATATAACTATACAAAATATCACATGATATCAAAAATTCAAATCTCATATAAAATCAATTTTCAAATGTTCATAGTTCACAAAATATTATTCCATTTATATGCGATTATTATAAAGGCAGAGTATGTTGTGTTTCGGTCATTTATCAAATTCAAATATTTCTTAATGTCTTATCAAATTATTATACATAAACAAATGCGGAAAATTCCCTTGTAATTGAAGGGAAGAGAAAGAGGTGTAATAGAGATGGGGAATAGTGAGAAGGGATAGATATCATTAAATCAATACAAGAGGAGTGGAAAGTACGGTAAAAGAAGGGACATTTCCACATCATTTCAGGTTGACAGTAAGCTCACTTGTACAAAATGCATATAAACGTGTAGTATAGTAGTCATATGTGTACCGTATGTACATTTCAGTACTAACAAATACATTATACACACTATCCAATCTACGAGAGGCTCGAAATAAAACACGTATGACGTAACACTGGACAAACTAAACATTTCCTTTTCCAGTTTAAAGAAACAAAACATGGCATTAGTTTGCAAAACTTTAAAGTCCTTAAAGTGATCCATTAACATTATTTGCCAAATTCAACCAAAATCACTCGGCGCTTCCACACTTCTCTTTTATCATCGTGTTTGGCTTAGGCTACAGAAGAATTAAATGGGTATTGATTTTTTAAATGTCTCCCTACTTCTGTTGATATTTGATTAAAAGAACGCTTTTCGATTGTAGTCATAAGTATCAGAATTTGGATACTTCGATAGTTCATAGTACCCCAATCCGGATGCTTTGCGCGAACGATCAGCGGATGAAATCTGACATACATTTTCACCTTTTGGAACGCGTTTAAATCATCCCCTTCAAGATAGATGTCGTAAACTGGTTGTCGTAAATTTGTAAATGGTCACCGTGTGAATCTTGAGCTTGACTCCCCGCACTGCTCACTCAGCATGCTCAGTTCTGTAAATTGTGACAGATTAACAAATTTTCAACAACAAAAATTAATACCTAAATTGGTTGAACACGTAATTTCACATAACATTTCTTTATAATTTTTCAAGGGAGATGGTGGGCCTTTTTCTACTCGGACTGGAGTCTTTATTGGCAATACAGTACACTGAATCGTATAAAACGGGCCCATAATGATTATCAATGTTGATCAGTGTGCAGAGCAGGGTCGTAGCTACGACCTGAGGGGGGGGGGGGGTGTCTATATACGCCTCTCGATAATTAAAAAGAATACTAATACAATGTGCCCCCCCGTAAGTTTTGTGTGCCCTCTTATCAGGAAGCAGAGACTATAATTTAAGCGGATGATATTTATGTCAATAATAATTATGGAGTAAACTACACAATACGGAGTGCCACCGACCTCCCCGAAAAAAAACACGACATTATAAAAACGATGGGGAAAAAAATACTGGTTGCACTATGGCCAGTCTTTTACTTAGAAAATTATACCAAGATGAAGTTGAGTGACAAAATTTCAGGCACTGTTAAAACGCTGTGTAAACAAATTCAACAACTTGTTGCAATTTTTCAACAACCGCTGTTTGACATATGAACCATCCAACTGTTATTGAACACATTCAACAACCCCTGTTGTTTAAAGTTTACACAACTGTTGTTTTAATTTGTTCTACAACTGTAGTTTAGAATAAATGTCAACAATCCCGTTGTTGAAATAGCAAATACAAAACAAGATGTAAAAGCGGCAAGGGTAGGATTCGAACCGGGGGTCTTTGGGTCTCACTCCATATCGACTGCGATATCTCGGGTCGCTTGGTTTGCGAAGGGACAAAAGAGGTTTTGACGCGGTGATTTTGCGGTCGAAACTATCACGTGATTTAACACGTTTCATCAATGCTTGAACAATGGCCGCTTCACGCAACCCTTCTTCGTACAACTTATCATGCTACACCTAAAGTTGTATGAAAAGATCTAACAACCATTTTTACACAGCGTTTTTTTACACAGCGTTTTAACAGTGGGTTAATTATTTGACTAATTTCAACAACTAAACTTTGGCCTGTTAATTATGATATCAAAAGCGCCTCTTTTGCTTGCCATAATATAGTACACATGACTGATACGTATTATTTACAATTCGTGGTCTAGCCATCGATCCACGAAGTGTAACAAAGGTGTATTGTTCTCTGTTATAACACGCGGAAGAGGCGTATAGGCCAAAATTATTAGTTGAATTCGGACAAAATGTCAATTTCAGCATCAGCATGGGCTTACGAACACATTTTGACTGGTGGGCGGGGGGGGGGGGGGGGGACAAGGTTTTTCCTTAAACATCCATTTCATTTTCAACCGACGACCAGAATAAAACAAAAAGGAAAGTAAACTTGTATCACTTGCTTGAATATGTTGAGTCTTGTCGAACTTGCTCCCCTCTCATCTAGATGAAAAAATAAGGCGATTAAAATTATTGAATTTATGGGAAATCATGAGTAACTACATATTTTATTCCAAACATCGATAACTATTAACCTTCATATCAATATATATGTGTAAAATGCGGCGACTAAACCGACCCACCCACTAAATCTGTCCAGTGAGGAGGATGGCTAGACAGCCAGTTGGCATAGAAAAAACCTGATGACAAAGGATGGAGGAGCTTTCTGTGAGCCCACGGCCATCTAGCGTGAGAGTGCCAACCAGGGGTCTTTTAAACTGCGCGAGTGAAGAACCACCCCCTCCTCCCCCCCCCCCCCCCCCCCCCCCCCCCCACCACCCTTCCTTATCGGGGGTTTTACCTCTGTGCAAGCGAAGACAAAACACTGTCAGGGTTTTGTATCACTCTCACACGCGGGAATAAACCACTGATCAGGGAGGCGGGGGAGGGGGGTGTTTCACAAAGATACTAAGTTGGACAAAACAATTATGGAAAGCCATATGTAGCCTTGGTATAGAGCATATTAAAAAGCAAACAGACATAAATATTTGAAACTCCCTACAAAATTATATATCAATAATTCAAGGATTTTTGAAATAACAAGTATTGCTGTTTTTTTTAGTGATTTCAATAAAAAAAATGTATGCCTTTTAAAGGGAGCGTTGAGTATTGGTATTTTCCGAAGTGCCCCCCCCCCCCAAAAAAAAATAAAAATAAATTAATTCCAACAGATTTGGTTGATTTCAGTCCCATATGAAAGATCATCGAAAAAAACATGGGAAATGATAATAATTCCCAATCAAATGCTCTAATTGTTGTGTAATTTGCACAAGCATGGTGAAGTAATAACTATTAGTTTGTACTGTAATCGTGCAGGTTTTGGTTACTAAAGTTAAGTTTGACCAATACTCAACTACCCCTTTAAAGGGATTATTCTAACAATTTGGCAAAAGAACTAATGGTTTTCCATAATAGTAAGGTCCAACTAAGTTAACTAGAGTTAACTTCAACTTCGAATCTTTGTAAAACGCCTCTAGGGTTTCACTCTGTTCATGACCGTCATGATCTAGTGTGTCTCAAAAGTTAGACAAACGAATTTCGTGATACCAGAATTCTAACGAATAAAAGCCAGTCTGACATGCCGATAGGAATGGCCTTAGGGCAATTCCACGGTAACGGAAGGACATTCAGACGAAATTTTTGAAATTAAATCAAATAATTCCAGGATCCTGCTTATGATTCATCATTGTAAATTACATTTCTGAGACTCTTGGTGGGACACCTTTGATTTCCAATTTTGTTATATTTTTGTTTACATTACGTTGATTAGATATGGACACTAATGAGGCCGGTAATGGAAGGACGGCAAAATGGACATGGATTTTCAAGCTATTTAGTTATGATCCAATCTCTGTGAAGTTAAGAGGACTATCATGTTATATTGGCTCATAGTCCATTCCCTAATGTTCTAAGAGTATTACAACACTTATTTGAAAAAAAATATGTCTATTGGTATATTAATTAAAAAAAGTTTATTGCTTCACTATTCGGTAACGGAAGGACAGTAACGGAAGGACAGATTTTTTTATTCATTAAAAATATACTTTAGGGCTCTCAAAAGACTGAATTTTTAATCTGAACACATATTGTGATATTCAATCAACCAATTTGGTACCTTAAAACAGAAAAATACTAGAAAGGAATGCAAAAAATAAAGAAAATCTAGAAATAGGCACTGTGTAGTCCCATGTGTATAGGTTCATGTATGGTGTCTGTTTCTCCTATCAGGAGACCCCCAATATTTGTTTTAATCATGTAAACTGAAAGATATCATTATGTGATCATGATTTATGAAAAAATAATCCAGAAAAAAAAACAAGATCAGAAATAATCCTCATTTGATTTTTCCACTTTTGGCTCATTTGGCGTGGAATTGCCCCTTATAAGACTGCTGGGATTGCCTGCATGGACTTGTATCTTTCTTAAACTCTTATATAAAAATAACACTATAATTTATATGAAATGTAATGTGTTATATTGTATTTTACCTTCATTTTGTCCATTGGAGAATCTCTAATAGAAATAAAATGAACATAACAATGTACGATATTAGTTGATATAAATGTTCATACATTAATAATGTATTGATATGTCAATCTTAAATATTTACCGCCACTCGATCAACACACGACATATTATGAAACATGATTAAGTAAAGTGCTTAATGAGGCGAGCTTATCCCTATCACTGAAACCTATTAAAATGAGATAAAATCTGATCTCAAAATCAATTTAAATATGAATCCGTAATTATGCATAATTATGATGTCCAGATTATGTACTACATGGTAAACAACATTCTCATTTCCTTAACTTCCATCCTACATATCGGTTGCCTTGCAATTTAATGAGATGGATTGGAAAAACATATCAATGAACAAAAACAAAATAGCATTGAACAAAAGCTACTACTACTACTACTACTACTACTACTGCTACTAATACTGCTACTGCTGCTACTGCTGCTACTACTACTGCTACTACTGCTACTACTGCTACTACTGCTACTGCTGCTACTGCTGCTACTGCTGCTACTACTACTATTACTACTACTACTACTACTACTACTACTACTACTACTACTACTACTACTACTACTACTCCTACTACTTCTGCTGCTGCTACTACTACTACTTCATTCCGTCCATAATAAGGCACACACCTTGTACTGTGATAATATGCTTCTCTTCCTAACACAAACACAGACCACCACGAAACTAACAGCAGCGAGAATAAGCACGACACAGATCACTGCAACATCTGCAAACAAATATTACACAATGGTCAGTTTCCCTATGTTTGAAACAAATATACAAGGAATAGTGATGTATTATTTAAAGGGAGATAGTTGAAGACGAGAAAACAGCGGCAAAGGTATACAAATGTGACATTAACAAATCAAGTTAGTAACAAATTAAATGGTCGTGGATCGCCATAAATATGTGACATGTGTCTGGTGCGCCTACATTTCTAGATATAGTTGAGCACGGTCACCATGGTGAACTTTTCGCACTTTTCTACACGTGTTATTAATATTCATTATCATTATCATAAAGACTTAGTGTTAATTATTGTCATCATATTGATAATAAATTATAGTGACTCACAATTTATAGAAGTACCCGAAGAGGTCTTTTGAGGCTTTGCTGCATGGGTAGAAAATTCGACGTCTTCCCTTTTAGTAGGTGTGGCTATAGTAGTGGCAGCTTTGGTTGTGGTTGTGGTTGTGGTAGTAGCTGTTGTTGATGCTATTGTTGTTGGTGTTGTTGGTGGTGGGGATGTTACTGTTGTTGTTGCTGCTACTGATGTTTTCGCTGTTGTTGTTGATGTTGTTGGTGGTGGGGATGTTACAATTGTTGTTGCTTCTACTGATGTTGTCGCTGTTGTTGTTGATGTTGTTGGTGGTGGGGATGTTACTGTTGTTGTTGCTGCTACTGATGTTGTTGCTGTCGTTGTTGTTGTTCCTGTTGATATATTAAGGGGGAATTATATAGAAAGTCCTTGATCACGAAACTGAGTCCATGTCGAAAATAATGAAATGATTAATATTTTGTTGGTGGTTTCATTATAATATGCTTACTTTGTTTTGCATAAATCATATCCAGGCTTAGTTATTGTTGGCAATTTCGGAAAAGATAACTTTACAAAACTGAATAAGCTTACAAGCGTTCATTAATTTAATATTATATATAGCTTTAAGAGTATTTTGTTCATTTTACATAACGCATACATGTAACAACATGAGGTGTGTAACCTTTTAACAGAGAGATTAACAACTTGCAAGTCATATCATAGAAAAATGGGAAGGAAATCATTCGACAATTGTACTGTTCCATAAAAATTGTTTAAATTTCAAAATATCAGTGAACATTATAAAGATGTTTACTGGTGGTGGAGGGAATATCACAGAATGTTCCTCTCTGTGGGATTTAATATGATATTGAGGGACAATTATAAGTCCCGAGACGTAGTCGAGGGACTTATTGTCTTCACGAAATAGCGATTCAAATCCCGAGGGAACCTTCAATGATTTTCCCGACAACAAAGTCATCTGTTTGTATTATATGACAAAAGTAACACTTCTTTACTCTTTCAGCCTCTCTGAGCTCCATTTGAAAATGTGGCTTTTTGAAGTGATATGTTGACAAATCATTGTAACGTCATTATGTAATCTCTCTTGCAGAGCGCGCCATGTAATCTAGATATGTATATATCGGCTGCCGTATTATATACACAATTGATTATGGCAATCACATGACTGTGTTGAGCCTTTAAATGACTCGTATTCTACTAAGTGAAATAATATAAAATTATATGGTATCCAAACAACAATTTAATACCACGTAATAATAGTGTGTTGTGCAAATAATATCGATAACAAATTGCTCAATCCAAAAATATCCTGCACAAAAAAATGGACACCTAAAATACAAATCACAAGACCAACCTTCACATATCGGCAACTTATCGTCAAAAGAGCCATTCCCACAGCAGCGAATTGTGAAGATGTTGCCATTGAAGTTAGCGCACTGGAAGGTGCATTCAGTGCAAGCAGCAACAGTGGAGTTCGACGAACACTGCCCGTCTATGTTCACTAAAATGTCAGGATAAGAGCCGACGTAACAAGGTTTTTCTGTTGAAAATATTGTTATGGAGGAAAATTATAACAATAATGATTAATCTGAATTGCGGCCAGATATGACACACAAGCGCACACACATAAACACACACACGTACACAAGCACGCATATACACACACACATACACACACACACACACACGCACACACACACACACACACACACACACACACACACACACACACACACACACACACACACACACACACACACACACACACACACACACACACACACACACACACACACACACACACACACACACACACACACACACACACACACTCACACACACACACACACACACACACACACACACACACACACACACACACACACACACACACACACACACACACACACACACACACAAACACACATAAATACACATACGCACACACTTAATAGGACTTGGGAGCATTTTATTCTGGCAGCCAAACGTGTGGATTTATAATTTAGAAAGCAACAATGAAGTATCTTGCTGAAGGACAGTTCGTGCCCCACTGGGTATCGATCCCACGGACTGTTATGGAACTACCTCCTCCTTTTCTCCTCCTCCTCCCCGCCTTACCTTCGACCAATCCGATTGAGGTCAAATGATCGATGAGGGCATCGATGGCCTTTCTATGGGCGTCGGCATGTCTTTCCTCATCATGGACGATTACCGTGTACGGCTTATCGTTGCCGGATATCTCTGCCAGCCCGTCGTATACCAAGGGATGACTATATGTGTCGATCCTCCCGCAAGTTTTCCAAGATATCTCCCAACCGCACAGAGTATCCTGTTATTGTAAGAATGATAGTTTTCTCTTTTTCATTTATATTACATATTTTTGGTCAATTTCCCTATGTTTGAATTTATTATGTTCATGATAAAACAAATCAAATTAATTTAGAATTACTAAGCCATTTTGTAAGACACTCGAAACCTTTATTTTTGAAAAAGAAAATGTTACCTTTTAATTGGGGTGCGCTTCGTTATTCCGAAGGTTCGTTATTCCGAAGGTTCTTTATTCCGAAGGTTCGTTATTCCGAACACACAAATTTCGTATACCAGAGGGTTCGTTAATCCTAAAATGAAATAGGGTTCGTTAAACCGAACATTTGTTGCATTATTCCGAGAATCCGAGGGTTCGTTATTCCGAAGGTTTTTTAGTATTCCTAAAATGAAATCTGGTTCGTTATTCCGAAGGTTCGTTAGTCCGAAAATAAAATCGGGTTCGTTATTCCGAAGGTTCGCTATTCCTAAAATGAAATCGTGTTCGTTTATCCGAAAATGAATTTTTGTTTGTTATAATGCTATAATTTCATATAAAGAGATAAAATAAACTTAAATGATTGATTGGTCTGGCCAAGGGAGGGAAAGGGGGAGGGGTATGCTTAATGCAGGCTGTAAATTAAATAAACAAAACACAAATTATAGTATTATAACAAACCCGATTTAATTTTTTGATTAACGAACCCTATTTTATTTTCGGACTAATGAACCTTCGGAATAACGAACCTTCGGAATAACGAACCCGATTTTTTTTTTCTCGGATAAACGAAACTTCGGAATAACGAACCCGATTTCGTTTTAGGAATAGCGAACCTTCGGAATAACGAACCCTCGGGATAACGAACCTTCGGAATAACGAACCTTCGGAATAACGAACCTTCGGAAAAAACGAACCTTCGGAATAACTGAATCTTCGGAATAACGAACCTTCGGAATAACGGACTGTAACCTTTAATTGTACTAAAATTCAAGTTGATGTTTTTCATGTACTCGTTGTATTATAATCCAATAATCGAAATAATCGAAAATACACAAAGATTTCTGGGGGCTCCGCCCCCTGGACCACCATTTAGATTCCGATGTGGTTATTCCGTGACTGATACCACCGTGCCCTCGGTGTGATTGAAAAGTGCACTTAATAATTTTAACATTTCTGAACAGCTAAACATAAACATCTATAAACAGGGCCCTGCCCCCTATGCACGCTGCTGGGTTAGTCGCTTCGCTCCCTCGCCGAAGATGGTCAAAATGACTTATCATCCCCCAATGGCTTGAATAAATCGACTCCTATGTCGTGGGGGGGGGGGGGGGGGCGGGGTTATTGTGTCTTATAAAAATGTTATCAAATAAAATAACCATTACAAGTATATCTACTAAAATTGCAGACAAGAATATATGATATATACAAATAAAAACAATAACAGGGATAAGAAGAAAATTATACCTTGCCCTTCTTAGTCCCATGGAATATCCGTGCATATCGATAGTGTTTGTTAAATTTGTCGATATCCTCTGTACAATAAGAGTGAATAATAAAAACAGTGATGGATGATGTGGTTATTTTTCTGTATCGATGTCGTAAATCACTGTGTAATAAGCTCGTATGATGGCGGTAAGAATCCTTCGCAAATGCTCGTGCTTGTCAAGAGCTGGTTATAGACATGACACTGCAACCTGGAAGGATATAAATCTATATATTGGGGATATTATAAATGCGAATGCATGGTGAAACGAAGTGATGAAGTTTTTTTCACACAAAGTATATATACACGGTACATTGTCAAGATATCAATAATTCAATACATGAAACTACATGGGCACAGAAAATGGGTTTCCCGTTTGATTATAACCCAAGAACTCTGAATTTTATGATATTTGATATACGGTTTTTTATCGCAGTAATTGATAAATACTAACAGTGTGCAATACATACATGTATAGGCTCGGTCGTAAAACGAATAATACAAAACCCACCTGTTTTTGTAAAATAATCATGATCACTAGTTCTGCAATTCGACTGGTACTTCCCTGTCCCCGTCTCTGTGTTGAAATGAAAATAAGAAAAATAAATTCCGTCGAAATAATTGGCAGATATCGAGAGAAAAAACATGCATACATTACATTCTGTAAAGGATTATTATAAAATCCCGTAAATTTTCGGAGAAAAAGAATGTGTATTAAGAAATGAAATGTTGATCAGAAAACTGATATCTTAACTTTTGTTCGTTTACTAAACTAGTTTACTTAATATAAAGGTAGGTAAAATAGCTTAAAGGTGCACCTGTAAAGTGTCAGATATTACCCAAAATTACATTTGAGACTTCAATCTTATACCAAAATCATTGTAAGATATATGTCCGAATGATGTGTGAAAGTTTCATTGAAAAGGAACACTGCTTTCCTGGTTTAAAAAAAATGAAAATTTGTATCAGTTTTTACCACGAATTACTGTATAACGTGTATGAGGTTTATGACCGTTCATTAACGCTCCTGAGCTGAACGATTATCAATGATATATATCGTCATACTAAGGGGCATTTGAAAAAATCTAAACCTATTCTATTCTTCTCTTACCATAAGCCCATGCAATTGGATGTTTGCAATAAGTATTAATATTCATATTTTAAACATATATATTACATTCGGATGACCATTGGCTTATCAATTTTGTTTGTAACAGGTAGCTGCAGAACGGCTACCTTGTTGCAACGGTCATGGCAGTAAACCACATGCGAAATCATCCAAACGTTATAGAAGGGGTAGAATCGAAACCGTTATCATAATACAGTAATACGATATTCTTACAAACAAATATGGTACAAGCTTACCACTTTGAGTAGCATTGGACGCTGCGCCCGAAACGAGAACGAAAACCGCCAAAATGACCGAAGAACGGAGAGAAGCCATAGTCTGATCAACCCTGAGAAAGTTTTCACTTAAATCTAGAAATGATAGGAAAACAACCAAAGGGCTCATAACGAAATTGAAAAAATATTGTTAATAATCCGTAGGTATACGATTGTGGAAATAAAAAAATGCAATAATCGATAATGCAACTAAATACACCAACAAATGATTAGTTTATATGAAATTGTTTCTGAAGATACAAACAACAATATTATGGTTGAATAATTTAATAATTTGGGGACTGCATTATCAACAATTTGTACAGTTGTACGTGGAGTATATTCAAAGGGCTTTGTTATATCGCTCCTTGCTAGATCCTGCAGAACAATGATTTAAAAGCGATTGAAATTATTTCCTTCAATAATGTTTTCCTTAGGAAGGGCCATACAATATTCCAGACCGTGGCGGCACTATGCATGTACATTTCATGAGTACCTCCTCTCCTATACTCTTCACAAACTCATCGTGAAAAGTATATATCCCTCTGTATTATTTTGATTTAAGGTGAATGTGTGTTTTGTTTTGTGTGTGCGTGTGTGTGTATGTTTGTGTGTGCGTGGGTGTTTGCTTGTGTGTGTGTTTGTTTGTGCATTTAACACATTGATACGACAACAATGTTAGGCCTAAAGTTTACGCACGATAAAAAAAAAGTACACCATGCATAGTTGTATTTCCAATTTTAAACGTTTTAAACAAAAATAACGTTTATTGTCCTGAATGCTTTTTAAACGTGTCAGAAAGCATTAAGATATTATTTAATTTCAACATGCATCTTACGAATACACACATGAAGAAGAAAATGGTATTGTACTGATTATATATCAAAAACTGATTGCCCATGTTTGTCCAATGAAGACAATTCATCAAATTTATCAATAACTTACCGTCTTTCTGGGGAAACAGACCGCACCTTCAAATTTAAGTTTAAAAATTCACAGTCTGCAGTATAACGTGTATTCCTTAAACGTCTTGAAACCAAATTGAGCAAGCAATACAATTTAAGCGATTAATATAAAAATCACAATTGATCACAATAACGAATCATTTTATAGCGAATTCGTCGGGTTTAAGTTTCATTGGGTTGTATTCTACTGAATTCATCAACTTAGGCTGGACTAAATGGACATAAATTACCACTAAGGCTCGGTCACATCTGACCGGATTGAGTAAACGTATGCCAAACGAACAGCAAAATTGTCAATCCGTTCGTCTCCGTTCGTATACGTTTCTTGTTCGGTGAATACGTTCCTTGTACGGCGATGTCTGTTCTATCCGTTTGAACTTGAAACGGACACCACCGAATACAGTCGTCCGTTGGTCGTACGTTTGTTGTACGCTGTGCATCCGTTTTGTTCGTTATCCGTTAGTTTTCCGGTCCACCGGACATCAACCAGGCCTTAATGGCCTGGTCACATCTGACTGAATTGCGTAAACGTATGCCAAACGTATAGAAAATATGCGAAATAAAATCATTCGGTGACGAACGTAATCTCCATTGTTGCTCGAAGAACGGATATGAAACGGATTTAACGTACATAAACGCACGATTACCAGACATCACCGTATGAGCAACGGACAACACCGTACGAGTAACTTACAAGAACCGGTCAAAACGAAAGTGGAACGTATAAGAAACTGACAAAACGTTCCTCGAAGGTATTTATTAGCCTGGTCATATCTGACCGGATTGCGAAAACGTATGCCAAACGAACAGCAAAATTGTCAATCCGTTCGTCTCCGTTTCTCTCCGTTCGTATACGTTTCTTGTCCTTTTCTTGTTCGGTGTATACGTTCCTTGTACGGCGATGTCTGTTCTATCCGTTTGAAAGTTTTGTGCATGCTCAAAACTTGAAACGGACACCACCGAATACAGTCGTCCGCTGGTCGTACGTTTGTTGTGCGCTGTGCATCCGTTTTGTTCGGAACTCGTACGTTTCTCGTCCTGTACTTGTCAGTTCGTATCCGTTGATGTCCGGTGGACCGGAAAACTAACGGATAACGAACAAAACGGATGCACAGCGTACAACAAACGTACGACCAACGGACGACTGTATTCGGTGGTGTCCGTTTCAAGTTCAAACGGATAGAACAGACATCGCCGTACAAGGAACGTTTTCACCGAACAAGAAAAGGACAAGAAACGTATACGAACGGAGACGAACGGATTGTCAATTTTGCTGTTCGTTTGGCATACGTTTACTCAATCCGGTCAGATGTGACCGAGCCTTAACAAGTAAAAACCATTCCACCCCAACCCAGTGGAGTTTGTCTGGCACATTGATTGGTGTCATGTGTCACTAGAGATAAACCCTATTGTCTCTCCTCAGACTAACATTCCAATTCAACTGTTTAACAAGTCACCAATAGTAGAATGTCCTCCGATTAAAAACCATGTCATGTCAATCTTCCCATTGCCTGGATGTATAATGACAAGAAACAATCAGAAGTGGTGCATGACAACCATCAATGTGATTGTTAAATTACACGTACGGTCTTTTGAGCTCTTGTATACACTGCTTCATTAAAAATTATCCCGGGGAAAACCCAATTTTATTTGTTCATTTTCTGTATTCATATTATATATTCCTGGTCAGTTTCTTTCTGTTTAAAATCATTTAATAGTAAACACACACAGGGATTAACATTGCAAAGTTTATATTTGTTTTGGCTTTGTTTCAATTCATCTTTCTCTTCTTTTTTAAAATAAACGATGTATGTTTTTATAAGAGATGTTTGTTTTTATAAGTGATGTAATATGTCCCTTTTATATCTTAAAGGGATAATTCAGTTTGGGTATAGAGGGCGACTCAAGAAATAATTTTGTTTGTAAGGTAATGAAAAACTGAGTGAAAAGCTATAGAGAGCACACAATTTTAATGATAGAATCAACTTTATTTGATCAAAATCTGTTCAGAAACAGCTGAAATATCTATAAGAATATCAGATTGGAATAAATGTCGGTGACCAACTTGTATTCAATAATTAAAAAGATATTTGAAAATACGCTTCACATTGTTTTAATCTACCGAAATGCTGTTACAATTGATTCTCATGATCTCTATGTTGAATAATTATTTTAACCAAACATCACATTCACATAATTATGTTGATAGAAATGATTGAAAACTCAGTGGCGGATCTACGGGGGGGGGGGGGGGGGGGGGTTAACCCCCCCCCCCCCCCCCCCTGGGCTGCCAAGTGAAAATGTGATGTGCATAGAAAAATGCCATCATGTGTCCAGACCCACACAGTATCCGCATCGTCATTGGGTCAACCCCCCCCCCCCCCCCCCCCAGCTTAGCAAAAAGCTAGATCCGCCCCTGAAACTTGAGGTGTCTGGAGGGCGTCCTCTGTTGTTAATGGTTGCATTTTAAAATGAAAACAGCCTTGTAAATTAACCGCGTATATGGTTTACTACCATTCAACAACTATTAGTTTTGCTTACTAAAATTTTGTTTGACCAACTGTACCATCCTTCAAACTTTACACAGTTGAAAAAGAGTTAAATATAATCAACGGTATTTGTGATTCCTGCTTTGTGATTGGCTTATTCAACTTCAGACCACCGTTGCTAATGTATAATAACGGGCCCATGGCAACATCCATTCGCACCTGTCGCCTTGTGTACCACGTAATGTAAATAAACCAATCACAGAGTAGGAATTAAAAAATCATAATGGCCGGTATTCTACTAAATTTATCAACTTAGGCCATCAGGACATCATAGAACTAGAGAGATGTCCAAGCAGGTTATGCCATTGGAATGTTAAACATCAAATTGTCTGGATGTCTAATGACAAGAAGCAATCAAACGTGGTGCATGACAACCATCGATGTGATTGTTAAATTCCCTTTGTCTAAACTGGTTTAGCTGGTTACTGGGAATTTCTGTCCGTTTTATTCTAGCCCTAAGTTGATACATTTAGTAGAATACCGGCCATTCAGTTTATACCTCAAGTTTAATTTTGCTGGATCTTAACCGGTAATAATACCAAAACGCAAATACATTTAATAAGTTATTCGATATCCCCATGAACAATTGTCGTATAGTTTAAGTAGTCAGGTTTTAAACTGTGTTGTATAGACCTACATAGACCGTATAAGACAATCTTTTGTTCCAAATGACATTCATGAATACAACAGAAATGCCATACACTATGCCTACATATACCATTTGTGTTGTTTGTAAATACTTATAGTATAGGGATCAAGTAACTTTTTAATATTTTTTTTTAAATAGTTAGTGGTATTCCGGGGTGGTATTACTTGCACTGAGTTTGTTATTCATTATTGATTATGGGACGATGACTATAATGTATTGATGGAGATAATAATGTGTCACTATTGATTTAATTTAGTTTGCTACTATTTAAATAATATTCCCTTTCGTTAACGCACAGAATCAGAAATCACAATTATTTCATGCATTATTTATTATTGGTTATATTCATATTTACTCAATACAACAGAATTGATCATCATCCTGAAATGATGCGAAAATGTCCCCCTTTCTCTCCCTGTCCAGTTCTCCAGCTTCAATTCACTGATATTTACTAACTGTCCTAATCCTTCTCAATCGTTTCCCTTTTGAAGCTGAAATTTCCTGCAATTAATGTGTGTACTTTGTACATTTGATATGTGATTTTGTACTCAGGCCCGTAGCTATGATGGGGTGTGTTGGGTGCATATGCATCCCCCCACCCCCAAATTCAGAAATGTCCACTTTTGTTGGCGACGGCCACCCCGTCCCCCCCCCCCCCCCCACCACCACCACCAATAACACCCTCCACTTGAAAAATCCTGACATGGGGTGTGTTGGGTGCATATGCATCCCCCACCCCAAATTCAGAAATGTCCTGGTACTTGACCTGGTACTTGACATGTGATATTTTTTTATAGCAGGATGTTAAATATTGTAAATTACCAATTTTCACTTCCTCCTGCGGTCCCTCATTAGTATTGTATTTTCTTGTTTAGTAGGTTTGTTATGCACTTCGTTGTGTTTATGTTGCCATGCGTGTGGTGTTATCTAAATGTGTAAGCCAGTAGAGGCCAAATGTCTGTTTTTTTTTAAATATGGACAATAAAATGATTTGATTCATTTATTATTGCAACTGATAAAACATAGTTGGCTTGATACAAATTAAAATACAATATAATATAATATACAAATATATGAAACACAATTAAACAAAATTTAGAAGGCAAATAATATTAAATGACTAAATGAATCTTATATATATATATATTTTTTTTTGAACCACATCGGGTCTTATTTATTTCAAAATAATTTCACAAATCAGTATATAATCAGAAACAGAACAAGTATCACATATCATTCACAAATAACTAATAAATCTATTCCAATCGTGGAGATCTACAAATAGGCGTTGTTTTTGTTTATTCTTTTCAATTTGGTATCGTTTTTCTATAATCAAACGAAAAGTATGAATGAAATCATTTTCTTTAATTCTTCTTCCATTTTCATAAGTAATTATTAATCTATATATTGAAAGTAACGCATAATTTAATGACAAGTCAACCAAATTTATTTTCTTAAAATCATATCCTATAATCATGATAATAGTAATTTTTGGATTTATAACAAAATTATTATCGTACAAATATTGTTTTAAAACATTTTCTAGATATCTCCAAAACGGAATTATGCTTATACAGTAAAAGAACATGTGAATCAATGAACCAGGTTGAGAACAAAATGGACATTCATTACATTCCTTAATGTTCCATTTGTACAAATTATCTGGTGTGATCAAAATATTATACATGAAATTAAAATTAAATTGAATCAATGTATTATCTTGTATTTGCTTAAGTTTAAACCCCCATATATGATTCCAGTCAACTAAATCATCCAAAATCATCAATTCTGTCCAATATTTAACGGCTCTTGAAACTTCAACTGTATTTGAACGTAATTGTTGGTAAATAACTCTTGATTTAATTTGAGGAGATATATTTGTATTTTCAAAATTATAATTATTTCCATTCTCATTAACTGTGTCGGACACAAAAGTTTTAAATGCATCTACATCATTATTTCGTAAATGTATTGACCATAAATTATTTATAACAAAACAACACTTTCCATATTCTGAAAACAGTCTACCGTCCAAATATTGTAATTTTTCTTTTAAAACTGACATTGGCATAATTCCATTTTCATCTAATATATCCCCTACAAATAATATACCTGACTTGATCCAATTATTAAAGATCAACATTTCACCATTATATCTTATGTGCGTATTCAACCACAACATTTCTTTACTTATTTCTTCACTACTATTCAAAGCAAGTATATCTTTAAAATAAAATTCTTGTTTATACCAAAAGTAAGTATATAAAATATCACAATAAAACCCTGGTAACTTTCTTTGTAATGACAACATAAATTTAGGATCACATCGACAATTTAAAACTACTTTAACTCCACCAATTTTTTGTAACCAATATTCAAAAATCCATTTCCATTTTCCTTTTGTAACATCAACAAATTTACTGAACCATTTCAATTTCACGCTATTAAAATACATCGAAAGATCTATCATATTTAGCCCCCCCCCCCCCCCCTTCCACAAACAAAATAATAATGATTATTGATTAACAAAACAAACAAAATTAGTCGGACCACGCTAAATCACTGGTGAGAAGACAAGCCTGTAGCCAGGATTTTTCAAGGGGCGGTGCTTAATTTACATAATTGGCCCGAGACAGAAAGTGGCCGAGACCGAGACCACTAGTGAGTTGTGTATAAGCGGGATGGTGGGTGGTTGTGGTCAAGATCGATCATGGCTTAGACCGAGACCGAGCGATGGCCGAGAACGATTATTAAAAGTGGACCTTTCTGAATTTAGGGGTGGGGTGCGTACGCAACCAACGCATCCCCCTCCTCTCCTCCCCTGGCTACGGGCAGACATGGAAGAGGTGATATTTCAAAACGGAGGTGAGTGGCACCGCAGTGCTGATTCACAGTATCATTCACGAGTTAGGAATCATTCCATTTCCTATCCCGGATGGAATTTATGTTGGGGGGTAACGAGATACAAATCTTGCTAACTTTCACTTGTCGCAGAACATTTTCGATGTATTCATTAAAAAAATGTGCAACTGAGGATAATACATGGAAGGTTCAATGAACAGTTGACTAGCGAGAAGAAAAAAAAAAAACATTTATAAAATTATGCTTTGTGTAACAAACCTTGCTAACTTTCAGTTGCTTTAAAGAACAGTTTAATATTTTGTTTTTGTTAAGTGTTACAAAGGATAAGAAGCGTAGAATATAATTACATTTATATTTTAATGAACAGTTGAATAAAGATGGGAAAACATACAACATTTATAAAATTAAAAAAAATATTGTTTTTAAAGTAAGAAACATATGAAAGAAGCAAAGGGTCCGTTTTCCAGTTTTAATTAACAGTTGAAGAGACATAAGTACAAAGATGCAAAATATTTATAGAATTATCGTTATTATGTTGTCATTGGTGTTACTGGCGTTGCGTGGTCAGACTGATTGGGAGTCACGCAAAATATTGGGGGTACCTACTCCGTATGTAATTTTTCTCTATTTTTTCACAGATTTGTTTCCCCTCGTCTAATGATAGGGCTTTGGGGGCACATGACCTGTTTAATCACGTTCGTGTTCTCTCCCCCCCCCCCCCCCTTTCCTTTATTCTCTCCCCCCCCCCCCCCTTTCCGTTATCCTCCCCCCCCCCCCCCTTTCCGTTATCCTCCCCCCCCCCCTCCCCACTCCAACTCTCTCTCTCTCTCTCTCTCTCTCTCTCTCTCTCCATAGCTCCATCCGTCCCTCCCTCCATCCATCCATCCATCCATCCATCCATCCATCCATCCATCCATCCATCCATCCATCCATCCATCCATCTATCCATCCATCCATCCATCCATAAACCCATCCATCCATCCATCCATCCATCCATCCATCCATCAATCCATCCATCCATCCATCCATCCATACACCCATCCATCCATTAATCCCTCCCTCCTTCCCTCCCTCCATCCATCCATCCATCCATCTATCCATCCATCCATCCATCCATCCATCCATACACCCATCCATCCATCCATACACCCATCCATCCATCCATCCATCCATCCATCCATCCATCCATCCATCCATCCATCCATCCATCCATCCATCCATCCATCCATCCATCCATCCATCTATCCATCCATCCATCCATCCATCCATAAACCCATCCATCCATCCATCCATCCATCCATACACCCATCCATCCATTAATCCCTCCCTCCTTCCCTCCCTCCATCCATCCATCCATCCATAAACCCATCCATCCATCCATCCATCCATCCATCCATACACCCATCCATCCATCCATCCATCCATCCATCCATCCATCCATTCATCCCTCCCTCCTTCCCTCCCTCCATCCATCCATCCGTCCATCCATCCATCCATCCATCCACCCTTCCCTCCATATTTCCATATCACCCCCCCCCCCCCTCTCTCTCTCTCTTCCCCCTATCCCTCCCTCCCCTCACTCTATCTTTCACTAAAAACATCAATTACAGCTTATTTCTTCTCTATATATGACTATTCTTTTCTCGTGTTTATCTCGAGTAAAAGTATCACCTTTTGTTTTTCATTCCATATTTTTTCATTTGTATTTCTGTCCGTTCATTAACCATGAGGTGAATTTCAATCCATCCATCCATAAACCCATCCATCCATCCATCCATCCATCCATCCATCCATCCATCCATACACCCATCCATCCATCCATCCATCCATCCATCCATCCATCCATCCATCCATCCATCCATCCATCCATCCATCTATCCATCCATCCATCCATCCATCCATAAACCCATCCATCCATCCATCCATCCATCCATCTATCCATCCATAAACCCATCCATCCATCCATCCATCCATCCATCCATACACCCATCCATCCATTAATCCCTCCCTCCTTCCCTCCCTCCATCCATCCATCCATCCATAAACCCATCCATCCATCCATCCATCCATCCATCCATACACCCATCCATCCATCCATCCATCCATCCATCCATCCATCCATCCATCCATCCATCCATTCATCCCTCCCTCCTTCCCTCCCTCCATCCATCCATCCGTCCATCCATCCATCCATCCAGCCTTCCCTCCATATTTCCATATCACCCCCCCCCCCCTCTCTCTCTCTCCCCCCCCCCCCCTATCCCTCCCTCCCCTCGCTCTATCTTTCACTAAAAACATCAATTACAGCTTATTTCTTCTCTATATATGACTATTCTTTTCTCGTGTTTATCTCGAGTAAAAGTATCACCTTTTGTTTTCCATTCCATATTTTTTCATTTGTATTTCTGTCCGTTCATTAACCATGAGGTGAATTTCAATCGGAATGGCTTTACTTTTCTTTTAATTATCTTTTAGTACAGTATCACTTTCGTTCTTTATTACAAATATTCATATTTCTGTACGTTCCTTTTTTTTATGTCGTCACTAAATAATTAACTGAAATCACCATTTGGTGAAATGACATTACCGTTTCTCGTGTCTATCGTTCAGTAAAAGTATCACTCTTTTTTTTTCTCATTTAAAAATGTATTTCTGTATGCGTTCTAAATAATTAACTGAAATAACCATGTGTTGTATTTCAATCGAAACTACCCTATATGGTAACGTTGCAAGTGTATCATTTTTCAGCCGTGTCATCTATCCCGCAGGGATATTTATTGCATCCAAGTAGATTTTGTTTCAAGATAACGTATTACACGATTAACTTATTCCACATGATTAAAAAATGATACATAGAATGATCACGTGACGATGACGAATGTAAGTAAATGTCTTTATGTTTTTTTACTCAATCACTCTTTCCTGCAAGTTTTTATTTCAGGAAATTTCGCACATAATTATCTCCTTTCCAATATCTCGTGACCAAAAAAAAAAAAAACATTTTGAAAACATTCATGGTTCCGAATTGCATTAATGTGCTCACTCTTATGACTGCATTATGAAACTACTGCTTTTCCTTATTTCCTTATGGTATCGAATTCCTCTCTACATGTATATCCTCCATGTATATCAAATTGCTTTTTATTTAATCATTGAACCTAATTATCCGAAATTAAAAGCATGTGGTGGATCTTTTTAAAATGAAAATGTATCTACCATTGCGTGACACAATAGGTCCCCATTGCAGAAAGAGATACAATCGATTGTAAGTTACAATTAATTGTAAGTCAGATCATGTGTTCTGAATGCGCAAATCTGATTGGTTGAAACGTGCAAACTCTCTAAATTACAATTAATTGTAACTTACAATTATATCACTTTCTGCAACGGGGCCCTAGAAATATAAGCGACTCCATGCAGTGGCGTACCCAGGATTTTTTAAAGGGGGGGGGGGGGTTATTTTGTAAAAAATTCCAAACCAAGACCAAGTACCTTCAACATTTTCGAGACCGAGACCAAGTACCTTCAAAGTTGAGAACCCGAGACCAGAGATCTTCGAAAATTGTTGGGGCCGAGACCGGGTTTTAGTCGGTCGAGAACAGGTTTTAGTCAGTTGAGACCAGGTTTTAGACGGTCGAGACCACTTAAAAGTAGTCTCGAGAGGGGTCAAATGGTGGTGGGGGGGTTTGAACCCCCCAAACCCCCCCCCCCCCCCCCGGGTACGCCTATGACTCCATGTCTGGAACAGGTTAGTCCATAAATGTATAAAATTATAATTCTGCACATTATTCTCAATATATTTAATCAAAATGAAACGGAAAAGGTGCAAATCCTTCAATGATAGAAAAGACACATCTCTTTAAATAGAAGGTGATAGTTTTATTTCATTTCAGTATCAGAAATATAAAATTGTAATTGAAAAATCGAAATATACTACATAATTCTCAAGATATAATCTAAATGAACCACACAAAATGTACAAGTCTTTCGATGATAGTAAAGTAACAGCTCTAGATATAGATATATAGTTTTATTTCATTTTCAGTATCAGAAAATATAACATTATCTGAAGATGAAAATATAGTAAATATACATGATTCTCGTGATTAAATCATGATACAACAGTCCCAAGGCAAACAATTTGAAACGCCAATTAACAACTATTGAAATATATATTGTTTCATTTCATTTCCATAATAACAAGATACAAAATAGAAAATAATTCACAGGATCGAAGTAAGACTTATACAAAATTAGAGTATGTTACGAATAGTACTGTATTGCACAGAAATAGAGATCAAATCACCACCAAACCTGCTACAAAATATGTTTTAATCATGACACTATACAATGAGGATACAATAAAAAGAAGAATTTATAGCTTAAAGCTTTCTGCATACAAGATTAGATTCAAACATGTCACACAATACATGTTTTCTTATCCATATGTATTTCTTCCATCTGAATATTTGTTTTATTAGAAGTATTACTGATTCCATTATAAGAAGGATCAAAATAAATAAAACTGCTTATTCTGCTGAAAAGGGAATCCATTTCCTCAAGAAAATGATCAAAAAGTCAAGATGGAATGAATAACCTGGACGGATTACAAAATTTTCAAGGTGATAATTTCATGCGATATCGGAAGAAAAACAAATTGATAAATTGATTACACTACAAATATATTTTTTAATTTTTCTTATAACGTCAAGGATTTATATTTCATTGTGGTAAATACCTTTTTCACACATCAAACAAGGTCATACAAAATATTGTACAATGTATACGTTTTGCAAATTTCATTGAATACAAAAATTTCATTTGCACATTCATACTTTGATGTTTACAAAAACAAGAACAAAGATAATCATTGTTCATATTTAGATTTTTTGTAGATAATGCACCCCCCCTTGAAAAATCCTTGCTACTGGCCTGGTAAGAAACTACACACATAACGATAAATAAGGCACATAATTCTGTTCTACACTATAAAATGAAAATATATGCACAAAAAGATGAATAGATTCTTCATTTTTACTTCGACATAAAATAAAAACAAACACAAACAATAAATGACATTACCTTTTTACTCAATTCATTGAAACAATTAGAAGCCAACACACAAAGATAATATATCATTCTCTGTCTATCTTCAAGCGTGTATAAAACTATTGTAGACGCACAATCACTTTTACCCAATATACATAAAAGGACAATCAAAATTTGGACGGAAAGTACTATTCCTGATTGAAAGGTTTTAAGGTAGCAACTGGCAAAAACCAACATAACATGAAATCAGTTTAACCACTCGGAGAAATTAACATAAATGAGCACCTGTTACCCCATCATATCTAGAAGCTAGAAGTGCTCAGTTAAAGGGCAATGAAACTATGGCTTTCGGCTATTATTATTGTTTAGAGGGTGAACAGACATTTTATTTGATACATTACTTGGCAATTTTGGCCTCCTGGATCCCATGAAATCCTTACGTGAACATACCCACATTTTACTAATTCTTACGGCGGCAAAAGGTGATGGGAGCGGCCATGTTTTTGTAATTGCCCGACATGCTTTGCAAACTATGACGAGTGTGCTACGGGCCGAACAAAAAGCTTTTCACCGATTTGCAGACTCGTCAAAGCATCTCCAGGTATTCAGACAATGGTTTCTATAGGTGCTATTGAAATGCATTAGTGCATATCACTGACCGTAAGTCCGCACACACCTAATAATGGCGGCCTCCAGTGTTCGCATGAATAGTGGTAAACCCAACAGAGTTTTCACATATTTCTCCCAAAGCAGAAATCTGAGTCGGAGTTATGTTATATATAATAAAAAGGCATATTACGATGTATCAAGTAGGATAAACTCTATTCTTGAGTTGCATTGCCCTTTAAAAAACGATCAATTGTGATATTTGTGCACCAATAGTCATATAAGCTAATCTATAAGCTTTTAGGTAAGCAGAGACTTGCGGGAAGGTTATTATCATTCAAATCTTACGAATAACAAACTAGGGTAGACTAGATGGATCTTCGACTGCGCGCAGTCGAAAATTATGCCTCCGCTATGACGCGATTTTTAATATCAAGCCCAAAATAACGTGCACTGAAATTTTTTTTTTTCATATATATATTTTGAGTTCTGTGGCCTTGACCATAAACCCCAAACTTTGATGGTTACATTGGCTCCCAAGAAAAATTCAGGTACCAAGTTAGATTGAAATCTGACATTCAGTTCTTGAGATTTTGCCATTACAAGCAATGTTTGCATACATATTGAGTCATGTGACCTTGACCTTTGACCTCATGACCCCCCAAATCTAATCCAATCATTGCCACCCTGATGTGTATGTAACTCATTCCAAGTTTGAAATTGATCCGTCAAACGGTTCTTGAGATATTGCGAGAAGGATGCTTTTTTGCGCATATATTGAGTCCTGCGAACTTGACCTTTCACCTCATGAACCCCAAAATCTAATCAGATCATTGTCACCCCAATATGTACACTCATACCAAGTTTGATATTGATCCATCAACCGGTTCTAGAGATATCGCGAGAACAAGGCATTTTTGCACATATATTGAGTCCTGTGACCTTGACCTTTGACCTCATGAACCCCAAAATCTAATCAGATCATTGCCTCCCCAATATATACACTCATACCAAGTTTGAATTTCATCTGTCAACCGGTTCTAGAGATATCGCGAGAACGAGGCATTTTGTAACATACATTGAGTCCTGTGACCTTGACCTTTGACCTCATGAACCCCAAAATCTAATCAGATCATTATCTCCCTAATATATACACTCATACCAAGTTTGAATTCGATCTGTCAACCGGTTCTAGAGATATCGGGAGAACAAGGTATTTTTGAACATATATTGAGTCCTGTGACCTTGACCTTTGACCTCATGAACCCCAAAATCTAATCAGATAATTGTCCCCCCAATATGTACACTCAAACCAAGTTTGAAATTGATCCGTCAACCGGTTCTTGAGATATCGCGAGAACGAAAACGGGACGTACGGACGGACGGGCGGACGGACGGACGGACGGACGTACGTACGGACGGACGGACGGACAACCCGAAAACATAATGCCTCCGGCCACTTCGTTGGCGGAGGCATAAAAATGATTAGTATCAATGATCATCATGGCATCTAGATTCTTCAGAATTCTTACACAAGACCCAAAATGTCTTGAGCACCAATATTTCTACATTATAAACTTTGATGTACATGTAGGCTAGAACTCGCAGGCGGATGTGTGAAGGCACCATGACAAATTGTTGGTAATCAGATCTTTTGAATAACAAAGCTAGAAGTGTTCAGTATCGACCATCATCGCATCTGGATTCCTAAGGAATTCTTGCGCAAAGCCCACGATATCTTGCGCACCTATAGTCCTACCTATAAACTTTGACGTAAGCGAGAACTCGTGCGTGGGAGGGTAGAAGGCAGCGTGACGATGATCGTCGGGTCTTACGATGCACAGGCGGGGGAATACCATGAGGGAGGGTAAGTAGTCATCCGTAATTTCATCTTCATGCTCTGTTTCAAAGTAAAAGAAAAACATTTTTTCATGTAAACTCTATCCAACTTTATAATATTATATTCACTGAATAAAGATATATAGATAGATATATTTTATTTGGTCTTTAAAACATACAGAACGTTACAAAGAAATGTGTCATCCATTGGAAAAGAAAACAACAACAATAGCAATAATTTATTGTAGTATGCATGAAAACAGAAGGTATGAAAATGAAAGGTACTTTTTCAAAGAAGTACACTCTATCAGAGCAGAGGTAAAATGGAATTTAAAATGGATGTATTGTTAAAACGAGAGAAATAAAGAACATGGATAGTATCATATTAAAGCTTGTCTCCATATAACTTGAATGCTCTTTATCCAAGTAAGAGATCTCCCATTATTGTTCAAAGCCAAATTCAGTTCTTTAAGAAATGTTGAAAACCTTTCCCTAAAATATAAATACATAAGCTTACCAAGTGTAACGCAAGCTTACAAGGTTCAACAAGAATTAATGGGCTTTCGATAAAGATAAAGGAAGGTGTACATGTATATAAATCAAACTCTTCAAGAGAAAGGGTCAACAAGAGTTTTTCTTTGTATCATTTCATTAGGAAGGTCAGTTTTGGGAACAAATGTGGAATTTGTTGCAAGTATGTGTGTATCATCTAAATACTAGATGGATCTTCGACTGCGCGCAGTGAAAATGATGCCTCCGCCATTGCGCGATTTATCTATAAGCCCAAATTAACATGCACTGAATTTGTCAACTCAATTTTCATAGTAATCTGTATATCAGATCTGATATATCACAATTATGAGCTATTTTTCCATATATATCAGCCATGACCTTGACCTTTGACCTAATGACCCCAAAATCTTATAAATCTATTGGCTCCCCAAGATACAAATAGGTACCAAGTTTGATGGTTATTTGTGAACTGGTTCTTGAGATATTGCAATTACAAGCTATTTTGGCATAATGAGTCCTGTGACCTTGACCTTTGCCCTCATGACCCCAACATCTGATGGCTACAATGTCATCTTGAGATACATTCAGGTACCAAGTTCTCGTGTACATTCAGTTCTCGTGAACTTGTGAACTTTGCAATTACAAGCTAATTTAGCATATATAGCGAGCCCTGCGACCTTTGACCTTTGATCTCATGACCCGAAATCTAATTAGTTATTCAGCTCCTCAAGATACATACATGAACTAAGTTTGGTGAGAGTCCGTCCATCGGTTCTTGAGATAATGCGATGACGAGAACGGGACGTACGTACGGACGGACGGACGGACAACCCGAAAACATAATGCCTCCGGCTACTTTGTTGCGGAGGCATAAAAACTGGTGCTGGCCATGTATTTTCCATACCCAATGTATTTATTTGTGTGCTATATTGAAGGGTTTATTGCAAAGAATTGTGAGTTTTAAATGTTGTTAAACTCACCGATAATGTGTTTCTGGTAGTAATAGGGGACAAATCTTCCCACCCATCTTGGGAACTCATCCACGTCAACCCATGTAAAGACGAGATCCTGGTACAGATCATAGGCTGCTGACTGCAACGCCTTGAATACAAAGAACAATAAAAAATAAAACATTTTAAATTACAGTTTCATGATCATTGCTGTTCCTGTCATTACTAAGTAAGGTGCATGATATAATAATAATAATAATACTAATAATAATAATAATGGTTATATATATAGCGCTATTCAAATAAGAACTACAGATTTTTTTAAAACTAAGGCATTTCAGGGACGAGCAATGATAGGGTTTTGTTATACCTCAGTTGGTACAGCACCGGTCCAGCAATCCGGGGGTCTCGAGTTTGAATCCCACAGAAATCCCATTTTCTTTTTTGTTTGTTTGATTTAAGAGCTATTTTGTATTACATTTACCTACAGTGTGAAGCTGGTACAGGTATATTTTTAATGACATATGAGCTGAAAGTAATAATATTATCATTCAGTAATACATTTATTTATTTCTGGAATTAGACTGACCTGCTGGAATTCTGCCCCTTCCTCCATCTGGTCTCTGTGGGCCATGGCAATGAGAACAGGCAGACCACTATGAAACACAGAACCCTTGTGCTTGGTGTCGAATCCAACACTGGACATTGGAAACAGAATAAGATGGAGAAAATAAGTCATGGTGCTTGGTGTCAAAATTTCACAACGAATAACAGGGAAACATTCCTGAATAAGCCCCCTCCTTTACATCTGGTCTCTGTGTGCCATGGCAATGAAAAAAGGCAGATCGCTCTGAAACACCAAACCCTTGTGCTTGGTGTCAAACCAAACACTGGAAATTTAAGGGATAAATAGATAAATAAAAAGTTCATCATTGTAAGTAAGTAAGGTCTTCAGGATTGGTGTGAATATCTTACGATGAATAGCAGTAAAAAAAAAAACTCTTAAAGGTAAGCCCTTAGGCTTCTTTATTATGAATCCACCCTCATTGGACCAAGGCCATCTGAATAGGCAGTCTACTCTAAAAAAAACATATCCGAGACATAAAAAATGATTGAAACATACTGTACCTGGAATATGCATGGAAGGACGTCATCGTGATGTGAGTGACCGGGAGTCGGCTATGGTCTTCAACAAACTCTGTGATGAGGTCGGTGCAGGCTGCATGGTCGTCCTCACAGCGCTGACCAGAGCGCAAGTTGTATCTTCATAGCAACAAAAAGAAGAAGAGTTGTACTTGATATAGTAATTAATACACAGTATATTAGTATGCGGAACCTTTCTTTCTTCTCTTTCAATTTCTTACAGTGCATAGAGACAATAGATATGTGATATGCACGTTATAAATACTTTATTATTATTATATATGGAAATTATAAATCAGATGCACGGTGCCATCTTGCAAACGTCTTGAGCACGGTGCGTAATACACACTGGCTAAGTGTTATGCAAGTGTGCAAAAACTAGCCTGGTTCAAAATGACAAAATGTAGCATCCCCAAGCATGATGATCTTTGAAAGGTACTTAGTCAAATTGTTGGAGGAGAAATTGCAAAACTGTTCACTGATTTCAGAGGTGGATTATTAGTAGTCGAAGGGGCAGTTGTGTATAATGGCCTGCTTATATAAACAAAAATGTTGGCGAAACTTATCAAGAAATAAAAATATCAAAGATTTTTTATGAAAACATAACATGAATCGCTTCGCCGAACGATGTGTTCTCCCTTTTCCACCTGAAGCAAGTGTTTATACCCATCCAACAAATGTTTTGTGTGTATAACTTCAACGTTACCCGTAGGAATGCTACAAAAAATAAAACCACCATAATTATATATATAATTGTATGCTCATATATGTACTCACTTGTGAGGGGCGTGGAATTTGTGAACCTGTGACTCCGCCTCCTCCTGTAGGGCTGCGATCAAACTCCGCCCACTCGTGACGACCCGTGATGTTATGCCATCTCGACGCAGCATCTCGACCTTTCAAAACAAAACAAAAATTAACTATTATTAGAGCAACCCTCCACAATAACTATGTTCTCTACTTGTCCATTCAAGCTACTTAGTAATATCATGAATTCTCAAATTTTACTTGCCCAAACAAAAAAGTACTTGCCCCCCCAAATTAATGTGTAAATAGGAAAAAAATTAATCACGCTAGGTAGCTTTGACCTTTGACAGTACCTTTCTCACTATCTGCCTCTGTTCCTTCTCCGTTCGCTTTTGGTCCGCAGCTTGGATGTTGTCCCCGTACGTTACATAGCACGTCACCTTCCTTCAACTGGTTTGGTGGCCCAATATTATGTATACATCAATAATTCCATCGTGACATTTACCCCCCATCTATGAATAATTAACTCATCAATCTTCATTTAACTTTGACTTTGATCGATCAGTCTCTCTTTCTGTCCACTACACAGATGTTGTCGCTGCGTTGCACGTCGCCTTCCTCAACCTAGTTTGGCGGCCCAATTATATGTACACACATTTAAACAATCATTCTTTCATGACATTCATCCCCCTATTTAAGAATAATTTACTTGTAAATTTGACCTTTGACATTACCTTGCTCACAATCAGCCTCTGATCCTTCTCCGTTCGCTTTCTGTCCGCTGCTTTGATGTTGTCACCGTACGCTGCGTAGCACGTCGCCTTCCCATAGAGCCTCTCGCACGCAACCTGGAAGCAGTCCAAGGGGTACCAGCTTTCGGCCCCGCCCACCGACCTCAGGTACTGGCCCGCAATGGATTGTGGGTAGATGGTGGCCTGAACTATTACATCTGTTTGCTGAATGATTAAAAAATGACGATATTAGTCATATTAGATTATAACTTTAATTACACAACATTTAAACAATGTGTAGCATGTTGCCTTCCCATAGAGCCTCTCGCACACGACCAGGAAGCAGTCCAGGGGGTACCAGCTCTCGGCCCCGCCCACAGACCTCAGGTACTGGCCCGCAATGGATTGTGGGTAGATGGTGGCTTGGACTATGACATTTGTTCGCTGAATTATTAAAATAGACAATATTAGTCATATTAGATTAAAAATGTATTACACAATCATATAAGGTACTGGCCCTCAATGAATTATGGGTAGATGCTGGCTTGTACAATAACATCATTTTGCTGAAGTATTAATAAATTCATCATAAAACTCATCATTTTGCATTAAACATCATACAAGATGCTGGCCTGCAACGGATTGAAGGTAGATGGTGGCTGAATATTTTTGCTGAATAACGATTTTAAAAATTCAATATTTGTAGTCATATTTGATTATAACATGATGTTTTAAATGATGAATGAACAAACAAAACTGATATACACTCTCATCATTCTGTATGACATAACCATAAATGGTACTGGTCCACAATGGATTGTGGGTAGATGGTGGCTTGGACTATTGCATCTGTTTGATGCATAAAAAGTGCAATATTGATAGCAATGCTAACATGTTTAAACAACAAATTATCAAAACCTGCTGTTATATTTTTTTGTAATAATTGAATGAGGTAATGAGAAATGTTCTCTCATACATTTGTATATGTATAATAAACATACATTTATGATAACTTACACAATTACAAAAATTATCTATACACATACCTTTTGTTTAAGTTGAATTTCTTGTTGTGTTTTCATCTGAACTCTGGGCACTGCAATCTCTGAAAACCACTCCAAGATTTCCTGCTCCTGGAAAATAAAACAGATGAAAAAAGGAAAATATGGATTTGGATTGAAATCTAATTATCTAAGTCACATGCGCATCAATGCCTTAAGGAATTAGATGTTCTTTTCTTTTTAAGACGACATGGTAACAGTAAATATATATATAAAACAAAGTAAAACAATTAACAAGCAAATAAATAAATCACTGAAGAAGCCGTCTGGGGGAAATTTTGGATTGCAAACTGTTTTCACAACAGTGCTTATTTCAACTTGTCTGCCTCTACCAAAATTACACCTATGCAGGCCAACGTCTTCCATCTATTACATCTATAAGCTATCCATCCTCTATATATCAATCTAACCGTCTGTCTACCTATATATCTATACACTTCATTACCTGCAAAACTCCATGGAAGTCCATACGCAGTGTGTGTTGGTGGTGGTCAGGGGACAGGCACCGCTCGCTGCTGTGACGACCGAACGTGCGGAAAGCGATTACCGTGGGGAACCCCCGGACACCTAGCCGGCCACAGGTAGCAGGGTCGGACGTGCAGTTGAGAATATATGCAGATCCACCCTCTGGCAATGAAAACAAATGAGATAAATATCTGTTGGTAATGCAATACCATTAGACATACATAGATACATCGCCTCCGAACTTACCGGTTTTACAATTTGCACACAGACAATTTACAGAGTACCTTTAAAGTGATCTAGTAACTCTGTTGACATGTGCAAACACTGACTAAGGGTTGATGAAATGTGTAATACTGGGATCTAATATGTCTACTTAGTGATGTGTGGAAAATCCAAGGTAAATGAATGTCATATGACCAAGTAATGAGTGAAAATGCACAGTAATATTTTCTACCTCATTTCACTGACTTTGTACACAGTTGAAAATCTCCAGGTGAGACTTTCAAATTCGACCACTTCAATAATAAATATCTTTATAAAGAAATCAAAGTTCAGAAAATTGAAAACTGTCCTAGATGCTTATATTTGTTATATGAATACAACAAGGTATGTGGTAACTGCTAGAGTTTAAAGGAAGTTTTGTGGATTTTGACAATGATACTAGATCTCTGTAATGTTAACTTATCAAATGAACAGGATTTTAAGATTTCAATATGACAAGCAAACAATTAATTAGATTTACCAATGAACTCAATGGCAGCAGCCACACGCTCGAACATGGCCTGTTGCCGTCGACAACTCCCACAGCCCTCCTGGATGAAGAACACCAGGTTCGTTTTCGGAGCATCCTTTTTGGCCGATGACAGTTGGGCTTTCACGAAATGCATGAGGTCCCTCTCCGACATATCTGCGTGCGACTGCTCAATCACATGGAACCAATTTGCATCCGTCACCCGAGAGATGCTGCCTATACGAGACACCTGTTTATGTTTAAGTTTTAAAAATGAAAGAAGACTTTCGTAATTAAAGTGATCTATTAACATTTTTCAAATTCAACCAAAATTACTTGGAGCTTTCACATTTCCCTTGAAACCTTGGGTTTTGATTTTTCAAATGTCTCCCTAATATGATGATGGAGTTATTTATGATGAAATGAAAGTATTCCAGAACGCTTTTCAACTGTAATTTAAATCAATGGGCAGTAGGTGATAAAATCTGACATTGATTTTCACTCGGTAATCAGTGTTCTTTTTTCGAGACACTCACATATCATCCAGAAGAATCTTAAAATGATGTTAATAAATTATTTAAGTCTCTAATATCTAAAATATCTCAAAAGAAAATCTCAAATAAAACCAGTAACTTACCTGCTTAGCAAAATCTTGCTTAAGTTCACTGTCAAACACTCTTTCATCTTGAATCTTAATTTCATCCTCTTCATCTCTTGAGGCGAGAAAGTCTTTTTGGTAGGCTGGAAGTCCCTCCGTCCACAAAGACAACTCCCTGTCCAATGAAGTATTAACTCCCGTGATACACATTGGGGATATGAGGCTGGACACTCCCATTGAAACCTATGGGGAGAAAGACATTACAAAGCTAAGTTTACTCTTGAATATATTCACTGGAAATGTCATTGATGTAATATATATGACCTACTAACTAATAACCCTTTCTTATTTGATCCTAAATGATCAACTGCTGATCAACCATACATCTTGAATCACAATTTCATCCACTTCATCTCTTGTGGTAGGCAAATTTGTTTCATAATCTTAAAATGCTAAGTAAATTTCTTACTTAATCTAATTATTGAATATCAGCCCTGGAATACAAGATAGGACTCTTGTATCATACCCCCATGGAAGTGATATACCAACACTATAATAGTTAGTATTTGTGTCCAGTGTCCAGACACTACATTCCAACTTGTTTACAGATTCAAACAGGAAGGGTGTAGATTTCACCTTGTAAATTTCAGTCTCACCCTTGTTTAAAACTTACTTATCTGGCATTCCTCAGTTGTTAATTTCAACCATCACTTGCATAATGTTCTTGTAAATTCAGCTTGGCCCTTGTAAAGTTTCACAACAGGCATACCCGAGTTGTTAATTTCAGCTATCACTTGCATAATGTCAGTCTAACCCTTGCTAACTTTCATATCTGGCATACCTGAGTTGTCTCTTTTACCCATCACTGTTTGTAAATTTCAACATTACCCTTATAAAGTTACACACAAGTCATGTTGGTTTGTTTTCTACTTTAAAATCCTAGCTGTATCATAAACTAGTTCCAGCTTCTTCTGGTTCTAATTATTTCAAGTTTACTCACCTCAAAATCTTGCGCTGTTACCCACATGGCATAATGCAGTGGGTCCCCCTTTCTGTCTTGCAATGTGATATTGTTGGAGGTCAGGAATAATCCAATACCTGTAGGGGTGGGCAGCCCTTCAGGCATGGCTATCTGTTTCAGGCTTCTTCCTGTGTTAGAATGAAAAGGGGGATGTATTTATTAAATTTGTCCATCAAATTATTGTGATCAGAAACAAATCCGTCATCAATCAATCAATCTATCAAGTAACCAATCTATTATATTCACACATAAATTAAATGTTAAATAATCATGTACATTTCTTTTAAACTAATTAGCCCAAATTATCATCAGTGGCTATAGTCCAGGAGCCAATTTTCAGAAGAAACTGGTGAGCAGTACTCTGCAGTACATGCTCACCAGTGGGGTGGATTCCACCCCACCCCCATGACGTTTCGTGTGATAATTCTGCAACGCGCGCAGGTATTTTTTTCGCGACAACATGAGTTTTTTTATTGAAGTCTTACGCAACTTTTGAGACCAAATTTGCAACAACCGGGTATACTGTTCCGAAGCCACATGATCTTTTGTAAGTGAATGTCAGCCGGAAAATGGCTCAATTTTATGATTTGTGTACAAATCCTATGGAAATGGATTTTTTCCTAGAATAGACAAAACCTTTATTATTTTTCATTCTTACCACTGCAATTATTACATGTTGGGACAAAAGTTGTTGGATAATGGTCAATGATTTATTCCATTGAAAAAAACTATAAAAAACAAAGGTCGAAAAAAACATAGAAATACATAAGAAATTCCAAAAACAAAGAAATAAATAAGGACAATTTGGCTGTCGCAATTTTTAATGTTGGAAACCTGTTAATTAAGTCATACAGAATATTCATGCACACAATTAGCCCATATTGAGCCATATTTAGTGATTTACAGACAAAAGGTGGATTTTTTGTATAAATTTGCATACTTAATTGATAGAAATAATAGTGTTGCTACCAGAAATCAACTGTACATCAGGGCTAGAATTGTACCAGAGACACCCCTGAAACACCCCAAAGTGACAAACCAAATCTGTGGTGGGTGTTGCACGAAGAAAAAAATTTGCTGGTCCTGGCTCCTGGATTATATACTGTTATACTGAATTTCAAATGGCCCATTGTCATGAACCCTTTAATGGTGGGTAGTGAATATTATTATTATGATTAAAAACTGTGTTATACATAATGCAGCTTTAGTTCTAAGGCATACCTCCGTCTTGTCCTGGCTCTCTCTTGAATAACACAGTGAAGGGCATGCCCTTGACTCCTGGGGTATGCAACCAACGGGGAACAACTGTAAGGGGGAAAAGGAACAAAATAAGTTAAAATTTCACACAACCAAATTTAATTGAACTTTTTTTATTTTGACCTCAAAGTTGAATTTAGAATTGTATTTATACATCTCAAAACCATTTTAAAATGGGTGTAATTTAGTTCCCAACATCTGGTTGAAAAATCATACAACCAGGGCTATCCTTTAAAAAAAGCTTTATGTTAAGGGTTACGGTTAGTAAAACAAAAATCTAAAGAAATATTAAAATGTGTATTGAGTTTTCATGTTGAACTGAACATTTAAATTTTAAAGAAATATTTATAAATGAATAGTTGAAACAAACATGAAATAAGGGCATTATTGAATCCCAACTTCCAGATTAAAATCAATGTTTTATTTGCAAATAAAATGTTTGATGGAAACTTTAAAATGTGGGTTTTCTTTTCTTCAAATAAAATTAAATGAAGGCTTACTTTCTGTCTCAATTTCAACATCTACTGTCCCGAATCTAATCTGCACTCCATGATCTCTGAACACCTCCATGGACTTCACGAAGGTCTCTAAGTAGGCGACAGTGCCATCGGCCCAGTGAGAGTAGAAACACACAAGGAACAGCCCAGAAGAGCCCATCAGTACCTCCCTCTGGAAATTATGCTGAACATAAAATAAGCACAAAATGGAAACTTGTTTAATGTTTCTAAATGATAATGTATTTATACAGCACTTAATACAACAATTTGTCAAGCGCTGTAGAAACAGGACTATTATAACCCCTGTGCCCCGTTGCAGAAAGAGATGCAATAGATTGTAAAGTTGTAATTAATTTTAAGTACGATCATGTGACCTAATGCACACATCAGATTGGTTAAAATGCTCAAATTTTCTGACTTGCAATACTATTCAAGCCAACACATTAAAGCACGTAATTTCAACTCCCTGGGGAGCACACAGCAAATGACACCCACTAAGGAGATGCAAGCGAGTTAGGCAATTAATGCCTCACCCTACCAGGTACCCATTACTCCTGTGTTTGGAATTATTTAGGTTTGATGAGAACATCCGCTATGTAGTTCGATGTATGTAAACAAAATATTTGTTTAATCTTATTAAAATGACATTCTTGGCCGTCTGAAATCCACGGAAAATTGCATAATGTTCCATAACATTCGTTGTCTTTTTGGTAGCCACGTTAGCAAAACAGCCAACAATTACATGTCTAATTTGGTGAGATTTCATACAGCAATCAGGGAGATAGTTATGAAATACAATGCCTCACAATTTGAAAGAGTCTTTCGTTAATAAGGGAGATTTTTTATATTAGTTTTTTTTCAGAATGTGGAAAGATCTGTAAATTGTCAGGGGACTCCAGCGTAATCAGGGAGGTCTGCTATAGGCTGGTTTAATAGCTAGTACAGGTTCGACTGTTGCCATCCCTGTGCATTGCAGGCTAAATACGATAAGGTGAATTCTGCTTACCACTGTGATTGGTGTGGCCGCTGACGTCTGAGCTATGATGAATGGCTCTACATGCTGTCTGGTGGCGAACGGCTCTTCAAACCTCTGCCATGCCCTCAACCGCTTATCTGTGTGAGAGACAAAATGTGTGTACACTCTTGTTTTTCAGAAAATTTCTTTAATAGTAATAGTCTGGTATTTTATATTGCGACATCAATGAAAAGTCTATTCTGAGGTGCATTTAACTAACTGTGATATTATTACTGTGGTTTTATTTGAGCTGCCTTGCCTTGCAGTGATAGATCAATAGATCAATAGATCTATAGATCAAAAGCTCATACAGCAATGCCCATCTCTGTAAGCCAAGGTGTTAAACAGCGCTTCAAATATCTATCTTACCCTTTAAGAGGCTCACCTACACACGAAAACCTGTCATACATGGTCCGTCGATGGGAGGATTTTCGTGACGGTGAAAGACTCGAACAACATGGAGAGAAAAAGACTGATATCTTGCCACTCTGACCTGAGAAACATTTGAAATGAATTTTACACACAGTAATATATTTTGAACATATCTTATCCTACTAATTTATTGTTCAATTATTTATTGATTTAAAAGTGCAATTACATGAGAATTTTAATATCGAAATATACGGTTTCCCGGAAGATTATAGGTGTATTGTTTTAATCACATTTCTTCCAAACTGTTTTTTTTTTTTTTTTTTACCCACATTTTGTATGCGTGTATTGTCTTTGTGTGTGTGTGTTTTTCAGTGTTTGTTTTACATGTGTTGATGTATGATGCCTGGGGGTGTATTCTGAAAATGTAGCGGAGATAAAAATTTTATCTCCCTAAAATAAAATCGCGCTAAAAATTTTTAAAATCGGTATTCTGAAAAAGATTTTAAGGATATTTTAACGCTTACGCCAGTGCGCGTTGTAAATTAAAGCCACGCCCCTTGCTGCTCCTTTGACCAATGAAAATATCGCTTACATCGATATTTTTAATCATTTGCATATGATTTTAAGACCACGTGGGAATTACGCCGTGATTAAAATTTATATTGGAAGTTTATGTATACTATTTGTTTGAACGTAATCAAGATATAATATAAAGATTCATGTTGGAATCGAGTTCGAGGCCGTTTTTGTCAAACTATTATTACATGTATTTAATGGAAGTGTTTTTTTTTCTTCAAGTTGTCTTGTCATTGTTTTTGTGTGGTTGTGTTGTCAGATAATTTGTATGAAAAATGATAACGAATTCATTTCCGATATGTTTATGGAGGGAACGGTAAGATTTGTAAGATTTGTAAGATTTTTATTAACTCTAACGACCCCCTTCCGGGGTATGAGAGTACAAACTTTTTTTTAATTTACAATATACAACAATTCAAAAACAAAACATGCAACAACAATGTAACATTAAACATATCTACAAATTCAGCCTTTCTGGGCAATTTACCCTTATGCCACTTCGTGTTAACATTGGTGCTCTATTTCTCATATCATTAACAAGACAATCCTCATCAGAATATGTTTTCAAGCTAAATTTTAACATAATAATTCTAAAAAAAAATGCTAACTTCTTTAACTGGAAACGGTAACACTACTCATGACCTTCGAATCTCTGACTTACTTGTGTCCAAAATAAGCGCGTTTAATCTCATGCGCGCGCAAAGTTTGCTAAAAGCGCGCGATATCTACACCCGTTATGTAATCAATTAAACTAATTTGCTTTATATTATGTAATCAACTCAAATTATAACAATGGCGGCACATAGAGCGAACAACTTTACGGAGGATGAAACGCGCCGATGATCATAGTGCAAGAAGCGACGAAGCGGAAACAAACGATAATCGGTAAGTTTAGCCCAACACTGACAAAGGCAACGAAAAGTACGGGCAGCCATGCGCGTGTTGATGTTCGTGAATCGTGGATGATACATGCTCCAAGAAGCGCTGCCATAGCTTACTTTTCGATTCAAGTCACGGAGATAAAACTGCTACTAAGTGATTTTAAATTCTGTTGTAAGTTTTATCTTAAAATTCTTTTCAGAATACCGATTTGCCTCATTTGCATAAAATGTGCATATCTTCCATGGCAACTACAATAAATTTTAGCGCTGGCTAAAAAATTGTAGTGACGTAGATAAAAAAAAAAAATCGCACAGTTTCAGAATACCGATTTACTAAAAAAAATTTTAGTGACGTAGATACAATAAATTTTAGCTTAAAATCGTTTTCAGAATACACCCCCTGATCGTGCTGACATTTTAAACTTTTTACATTCTATAAACTTGCAAAATGTTTCTGAATTTTTATCTCCTTTACATGAGGTAAACGGCAACTTTATTAAGCTATTATGAGTTAAATAATGCCTTCCATAACTATGATACAAGAAATTCTACTAATTTTCATTTACCCCAGATACGAACATCCTCATATAAAAAATCAATTTTTTTCCAAGGACCAAAACTGTGGAATGATATGCCCTTATTTGTGAAGACAATTAGAACATTGAATGCTTTTAAGCTTTCGTATAAACGCTTGTTGCTAAGTAAATATTCTGTGCAATCATGAATTTCGTATGATATTTTACATTTTGCTGTATTTTTATTTTAATCTTTTAACAACCAGCACGTCAGGTTTTTGTGTTTGTGAATGGGGTTTTTTTTTTGTGTGTGTGTGTGTGTGTGTGCGAGAGTATGAGTGAGCATCATGTTTGAATATTATATGGATAATTTATAACGTGCATTACATTTATACCCCATCAAGACAAGGGGCTTTTATTATTGTATATTTACCTAGATGTATTGTTTGTATGCATGTTACTTTTCTTTACTGGGGTCGGTTTTACATAAGGCAATTACAGCCTTTCTACCGACTCCTTACACTTTATAATTTTGTCCGTATTTTGTATACTTTGTATGTAGAACTTGTATTCCTTGATTTTCTTTTGTTCTTACCTTGTCAATTTGTTGTTTTTATGAAGTGTTAAATAAACTGAACTTGAACTTGAATAAGAAGTTTGAACATTTTTTTAATATCATTCAAAATCCATCTCTATCTGGTGTTAAATGGCTCTTCACACCTCTGCCTGCCATACGATTCAATAAAAATAGAATCCCATCTGTGTAGCCTAAGTGAAAAAAGGCTTAAAACTGCTTTCCATAAAAAAATTGTTTAATGCCTGAAAAGTTTGTAGAGTAATGCCTGCCAGGATGTTCAGCTTGACAAGAAGTCAACTGCCCATACAATTAATTTGACACTTATATATTGGGTGCATTTGGAATCAAATCAATAGATCTGATCATTCTGACTTGAGTCAACTGTGGCACCAAAGGGGTTGACCCATTGAAGACTAATTGATCGTGGTATAAGACACATTTTCCATAGACCCAGTCCCAGTATGTTTGGGCCCAGTCTTGAAGGGGTTACAAATAAAGACATTAGGTACCTCCTTTCTTGAGCACTAGAATGGTGGGTTCAACGTTGATGCTGAATCTATGCTTGAGGGCATCCTCGTTGCTGGCTCCCGGATGGACAACAAACAGCTCCAATTCCTTGGGATGCGCTGCTCTGATCTGCGAATGGAAAATGGAGGAATGAATACAGCCTGTATTATTATACTGTATAGTTGATCCAAATTATTCAACCAGTCGAAGAAGAATACAGTATTTACTGGTGTATTAACCGCACCTTTTTCATGATGGAAGAACCCACAAAAAGGGGGGTGAGGTCAATACAATGAGCTAGTTTATGTGCAGGAAAAGAAAAAAGACAACCCAAATTTGAGGGTGTGGTTAATACACATGCAAATACGGTAGTTCAGATTATGAACCAATAAACCTTCCAGTTTATTGAATCGTTATTTGTACTATCATATATGAAATGCTATTAAGCAGTTTCCTTTTGATGACTTTGCCCCAACCCACTTAATAAAAACTGGCAGTGTTGAGTTGCATTGATCATTAGACAATAGACAACTGGGTTGCTTGTGTACTGTAGTTGAATGAGCTATGCTTTATGCACATTTTTTCTGCTTTTCCAGGTTTACTTAGTATCGTGTAATTGTTGCATTTCCTTCAGTTTACTTATATTTTAAAGCTTTGCAGAATTTACCATTGTCATCGTGATCATTTGACTTTTGAATTGATCAAAATATTGCAATGATGAGATATCTGAAAATGTAAACAAATTTTTTTTTAAAAGCCACAAATTATGACTAGAACATAACTCACTTAACTTTGTAAGATTGTAAGATTATTTGTCAATCTCTATGTAATGCATCCCTGGCCTGGCTTGCTCACATTGACTTAGATAAATTTGTAAGATGTCCAGACATGTCATACAATACAAACCAATGAACTGGTGCAACTAGTGCAAGGACTGGAGGAGAACTAGTAGCGTCTCATCTATGATAACAACACTGGGATGGAAACCTCTGGAAGATCGACGGGCTACCTCGAGACTCAGCCTCTTGTATGAATCAATACAACACACTGCTGAACTCGACTCGGACAGATACCAGACAGACTCATCCTCAGGGGGAATCCAAACAAGGAAGTCATCGGCTCTTTCCTTCAAACGTCTTGCAACAAAGAAGGACTGCTACAAATATTTGTTTATACCACGAACTCTGGCGGAGTGGAATCTCTTACCAAATAACGCACGACAAGCCACATCGTTGCAATCTTTTCAAGGACATTTGAGTAAGATGAATATGCTAGATTTCACTAGGAGGGCCCACCACGGGCTCCCAAATTAGGCACGCACACCTAAACCCACGAAGTATACCAAGTATATCCGCCACTTGCGGAGTTTTGTTTGCAGTATCAAGAAGAAGAAGAAGAACTTACATCAAGTAGCATCCATTCCACATCATAGTGCAGCTCTTCCCCAGGGAACGCAAGAACGGTCAGCCTGCTCTCATCAGAGACCGCTTCCTTAAGAAGGTTCACGTTGGCGTCACGGATACGCTCACGAAACTTGTGACTCTGAAAGAGAAAGCAGCAAAATATGTATGGTCAGGGCAACCAAGTATGCGCAGTTACTTTCCCCTCGGCTTTGCATGTGCTAGAAAATGCCTGTGAAATGACGAAATGAAGAAAGCTACAACGACTGTAAGATAAAAAGCATGTACAAATGAATGGGAAAATTAGCACACAAACTAACCCCATTTTGAACTAATACAAATTAAATCCCTGAGAGTTCATCCCTACTGCAGTCTTAATACAAACAAAACTAATATGGCAAGTGAAAGAGTGTGATTTTGAGGGTGAGTTTTCCATGGAATTCTTCAGTTTGAGCTATCCCAACATGTGAAAGAGTGTGAATGTTTTAGCATATCTTTTACTTTCTGTGTGCATCAATTCCCTTAGAATTCATCCAGACTTAAATCACTATACAACAAAACCATTTAAAGGAATGCATACAAAATCTTACCAACAGCTTGATTCATTTCAGAAATTGTTTGAGAGTGGGTTTCCCCTGCAAATCTTCAGGTATGGTTATCCCAAATAGTTAAAGAGTGTGACTGAGTTTAGTCATTTACCTTTACTTTCATCTTGTACACACATGGAATCCCTGAGAATTAGTTCAGACTTTACAAACTATATGGGAATGCCTTAAAAATCTTACCAAGAGCTTGAACCATTTCAGCAACTTTTAAAAGGGTGTGTTTCCCCTGGAAATCTTCAGGAATGGCTGTCTCAACAAAGTTCGAGAATGTGATTGTTTTAGCCTTTAACTTTTACTTTCTATATGCACTGAATCCTTGAGAATTTATTCAATCTTAAATCTTACCAAGAGCTTAAACCATTTCAGCAACCATTTGAGGGTTGGCTTGCACCGGCACTCTTCAGTTCAGGTATGGTTATCCCAACTAAGTGAAAGAATGTGATTGTTTTAGCCTATAACTTTCGTCTTTCTTAATGCATTGAATCCCGAAGAATTCATCCAGACTTTAATGTTAATATTTAAACAAAATCTTACCAAGAGCTTGAACCATTTCAGCAATCTTTTGAGGGTTGGTTTCCCCAAGAAATCTTCAGGTATGGCTGTCCCAACATGGCATCTCAGGGAAGGCTGATCCTCAGGCAGCGGGAACCCTTTCAATGGCTAAAAATATAAAAAATAATAATGAATAATAATAATAAGAACATTTATAAAGCACAGCTACTATAAATATAAACTCTACTGCGCTTAAATAATTATTTCATTATTATTACCCATAGTCATCAGGTACAATTTCAAACCCACACAATGATATTGCATACTTTCTCAACTCCCCGGGGAGCATACTTGCCTAGTTGCCACTGATGATGGCGCTAAGGCTAATTAACACCCGACCATGGTACCCATTTGTACACCAGGGTAGAGAGCAGCAATTTGTGGATTAATTGTCTTGCTGAACGACAAACGCAGCGGGCTTACACAGGGTTCAAACTCGGGATCTCACGATTGGAAAGCGCAGGCTCTACCAATATTGCCACACCACGTCTACATAAACCTTTATTATCAAAGTCTTGCAAAGTTTCACACTACTTTTCATCAATAAAATTACAATATTCAGACACAGGAGAATGTATCAATGGCTAGAAAATATCCCCCCCCCCCCCCCCTCAAAAAAAAAAAAAAAAGCATGTGTATACATAGTTGAAGTTATGATTATAAAGTATGAATTAAAATAAAATTGGAGACACATTTTCCTACAGTTGCTGATAGAATAGATTATTCAAAGTAACCACTTTCATATACCAAAGGGTTATTTGTGAGTGTTGTTTAAATAATTGAACCATGATTTATTTTGTGAAGCCATATCTGTAGTATCTGGTGTATAAACTGATTGCCATTATATTTAAAATAACAACAACAACACAATCTACATCATCCTCATTGGAAGATCTATTAATGTAATACGTACACCAAGGTTTGTGTTGTATACACCTAGCTGCCATTGGCTGAATGTGTCCAGTGTTGAAAGTTGTGTCCATAATCTTGCCGTCCTCTCTTCCAGTACTGTTACTGCATCTAAAGAATTTTTCAAATTGTTACATTGCTGAGGATTTTAAAATTATATACTGAGTCATTAAGGCAAAAAGGCAATTTGCTTCATGGATGTGATTTAAAGATTTTTAAATTACATTAGTTTAAAGTTCAAGGTTCAGGTTTATTTTACTAGTCACAAAATTGTGTGCCTAGCCCCTATGTGACGTCAGATTTTAAACATACATTTTTGTTTTCATGAAGTTACTTTGTGTAAAACAATAGAACTTAACCTGTGCCACTTTATTTTGCATTAAGCCTGTAAATATTTGTTTTTATTTCACCAAACATTACAACGATATTAAGAATCAAAATGAAGACTTATTATCCCACACTGATAATATGCTTCTGAAAACTTGCCTGGCAAGCGTGGGCTAAAATGTATGTACAGTGGAACCTCTATTATAACGAGGTAATTTCACAGGTCCAGATTCTATGTATGTTGTTTTTAAATTCAACTGTCCCAACATAATCATTACAACAAGATATCTGATAAAATGAGGTAAATTCAATGGACCCAACATTCTCGTTTATAATGAGGTTTTACTGTACCTGTTTCAGTAAAGACCACACACACTGGGTTGTGTGTGCTTCTCCTCAGGTAGTACTGCAGCAACGTCTGCTTGTAGCGTGGGAGCGAGGAAGGTGGTGGGTGGGGACCATTTCCACTTCTCTGGGTGAAGGATTTCCTTAGGGTGGGGTCTTCTGAGTCATCTCTCTCAGCTAATGCTTCTTCTTCCGTCTCAATGTCATGTAATGTTTCAGTCGTTGTATAATTCACTGGATCAGAACTGATTATACTTTCTGCATTCAGCTTTTTGCCTTCTTTCCGAGAGTCATGATTAATAGCGGCAGACACGTCTAAGGAAGCACCAACAACTGTGTATGTAAATTATACAAAATCAAAATATATTATAATTAAATTTTATTTTTATAAAGAGAATTAGTAATATTTATCATTGGTATATTAGATTTCATTAAAACACTATATGATATATCCCAGCTATTAATAAGTACTTTGTACTTATTGTACTAACAAGTATTACGCTACTTTCAATTTCTTTCCATAACCACATCATGATATTATGATTTATGAATATGAATTATATTATAATTCTTTTTGATCTAAATTGATACTAGTGCTAATTTGTTTGTTATATTTTCCTATACAAATATTTATAATTTATAAATATTTGTATAGGAAAATATAACAACAAATTAGCACACGTAGAACTATTGCTCCCATTCGCGCATGCGCGTTACGTTCAAACCGGCTCGCGATCCGATCAGCCTCATTTGCATTTGCCAACTCACGCTGCAGCTAGAACTAGAAGGCGCCTTCTGATTGGCTTTCGCATGCTGCCATAGACTCAACGTTATACCATTTGTATGCGAGGAGAAAGCTGTCGATGGCCCCTACATTCTGATACCAAACTCGTGATATTCCAGTCAAATCTCGATTTTTGACGAATTTTTTTGCACCATTCGAAAGCTGAGATATTCTTCCTACTAATCGGCTTCTCAGCAGTTTGGTAAGTTCTTATTTTCGTAATATTTAACTTATAAATTCGCGAGTTGTTTTGAATGATTCTTTGATTTTTCTATTGTCTATGTGTACCGATGATTAGTGTGCGACACCTATGGGTGAGATTCGACATGTGTATAATGTATGGCATGTCAGTGAGTTTTGGTCACCGTTTTTGCTTGGCACGGATGAAGATTGACAGATGGGGCGTGGCTTCGCGCAAGAGCCGAAGCCAGGCATAGCGCTCTGCATGTATTAGACCCGAGCAGTAGAGCAAGGATCCGCCCACAAGGTGAAACATCACTGCGCTCTCTGCTTGACTGAGCCCAGTCAGGGAGAGAGCGCTCTGACGTTTGACCGGAGATCGGGCGATCAACCAATGGGAGCTCGCTAACTCAGTGTACATGGCTAAGTGCGACAAGTTCTACGTGTATAGCACTAGTATCAATTTAGATCAAAAAGATAATTTTGAAAACAATAATGGTAAGTTTTGGACGTTGAATCATGGAATGAGTATTTACTCTAACTTAAGATCTACCCGACTACACTCGTATATGAAGAGATTACAATGCAGAGCCAGAGAATAGCGAATGCGAGGCAGTTTTTAGCATTCTTTCAATGCAACACACATTAATTCCAACGTGTGGGACTGACAAGAAAAGGTCAAAGAAGAGACTCGTAAAACCAATCAAATATCGTAATTATATCCAGTTCAAATCGTCTACTTGACATATAATCAATAGTAACACTTCTTATACTTACAAAATTCTCCCCAAAATGCGAAAATAAGTACAGACAGAAGTGTATAAGAAAGTACGGATGTGCCATAAACTTCTTTGGAAACGGACGCCATCGTTAGCCAACTTTAGTGCTTCCACATATCATAAAATATTACAATTTAATCTGGCGTCATATGCATGCAATTGTTACACGTCGTACACATGCTGAAAAATTTTGAATTATGGGTTGTGGAATCACATTGCACCGTTGTTGATGTTTTATCAATATATATAATTATTTTCTATAAATTGTTACGATTCGATTTTTATTTGGAATTGTTCCTTTGTCAATATGAATGGGAATAACGAATAGCTATGTAATTCCGTGTAACTATGTTTATGCCTGTTGTTGTTGTTGTTGTTGGTGGTGGTGGTGGTGGTGGTGGTGGTGTTGTTGTTGTTGATGATGATGATGATGATGATGATGATGATGATGATGATGATGATGACGATGATGACGATGATGGCGATGATAACGATGATGACGATGATGATGATGATGGTGTTGTTGTTGTTGTTGTTGGTGGTGGTGGTGGTGGTTGTGATGATGATGATGATGATGATGATGATGATGATGATGATGATGATGATGATGATGATGATGATGATGATGATGCTGCTGATGATGCTGATGATGCTGATGATGATGATGATAAAGTTCATGATAATGATAATAATAATTTCAGATGACTAATATACGGTAGATGAGATAAGAGATATCCTGTAAAGAAAAACATGATATCACATGAAATAGCAGTACAGGATACATCGCTATACATGTATCATTATTAATCAAATAATCATAAGAAACATTATGATCGTTATCATCGTCCTTCCCGTCTTCATTATCATCAGTTTCAGCTCATGTATTTTTTCTCCAACAAGTTCTGTCCCCAAGGTCCTTATTTTGGACATACGTGTTATTCTGAATGTTTGTAATACTGCCCCTTCTCGCATGAAAGACAGATCAATAGCGTTCAATAAACGTAGTTGTAATAATGACTAAGACGACGACGACGATGATGGTGATCAAGATATTGTTATTAGTATTATCATCTTGATCATCAAGATAATCAATGATAATACTAATAACAATATTTATGAAGACTAAGAGGAGATAAACCAAATAAAACCAAATAGTCCTGATACCGTATTACATTAAATTATTTCATTGGCTATATCGCTACAAATAATTATGATAAAAAATATATGACAATTATCTTTGCCCTTTCTAACTTCATTATCATCGTCGGCAACCTCAGTTTTAGCTCATGTCTGGTTTTCTCCAACAAGCTCTGTCCCCAAAGTCCTTATCTTGGACCTGAGTGTTATTCTGAATGTTTTTAATACTACCCCTTTTCCGTTGCATGAAAGACAGATAAAAAGCGATTAATAAACGTTATTGCAATGACGATGAATACGACGATGATCATGATGATGATGGTGACGATGTTTTCAAAAGATTTAGAGGAGATCAGCCAAAAATGATATCACATGAAAGTGTTGTCGTTACATGGGTCATATTATCGTAAATAAATTTATAATTATTATTGTTATTGCCATCTTCATTATCATCGTCGGCAACCTCAGTTTTAGCTCATGTCTAGTTTTCTCCGACAGGCTGTCTGAATGATTTAATACTGCCCCTTCCCGCATCAAAGACATATCAATATCGATCAATAAACTTAATTGCAATGACGATGAAGACGACGATGGCGATTATGTAGATAATGGTTATGATGTGAATGATAGTAATAATAACAATATTTCAGCTCATGTCTGTTTTTCTCCAACATGCTCTGCAAGTGTCCCCAAGGTTCTTATCATGGACCTAAGTGTTATTCTGAATGTTTTAATACTGCCCCTTCCCGCATGAAAGACAGATCAATAGAGATCAATAAACGTAATTGCAATGACTCCATTCACTGCGGGCCACCATCCGCGAAATTCTCTAAAAGAGATTATACGGAGAAATTACTATTGGCAGAGTTTGACGTCTGAGTGCCATGAAAGTCTCGGGATGAGTCATCGAAATAAACACTTTCACTAGTACCCCCTCCACCCCCCCCCCCCCCTCCCCCTCCCCCTCCCCCTCCCCCAACGGATTTTTGCTGAGGGTTGAGACTTGAAATCATTCTTTTTCTATACCGAAGATGACACAATTTCCCCCCAAGCTTATATTGTATTTCTGTGTGAAGAAGAGCGCCAGCAACGGTAACTGATCGTAGCATGGTCATCGTATTTTTATGATCATGAGCGTGGCAGAGCCACAAACAGTCCTTTTCCAAATCAAACGGCACACTGAGTAATAGGGCGTTCCCACTGTCGTGCGATTAGTTACGATCGCCACGATTGGCCATTCGTATCTGATCGTGAAGTAATCGTGGTGATCGTATCAGATATTATCAGATCGTAAGGTCAGTCGTGGCAATCGTGTTGATCGTAGGAAATTTTTGGAACGGTTCAAAAAATTTCTACGATCAACACGATTAATTATCAATCGTAATAATCGCATCGGATCGTATTGGATCGTATTGGATCGTAACAAAGCGCATCTAATCGTGCTTCCAAATCGTGGTGATCTGGATCAACCTTGGACACCACGCTCTGTTAAGATGTGATGCGATCTCCCACGATCTGTTACGATCATGGCGCTCTGTCGGGTACCATTGTTCACGACCTAACACGAATGACTCACGAGCAGATACGAGTTGATACAGGTAGATACGAGTAAATGCGAGTAGATACGAGTAAATGCGAGTAGATACGATTAGTCACGCTTTCCACGTACGTTCACGATCTGTTATGAGATTTCGCGCCCATATATACCGGACAAGAATGAATGCGAGCACATTGTCACTGTCAACTTGCATCTGCTTAATTTTGAAGCCTTTGAGAGATGCCACCCAAGGGTGCAAGACGCAAGAAGGGAAAGGGCCAGACTATCACACCCCCTGAGCCTGACCCAGTCCAGCCAGAGGCAGCACCAGAGGAGGATGAGGAGACCACCCCACCCAGAAAGCAAAGAGGAAGAAAAAACAGTACCTGACTTCACTGACTGAAAAGCAAAAAGTGGAGATCATCGAGTTCCTCATAAAAAATGAGGTTCTCTACAGCAAACTCCTTGCGGGTTTCAAAGATGTCACCCAGAAGGGGGATCTCTGGGCTGCCACGATAGACACTACTGTGGCGCAACTTAAAACATGGTACACAAGCCTGAGGACCATGATAGGCCGGCTGAAGAAACGCGCCAAGAAGAGTGGGTCAAGAGGAGATGTCATTACTGACATGAACAGCACCGAGAAGTGGGTGTAGGATAAGTTTTCCTTTTTGATCCCTTACACTGAGACGGTGGATGCCAGAAACTTGGCCTCCTTTGCAGCAGCAGCAACAAGTGCCGCATGGCGTCATGAGGTATAGTTCCTGAGTGCGAAGGCGTCATCCCCCAGGATGGAGAAGGGCATCTCTTGGTGGTCATCAGGGCTTGCAGTCAGAAGGCAGGGTGAGGGAGTCCTAGGGGCTTCCTCTTCCAGGCTCAGAGTCACCAAATATATGAGAATCCGACATGTGTCATTTTCCACCAAACTCGATCCACACAAACTTGCAATCTGCATCCACCAGCGCCAGGATTGGTATCAGAAAAGGCCTTTGTAATTGTAATACAGACTGCCAGTGTGGTGTGGTTCTTGATAGCAATGTGTTTGCCATCCAGGGCTCCAATGGCGTGGGGGATGTTCCATCTCTGCTCTTAGCTACGGCTGTCCAGGCTTCGGGGGCCACATGTAGGCTAAACACATCATCTTTGTACGCTTGCACAATTGTCTGGCACACTTCTGGAACTATCTCTGAGATACTGGACACTTCACACCTGAGGGCATACGCAAGGGACCGATAGTTGTTTCCAGTGACAAGGTGACTCAATGTCACTGCCAGTCAGTCCAGGTGAGAGGGGTTGCCTGGAACTTCACCGAGACTTCACCGAAGAGCTGTGGTGTTAACCTGGTGTATTTTTGGAACGCTACTGGATCTTCCAGCCACAATTGTGTGTCTATGAGGCTGGAGAACTGGCCAAGCTGTTGTCTCCTCTCCTCTCCTCTAAGAGCCATGGTCGCAATCAGCACCAGCTCTCTTGGCCCTCTGTGGTTGGGTTGTGGCGGGTTTGGCTGCTGCTCGTCTTCTTCCTCTCTGGTGATAATGTAAGCATACGATAATGTAAGCATGGCAGAAGTTGAGGATGATGACAACGTGACATTTTCAGTGTTGAGGATGATGACAACGTGACATTTGCAGTGTTGAGGATGATGACAACGTGACATTTACAATGTTGTGGATGATGACAACGTGACATTTGCAGTGTTGAGGATGATGACAACATGACATTTGCAGTATTACTATACTGCAAATGTCACGTTGTCATCATCCTCAACTTCTGCCATCATCAATAACTGCGGATTGTAGTATTCACTCTGTAGAATTGTTCAAGGAACAATTAAGTCCATGGTCAGTCGGGCTGTATATATATCCGTCGGAGTCCAATCGTAGCTCAAATCGTGATCACTCTCGATCCTCATCGTGAAAGACATCGCGACCACAATCGTATCATATCGCAACAGAGCGCATCGTTTCGTGATGAACGTATCGGAAGGTATCCGAACGTATCTGCACGTACCCGATCGTCCCAAATCGGGGACCCCGATCGTGATGATCGTGTCACATCGAGACGCAATCGTGGACTCAATCGGAACAATCCTATCGGAACGTATATGATCGTATCTGAACGGGAGACCAGATCGTGACAGATCGTGGCACCTGAAATTGACCAATCGTGACCATATCGCATCCAAGCGCACCAGATCGTACCAGAACGTATCGACTCGCATCACCTCGTATCTAAACCTGAAATTTCAGAGAAATTCCACGATCAGCTACAAATGGCCAATCGTGGCATTCGTAACGGGTCGCACGACAGTGGGAACGTCGCATTACCTGAGTGGCTGGATTGTGTTGTTTTGTTATGAGAGAGGGGGGGGGGGGGGGGGGGGGCGGGAGCGACTACCTGAAATATTTCTCACAAAATTTAGATGGAGATTATTTGTGAGATTTGAATAGGACAGCGAGATGGTGAACGAAACGTTTTTGTCAGTTTGTTAAAAAGGAGAAAAGTAGGGCAGCAAAAAGTTTAAATTAAATTTCCCCTTCTGTTATTCTTGTATAATTACCACATAATATCTATGTCACTCTTTCCAGTGTATGTTCCCGCACATTCAAAAACGGGGTGATTGTATTAACATATCATTGGTTTGGATTACCTAATTAACTATGCCGAAAAGATGTATTCTGTGAAATATTTGTATTATGAGTTCGTATATAATATATAGTAGGCCTACTTAATTTTGTAGCCCTTTTCCATTGTTTTCAGATGGTATATAAGCATTCAGGAGGGAGGGGTCGAGTGGCGAAATATTATATACATACGTATGCAGTAAAATACTAGAACTTCCATATTCCACGTCGTGGAGGAACCCGGGAGGAATGGGACCATTATGAAAATTTTCCTGATAATTATATGGTCATATCAAATGTCATGCGTATATACGACTGTTCTTTTATCCTTCTCATATGTTATTATTAGAAATTAAATTGTCATGTCTTATGTTTGTTGGCTTTCCATCACTTATTTTTTGTTTGTTATTTTGGATTATGATGCAGAGGTTCGTAGGCTGCATGGTGACAGTCAAATAAATTTATTCAAAGCAGTGCACCACCCCCAAATATTTATTTTGTCATTTTCAAGTGATTAGTTCTGTGTTAAAGGGACAGACCCTCTTTTGCAAGCCAAATTTCAAAAGTTGCGAGGTTATTATATTATATGAAAGTAAATGTCATTTAATAGCATGCCTGAAAAAAATTAGGGCTTGAAATCTCTTTTTCGAGGAGTTATAGACCTAAAACTAATAAACCGTCGCCCAACGTTTAATTGTGCATTATACGTGTATTCACCCGGTGAGAAAGTTCGCAAACGGATTCCACGGAGTACCACATTGATATGCGTGACCCCTACGTGACCCGCGCTAGCTACGTGACCCGCGCACAAATAACAACGGCATAAGCGAAACCTAAACAAAATAACAAAACCTCGCTTAAACTGACTACATGTAATTATATATTCTTCATTTTTTAGATCTTTTCCCGTGACATACCTTTACAAATGTCGGCTTTTTGAATTGAAATGAATTTATTTCACATTTGCATAAAAAACATGAACATATGTACATACAGTTGAATTAAAACAATATAGCATAACACATAAAAACAAGTATAACAGAAGAGAAAACAAAGAAAACACAAAATTGCACTAACATTATGTAAATGTGGGGATTATAAAAAGTCACAAATGACTTATAAGCATAACCCCTGAATATATAAACTGAAATAAGAGTAAAGTGATAAGGAAGAAAAAATAACGTTACTATTTACATATTTCACAAAGATAAGAAATAAAAATGAAGCATAAAATGCTAAAGCTTATTAAAAATGTACTCTTTAAATTTAGTTTTAAATATATTAAGCGATTTTGAATTCTTGATATTTTCAGGTAAACTGTTCCACAGCAGTGGACCATTGTATGATATTAAAGTACGTGAGAGTGAAGATTGACCATAAATAATACGATAATTTAACTTTCCTCTAGTATTGCTTCACAATACCTTTACAAAAATAAGTACAATATGGTTGTAATATTATGCTAAATCAGTTAAACTCCTTTATTGACCGATATATAGTTTGATGGAGGGACGCATTCGCTTTTCATTCGTAGAATCCAAATTACAGGGTTGTTCGATCTGATGTTGTTTGTGTGTGTTACATTCATCTCCATCCGTCAACTGGAAACTGTTCAGACGTTTTGTAAAAGAGGGGTAGTTCAGTTTTGGAATAGAGGGCGCTGCACGAAATAATTGTTGTTGTGAGATAATGACAAACTGAGTGTCAAATCTGAAAGAGCATACAATTTTAATGGCAGAATAAACTTTATTTGATCAAAATCGGTTCAGAAATGTCTGAAATATCAATAAATATATCCGATCGTAATCAATCTGGGCCCCAGATTTATTCCATGATTTTTTATCAAATTAAAAAATGCTTACACTTTTTTCAAAAATGTTCAAAAGAGGTTTTTGAATAGTTGTTGGGCCATTCTTGGTCACGTGTGTGACCCAAAACATGACAAATTTTGAAATGGGATGCTTATATTTCAGTAAGTATGAGACTATAATGATTTTTACTTCATATGTGACTTGAATATGTTGTAGTCTTTCAAACTTAACACAAAAGATTTTATAAGGATTACGTAACTCAATGTCAGAGGTCAAATGGCATGGGTCACGTGTGTGACTTCGCACGGAGCGCTTTTTTCATAACTAAATTTCATTTGGAAAATTCTTTAAAATATGAATAGCTATAATGTTCATCTTATTACCAGAGAAGTACTATACATTTGTAAGTACAACAATAGCAATGAATGAGAATTATATCTAACCGTTGTTTTTTATAGTACTTAATTATGTGGCAACGTCTGGTCACGTGTGTGACATTTTGGGGTGGTCACGTGTGTGACATGTACAATATGAATGGAAAAATGGGAATTTTATAATATCGGGTTTAGAAAAGAATGAAAGGTTGAATTTTTACAAAGTTGGTATCAACCTGTACAGGAAAGTGAGAAGAACGAGCTTGCTAATTATCCTTTTGATATCTTGATTATTTTCTGAATTATGATTATTAGAAAAATATTGAAATATGTAAATTTATGCAAATGAGTAAAAAAGTTTCATTTTAAACTTCAAATCATGTATTTCATGAAACTTTACACATGGATCATTCCAAAAATGGAACAAAACTACAGAAAAATAAAACTTCAATTTTTCCGAAAAAGTTTCACTTTTCAAAGAATGGCCCTGTTGATGATCACCCTATCTAATCATTATTTAACAAAACATCACATGCATAATTTTGTATGAAAAATGGTTGAAACCAATGTTTTTTTAGAAAGCGCCATCTTGTGTTATAATGGCTCCTTTTTAATGATAACGGGTTTTTTTACTTCTAAAGTCGTTTTCATTTTGTATACCTTTCGAGCATGGTGGAGTTATAACTACTAGTATTAGTTTGAAATGTTATTGTGCAGGTTTTGGTTACTAAAGTTCAGCATTACCAAAACTGAACTACCCCTATAATGGCTCTTTAAACAAATTATAACAGGCTATTTATTTAGTCGTTTGTTATTTTCTATATACCTTTCGAGCATGGTGGAGTTATAACTTATAACTATTCGTTTGTAATGTTATTGTGCGGGTTTTGGTTACTAAAGCTCAACCTTACCAAAACTGTACTACCCCTTTAATACATTCTTCTACCAACCAGAGAAAGTTTTTTTTTTCATAATCCTTCAAGATTTCACTATAACAAGCAAATAAAACCAAAACAGACTTCTTCAACACTTTGCTTCCCGAATTGATGCATGTTGCCTGAAAATGAAACGAGATTGTCCAATACTTATATAATTATGTATACCCGAATGTTTTTGCCCCCAAAATGACATGTTGTTGTCCAAAGAGTGACATTACATTAATACAAAAATGACATGACGTTGCTCGAAATTTATACGATTTTGCCAGAAAATATTTTAGTTTCAAACTAACAAGCCTTTGACTTTGAGGTATAGGTTGAACTTTGCCAGCGACAAATTATTCTGCAGCAACAGTCTCCATCAGTGATTTTGTGATAGTTTCTTCATACTAGGGTATAGTAATAATAGCATTGCATTGCAGGGGTGGGGTGGGCGTAAGGGAGGGGTAGGGAGTGGTAAAGTTTCCTTTTTCCGCAGTAAGTTGGGGGTAGTGGGGATAATCAAGTATGCCAGAGGGTAAGCCTGTGGGGAGGGTATGTGTACTGGCTGGGGCCGGGGTAAGATATAATTGAGAATCAATACGGGCATATGTGGTTATATAAACACTTTAAACAACATTCAGACCAACAGAGAGAATAACTGATTTCATCATTCTTGGAATGAGAATCTGAATAGACTCAAAGATCTGACCATAAACCTAGTCTATGAGTATGATGATCTGATTATACATTTTACTTATCAGATACTGATGAACAAGTGCGCGCACTCATATGCCATCGTTTATGTTTGTAAATGTACGGCCCAGATCAGAGATCGGAGAACTTTACGATTGACGTGACGAGCGAAAAACCTCGTACATTGAGCCGCATCTTTCCGTCGTGCACCTGCAATCGCTCTACACACAAATCGCGACACAAAATATAATTACGATATATGACTACGTATAGTACGTGTACATATGTACAGCATCGGTTACCCTGCAGCATCTACGTATAGAGAAACGCGTTATCACCAATCGAGCTTGGAACTGGTAGACTAGACCAGCGCCGGTTACTGTATAACATAGTGAAAACATTGATTTGGCCTTCCTTACATTTACAAGGAACGGATTTAGCAAGAGGCTGACATTCTCTGTCGTCATCTTCTTGAGTTTTGGGACTTGTTTGGTACCAAAGGCAAAGAAAAACATAAACTAGGAACTGTGTACCACCGCCACCACTACCCGCTTAAACAGCCGAGAGCCGAAGGGGAGGAGGTTTCAGCTGTAATCCCATTCTGACCGGTGCGGCTTGACCCGTGTGCATTGGCAGTGCCATTGCAGTGCAGTATTTACCGTTGATTCTTATCTTGACTGGAGTGGAGCTGGCTTGTGGTCAAACAAGGATTAAATTCAGGACGGTTGAGACTTTAGTCGGGACGGACTGATCAGCTCAGCTTGGGTCAATCATTTGAATCTGACCTTACTTGTTGGACTGGAATTTCTTCCACCCTCTTTACTGGATTTAATTTTTGCCTTGAGTTGGAGTCGGAGTTGGAATACCATTCCTGTTTCATTTGGTAAGTTGAAGTAGGATTTACTGAAAACAAATCATAGTGAAACATGGCAATAATATTTTACAGTGCTTTGATTCTCACATTAAATTAAAGTTAAAACTCAAGTTAATATGAAACTAAGTGACATTGACATGTGATGACGATGATAATGATGAATTGAAGATGATGATGATGATGATGATGATGATGATGATGATGATGAATTGAAAATGATGATGATGATGATGATGATGATGATGATGATGGTGACAATGATGGTGACAATGATGAGGATGATGATGATAGGATGATACTGATAGCGATGATTATGATGACAGAGATGATTTTGATGGTGATTGTGATAGTGATGCCTGGTTATGACTTAAGTTATGAATGATGTTGGTGGTGGCAATGCCAATGTCTTGATGAACTAAAATATATGACATTGTTGATAAAGTGCAGAACTTTCTAGACGTTAACTTATAAATGTACATGACAATAACTAATAAATTTTGCCAATATTGTCATGTTTTATGGTAGTTCACATGGAGTGTAGTGGTGAATTTAAATTGAATACTTCTTTCCCTCTTTAAAATCATACATTTTAAGATGTCAAACCCTTTTCCAGGGCTCCACACTAAATCTTTTTTTTCTTCAGTGGCCCGGGTCGTGCCAGTGAAACAATTTCTTCCCCTTTTCTTGTGGCCCGAAAGAACACTTTAAACTGGCCCAACAATTTTATTTCATGAGTTAACTTTTTACTATTCAAACTATAGTATCACCCTTTCCTGATCAAACCTGTGATGATACATTAGATGAAGCATGACATAGAAGAAAACAAGATTTTTCTAATTTTGTTAATGTCGGGTTGAAAATCTGCTTGCCCGATCGGGCCACCAAAGACTTTATTTACATTTTTGCTGGCCCGAAGTGCAATTTTACTGGCCTCGGGCCAGCGGGACAGTCCTGCCTTTTCAATATCCGGGATGTCTATCAGATTGGTGCTGAATTGCATATGTGCATGTACTACACACTAACTAAATTTTGTTATAATAAGCTGTAATAAACTGGTGTATTGTGTATACATGGCTCATATATCCTCCCATTTAGTCAGAATGCAAATAATCCATCCATGTTGATTCCATTTTAATGCTGCTCAGCAGGCTAAGTAATGACTAAGCCCAGCTCTCACTCCTCTCAGTAGTAAAGAACTTCAATCTTTAGTCTTTGGCCCCTGTAAATTGAGACCAAGATCCAGTGAACCAGCAAACAAAGAGGGTATGGACTAACTCTGGACTATGGATGGAGCTCCAATAATGAGTCTATTGGAATTGACCCCTTTCAGTTTCATTAATCCCCTAGCCCCATGGATCTAAAGACCCACTAACCCCTATTTTTGTTTATGACATCCATTGTACAGTCAAACCTGTAGATTGTGACCACCCAGGGGAAACAAGAAAAGTGGCCACTGTAGATACTACATTTTATGTGACCTCTATTAGTATTATACAGGTCCCATAACACTGGTTTTCTCGGCAGAAGAACACTTTTGGTGTCCACTAAGACTGAAGACAGACCTGTTTGACTGTACAGTTTCAATTGAAGACCCCTGTCAAGTGTACTCAAGTCAAGAACTGAATATTATGGTGACGTTGACCAGTGTACATGTAAACTTGTGCATTAACCCGATCACTACGGGGACCGAGAATTCTCGGTCCCCGTTGCGCCTACTCATATACGGGAACCGAGATTTCTCGGTTCCGAGCAAGGGCTATATTAATTGCATAAACATACATGTATGCATCTTGTAAGTACAATATAATTTAGCTGAATACAAAGATTGAACCCTTGGCTACATGTATATCAAGTTTTTCCCGACTCTAGTTGCGTGATTATTGTTTTATTACAATTTTATCATGGTAATACACAAGTCTAATTTCAAGATATTCGTATACAAACCCATACAAGCCAGAATCATAGTTTTCGCATAGAATTTCACTTCGCTGACCCTATACTATGCATATCGATCGCCTCTATTGTGTGAACTACTTGACCAGCGAACTCACGCTAGATTGAATAGAAGCGAATACAATGCCATGGTCAACCAGATATCGATCGGTTCTTTTGTGCGCGCCCAGTGGGGTAACACGACCGGTCCGTAAAATAATCTCGTATATAGCTATTGAAGCAGTATATCTATTGCCGTGGTAAAAGGGTTAATATTAGAGCCAATAAAAAAACAAAAACATTTTATGGAGATTTTGAAATACAGTAATACAGTTGGCAACACAAAGAAAGCTGGTATTAATTGACAAACATGTTCAAAAGAAAAGAAAAAAAACAAACCAATAGAAGTTATCAATCGGGTCAAATAGAGTGCAGATATTACAAATTAAGGAAAAAAAGGTTCAATGCCAAACTTTAAAAACAACAATCCATCACCTGCCATTTGAGGCAAATTGCGTACATGCAATGCATGAATACAATGCTCAGTTCTATGAGTTATAAATGTTCTGAAGAATAAAACAAAAATACTTTGCACAATGCACATTCTTCTTCCAATTTCAATACAGTCATGTGGGTAAAGTATTATCATACTCTTTATGCCACAGCAGTATGCAGACCATGCTAGTTACTAACATTTTTGCCTAATCATGGCCCTGTCGGGCAAGTAAAAACAAGACTTTTAAAATTCTACTGGCCAGAAACATGAACCTAAAATATATTTTATATTTGGTTGCACATTCGGGCTAGTGGATTTAACTTTAAGCGTCAATGAATCTTGAGTGGCCCAAGGCCAGTGGGGCAGGGCGTGGGCCTGAGCTTTTTTCAAGCACTGTTGTAGAGCACACATACTTCATCGAATTGAATAGAAGTAGAGCTCTGTCTTGGATGTACATGTACATGTACAGTATGTACATTAGTAGTATGAGAGAGCACATGCCAATTTCATTGAGAGAAATGCCTTCAGCAATTAAGAGTCATGTCATGCATGAAATATGCATGCTGTAAAACGTAAACGCAATACATCAGCTAAGTAGCAGAGCTAGGGTTTCCATAATGCTACATGTATGTTTGTATTGTGCCTACAGTGTGCTGTACAACTACAATATGATGGGAGATGCTTACATCATGTATGTCAGGCTGCGTTTGATTAAACTCACTCGAAATGAATGACAAGGAAGATAAGTGTTCACACATCTCATGAGTGTAAACACAGCTACATTGAAATATGCATGCAGTAAAATGTCAATTCAATACATCAGCTAGTAGAGCCAGGTAGGGTTTCAATAATGCTACATGTTTGTATTGTGAATACAATGTGCTGCACTATATGATGGGAGATGCTAACATCATAAACGTACTGTATGTCATGCTGTGTTTGATTACTCACTCAAAATGAATGACAGGGAAGATGAGTGTCAACACATCTCATGAGTGTAAACCCAGCAAACCTCAACTCAAGCTAAAGAGCTCTGAAAATTAACAAAACCTGCATTCAATGTAATTTTGCCAGTCCAAGCTATTTTGTACAGTATTCATAAAGTGGGAAATGGTTAATACATGTACACAGTGTACATCATATGTCAGGCTGTGTTTGATTGTACTCACTCAAAATGAATGATGTGTGTAAACACATCTTATGAGTGTAAACGGACACAGTAAAATTTCATTATTTAAGAGCTCAGATACAGTACATGAAATAACAAAACACTGTGTAATTTTGCTGGTCCAAGCTCTGTATAGATCCATATTTTACCCTGCTCGAACAAGTAACAATGAAATGGTCTCTTGGTCTCATGGTTGGACCAAACTCGGAGATTATCTCCAAAGTACAAACAAATGTCTTGGCGCCTTTCTGTTTTCTTGACTTGAACTACTGTATGATTGAACATTATTATCTTCACCCAAAAAAGAAATACTGTGCATTAATGCCTTAACGTTAGGCAAACTGAGTGTGAACGCATCCCCAGGAGCTTGATCACATGATGGAAGATGCACCTGTCAGCCTGTGTGATGTCATTAGCATGCTAAAGAGGTGTCAAACTCGGCTCTTTAAGGCCACGGGGATTTTTCTATTGTGAAGCCAGGAAAACGGCCAGTAATTGGTTCACCTGCGCCAGCCAGATATGATATGAAGATTATCTTAGCTCTATTTTTGATGGATGGAGATAGGGGAAGGGTAATTATGAAATTTTCAGAAGTTCAGATCTATCTATTGATTTGAGATGGATCATAAAGGCTTAATCGTTCATCTCTGCAAGCTTGTATTATTCATGAATGGCTTTATCGATTGTTAAATATGAGATAGTTAAAGCTTAGCAGGGATTGTCTTTTGCGCGGGGAGGAAAACGGCCAGTAATTGGTTCACCTGCACCGCCGAATAAGATGTGAAGATTAGAGCTAGAGAAAGATGGATGGAAGTAGGGTAAAATTTATGAATTCAGATTTCAGATCTCTAGATTGAGATACATGTAGATCATAACTTAAGCTGAATAATTTATCTGGAGCTTCTAACTTGTATAATGGATGTATCAAGTTTGTATGCATGTATGATGTAAGTTCAGTTGTCTTTGTCGCAGGGATTTTCTATTTTCCACTGAGGAAAACTTCCAGTAATTGATTCACTTGCGACATATATGATACAAGAAAACTACAACAATGTAGATCTATGTAGATTTGTTATGGATGGAGATGGGGTAATAATGAATTCAGGGCCCATATATATACTTCTCATGTCCACATTCTGTTCTATATTTTGAATTGATCAGTAAAAGATGAGAAGAAAGCATGCTACCGTGAGAAGAGTTTTTATTTATCATTACCCCTTAATCATTTGAATTCTAAAGTTATATACACACAATGTATGAGTCATATTTAAATGCATTATGAAAAACGACAACATCTTTATCACAAATGATGATTGACAATTGATGCAAAATAGTGTACAATGTGTTGTTATTGTTGTATCACCATCAAACCTAGCAGAAGTTGTGGTCAAAAACTCAGAATGTTATGATTGGGTGATTTGTGTTTGTCTTAAAAATAATACTACTGTACCAGTAGTACACCAACCACTGAATCATACATCGTAGAACTGGTCAGTCAGGCATGCTAAATATGATTGACAGTCGCACTACATTGTACACAAAGGGCAGTTTGTTTTACAATTCAAAATCGAATATGATGAAATTGGTCATGAAAACAGACTAGAATTATTATTTAAATGCTCCCTGTAGTAGTGCAAAATGGTGCCTGATACTGTATCTCAGTCCATATATTATATGTGTGCAGGTGGCATTGCATCATGGGTTAAACTCGATATTGAAAAGGATAAACTGGTTGAGAGAGGACAAATTATTTACAAATCCAAATCAAATATGATGAAACTGATTCTGGACTAAAAATATATAAATGGTCACTGCAGATTGGTGCCTGCTTTCTCAGCCCATATATTTGTTTTGAAATCATTTATTTGGCAAAGTGCTGTATTCGTTAAACTTAATTATTAAAAGGAAACACTGGTTGAGAGCAGTGAAAAAAATACACTGGGCTCGGGGCGAATTCGCCCCCGAAAATAAAAATTTACAAATATTTTGGAGTGTCATTTTCATACAGGCAAGCTTGAAAAGTAACCCCCGAAAAATAAATTTTATTCTTTTCCCTGGTTGAGAGATCCTCTTTCATGCAAAATGAAATGGTCGTGTGTATTACAAAACATTTACTATATTGCCTCAGGACAGACACTAATAATCCAATTTGACATGAAATATTGACATCTTATTGTCATGGATTAGTGTGTTCACTAATGCTTGATTGTCGCAGGTGTACATGTACTGTGAATAGATTTGACAATATACATGAGCACCAAAGATGGTAGTAGAATTTATCAATGTTGCCATCTTCACATTGAACTTGAAACTTTGAAAGTCGAACACACCTGCAAATCCTGAAAGTGTGAAACTCATTTTAACTTTTTTGATTTACATTTTACAAAAGATTATTACATGTTATTTAATAACAACATGTTTGCCACTACTGTATAGTGCATACAAACTGCTTTGTCAGTATTGATTTGTGCATTATCTCCAAGCCAAATATCATGTATATAATAAGAATGCTTAGACAACATGTGTGCTGACTGCTCATAAGACAAAAGAGATCGTCAACGTAGATCATATTCAAGCCCTATTTTTGCCAAGGACGCAGGAAACGTATTCCTAAGTGAACATTGATGGTTTATTAAATGCAGCACGATGGAATAATGTGGCCTACATCGCGAAGATTTACAATGTAAATTCATGTAGCAAGCAAGTTTGTACCCAATTCGTCTCAGCCAGAAAATTTTGTTTATGTGCATTGATGTGTATTGTGTAGGTACATGAAATATGCTTGTAAATCCTATAACGAGGATGAAGAGATTCATGCATTTTTTAGAAAGAGATTGAATTGCAGATGTTTAGCTCTCCTTTTCCTAGATATAGGAAAAACAACCTTGAGGCAAAATGAAAGTATGGAAGACTGGCAGTGCATTCTGCAATTTACTTTAGTGTACTAAATGTGCAGTGCATTTCATTTACTGGTATTATCCTTCAACCAAGAATAAGCCAAATAAAGTGATGCAATCGCCAAGCTTACTTATCATTTGCTCAGAGATGATGTAGACACAATGGTATACAGAGATTGAATTTCATATGTTTAGCTCTCTCCTTTTCCTACGTAGACATGTGTGTGTAAAAAACAGGAAGCCAAATTGCAAAATATGAAAGTGCAAGCTTACTTTAGATGTGGACTATAATGTGTAGCAAATTGCATTTACCGGTATGAGCAAAACGTAAGTGATGCGAACACCATGCTTGTTTATCATCCGCTCAGACATATACTTACATGAGCATGTGCTCACATTTTTATAAAGAGATTGAACTTAGCATGTTTTATTGTAGATCCTTTTTACGACGTGGAGGGGAAATAAAGAGGCCAAGTGCATCGTGAAATGCTTTTCCCAGGGGAAATCAAATTACCTGGTAATTGGAAATTACGGCTGTTAAAGCATCCATGGTGACGTCTTCTTTTTGCAGATACTGTATTATATCCGTGCTCACTTCGTGTCGTGGAAGATCTTTTAGGTTAACTAACCAAGATACGATGTAAATAAAGAGATATTTGGATGGAGGGGAGGAGGAAGTGGGGATAGGGGATTGGGGGGGGGGGGGGGGGGGGTTCATGCATATCATAGAATGTACAATGTACCAGGTGTATTGATGATTCAGGTTAACCCCTTGACCACGGGAACCGACCGGGTTGTGTACAAAGTCTATGGAGATTTCATAAACTTGTAGGGAACGGGTTAACAAACAGAAATAACAAATATACATCTATGTTGGGATAGAAGAGAGAATAATGTCAAAGGAGAGGAAGATGTATTGTAGAATGTAAAATATTACTTTGCTAAATTGCTAAATGCTATGTTTACACATATATACCTACTTAAGTTTTCTGTAGATTAAACCTTACTGATGTACTGAAGTAATTAGTATTGTGTGGCATGCAATTAAAAAAATGCAAAGTATTGTTAACGGAGTTTTGACAAAGCTTGCAACTTAAGTATTTACTTAAGAAATACAACTGAACTTTGAATTTGTCTGTACTACAGTACATGGAAGAAATTTCTAGCAAAAGCTGTAATCTTTTAAAGCACTTTGCAAAGTTTGCATAATACAATATGTTGTACATAGCAACTTAGTAACATACATTTGAACAATCAAGATTGAAGTTTTGGAGAACGTGCATTTTGACCACGATCACTGGAAGAATATCTCTGAAGAATTTCTTTTATCTGATCTGTGTCTATAAAATAGCTTGAGAAAATATGTCATGGGATATCCCTCAAATGACTTTGATTCTTCTTTCTTATCAGAAATATTAATTTTAGGGTTGTCACGTTCATGATAAACATAGGTGTAGTTTTACTGCCAGAACTTTTCTTTGTTAACCACTTATGTTATAAATGAGAATTTCTGAGATCAATATAGTTGAACTTTGTTTAGTAAACATCTTAGAATGTCTCAAGTTACATTGAAGTTGAACATTTGATATCGGATTGACGTAACTTAAATCGTCAATGTTATCTTGCCTTTCAACGTGACTGTGCGATTAGATCATTTGCAATGTACACAGTGGGCAGTATGGTGTATGTGTCTAACTGCACGTTGGCATTCATCTATTCATGTACCTGCATGTTGGCCCTCATCGCACTGATGATGCATCAATTTGTTCCGCCAACTAAACTTTAGTCTCATGACCGTTACATTAGGAAAATTATCATTCTGGAAAGAAAGGGGGCTTTTGCACTTACCATTCATTATACATACAAAGTGCAGTGTGCATAATAAATAGACACGTACACGCTGGACTTTGGTTTTTTATTAAATTTCAACAAATATGTGTCAACCGTGCATGTATACATGTTTAACATGAATTTTATACGACTGTTACCTTACATTTTGCACGATTCAGAAATGCCCTTGGGTTTAATTTGATTTAATTCGAACAAATATTTGTCTACAATTTACACACATATAGCGTGCGTACATGTATGTATGTTTAACACATGAATTTTATACAAATGTCACAGTCACAGTTTTATAATGTCAGATTTATCAAGTCTCGTTTTACGAGAAACATTCCCATGCTTGTAATAAAACAGTGCTCATCACTAGCCCTTGCCCAATTGGCTTGGGCAAGTCAAATTTCATGCACCATATACTTTGGTTGCCAGATCGGGCAACTAACATTCTGTTCAACTCCAATGAAAAAATGTAATTAATTACATACATTTTTTAAAAAGTCTAAATAAGTTTGAATGTACCTGTATTATATAGTTATTCAAGAATTTTTCAAATTATGAATAGTTCAATCAACAGTTACCAGACTATTTCCTGAAAGATACCAGCTGTAAGTAATAGGAAATGGAATTCACTTTTTTAAGTTAAAGCCAAAATAAGTATGTAAATTATAAACATATACATAGTTATTTCATAATTTGTTTAATGAATACTGTAGTTCAACGATCGCGAGTCAGTTATGAGACCATTTCCCGAAAGATACCAGCTGTAAGTAATAGGAAATGGAATTCACTTTGTATGAAATTTTCCAAATGAATAGTTCAACGATCAGTTACTATCAACCATTTCCAAAACGATACCAGCTGGAAGTAATAGAAAATGGAATCGGCTATTGCAGTAACCAACGACTTCCTGAATTACCAAGTACCCTGTAGCCAGTAGGCTATTTATTGACAAAGTAGCCTAAACAGATCATGATATTATTATTAATTTGTCACAGTACTTGGAAGCTGTCACTATGTAAGTGTTTATGGGATATTGGGATTGTTGTTGTTGATTAATAAGATCTAATGTGTAAAAAAACATACATTATTTTTCACAGGGCAGTAATTTATCAAATTAATCATGTGATTAAAGTGCTTGTAATTAGATCCCTCGCTGCAAATAAAATTAAAAATTAAAATTCATGATTTATGACAGAACTGATTGAAGATGGTGAATTATTAAATTTGTTGTCATTTCTTTTCATATCAGTCTTTTTGCCAAATAAATCATGGGATTATTATTTGTACTTATGATCCCACTGCAAATAATTACTTTACTATACTTTTATTTATAACTGTTTGAAGATGATTGATTCTTAAATTTGTAGTGATTTGGCAGTTCTCGATTTAATTCATTGTCATCTCTTTCAAGGACAGATCAATATCAGTAAAGTTAGCAAACAATATTATAAATAATTTAAACTTGGAAAAACATAAATGGGAGTGGCAAATCAAATTCTTCTGTGTATAATCTCAGATTAAAAAAATAACCTACAATATTGGGCATTATCTTCTTTATGAGGAGGGTAATATAAACTTGATAAACATCATCTAGAGAAACTTGATAAACATAATGTCTGTCGTCTGTTTTGCGTCTATTTCTCACCTTTTCTCCATTAAATAGGAGGAGTGTGACAAAGTTTGTTTTTAAAAGGAAGACAAAATATAATGGAAGGAGGGAGGGGAGGATTTTTATTCATTCATTCATCGGTTGAGGAGGATTGTGCAAACTAAATCCAAAGCTTTTTCAAAGAGATCGCGTGTGAACTTGCAAGGATATCTGTTTCAGGTACCGCGGGCTCTTTTGGTGTTGCTCCGTACATCGCGCCCTTGTCTCTTTACACTAAACGCATCCACCCGTCAGAGCGAATTAGCGCCAGATCCTTTCACGACACCTTTTACCTCCGAGCTATAAGGAAAAATAAGCTCCTTTTCTCTATTCTGATATCTCTCAGTGGAAAGAAAAAAAAGAATAGAGAAAAGAAGATAAAAGTATTTTGAAGAGAGGTGTTTAAAGTAGCCGTAAGATCCATCTCTTGTTTAATCCCTTTATAGACAGCTGTTTACATTTTGTCTCAGGAATTTGTCCTAAAGTTCTAGCTTTTCAACAAAATGTGACTGAAATTGAAAACTTCCCAGGCAGATCTAGAGCTTTATTTTAAACATTTACTTTTTAATTTTGCATTTCTGCTTGAAAAAAAACTTCAGAAAAGAATGTTAATGTCACATTCAGGAATCTATGTTCAATTTAAATTTGTGACAAAGAATTTGGATCGCTTGTTAAATACATGTAGGAAGAAGCATGATAATATCTCACAATTGGCTTGAACTTACGAGTGAGAACTTCATATTATATGATTCAAGAGACATTTATTGTGTAATCAGATAGATCTGAATACAGTACTTACACATAATTTGTCTATTCATTACAAATTGATGGTGGCAGACAAGTTTGCTCTGTGAATATCCGATTTCTGCATTGAAAACCCAATACGAATACTGTATTACAAGTAACAAATTACTTGTAATAATCAGTAAACAGTATTGGTATTGGGTTTCAAAGCAGAAATCTAATATAAATACTGTATTTACAGGTAAATTTGTGTGGTTTTCTTGAGCACTATACTGTATAGTCTAACTCTAAGTATCCCACTCATTCTAAGAAACATAGTTTACAATAGGCATTACTCATCAACGAATGCACGCATTGTCAACAGACAATGAAGGAGTGGGTTAAGTACACAGTGCCACATTCAGTTAATAAATGAATGGACATCATATACTGTACATGTAAATTCCAGCAAAAATGATTTCAAGTCATCATTTACTTGTCTACTTCACATTTTATTCAATACATTGATGGTAGAAATTGTCTGCATTGCACCTTCTGCACAATCTATGTGCAATTTAATTTTAAACAGCCTGCCTTTGGTATATACGTACACGTACAATATATCCATTGTACGTTCCTGACATGTAATATTTAACATGTAAATGTACATTGCAGTCCCATGCCTATTGCATAAATGTAGGTGCTCTCGGTGTCCCCCACTATTGTTTGGATTGGGGACTAGCGCCCAGTGCACACATCAATGAGTACAGAGTGCAGTGCACACACATTATGCATCCATGGCTAGGTATGAAGAATATGTCTCTGGCATTTAAAGGTATTCTTTGGGTATTGGTTCATCTTTAAATATTTTCATGATGGTGACTTGATTTTTTTTCTCTTCCAGTGTTACATGTTAATATACCTGGCTTAAAAATGGTAAAATTGTTTGGCTTACTAAATAGCATTTTGGTGGAATATTTTAGTATTTTCTGACGCTCATAGGTATGGTACACCAATGGTTTTTAACTAGGCTTGTTTGTACATAACACTGAGACAGTGTATTTTGCAATGTATTTTGCACTTTTGCAATGTGTATGCAAGATGGCAACGAGCGTCTGATTTACGAATCCAAACCACCTTTAAATCTGTACCATTTGCAAAGTATGTTTCTATCAACATGCTCAATAAATTATTTAAGATTATGACATTTTATCAATAAACATCTCCTAATTTGAACAATATGGAGGTATATGTGTTAGGATTTTATTTATAGATGATTTACTGTTAGTGATAATGACTTTCGATCTGTTCTGTTGAAATAAAGTTCTACTACAAGTTATTTAAATTATCTAGTACCTTTAAAAAAAGAACACACATATCTGAATGGTGTGCTGTACAGTAGAAATAGCTGTCCCATTGTACTGCGCACCGGACAATTACTATCCCTCCTCCTTCATGCATTGTGCTGCGACTGCGAGACGCACAGTTTTTTTCCCCGTGTTTTTCTCGCCACGCACTGTGTCGCGTTGAGGCAATTGTAATTCGGCCGTGTCAAGTGGCCCGGTACTCGATAGAATAAGATGTAGATGTAGAGTGTATGTATGGGTAGTATACATTGTACATGGCATATATTGTAGTGTACTAGTGTGTAAGTGTAAGGTATTGCATAACCCACCACTCCTTTAACAGGTTCCCTTTGAGATTCTGAAATCTTCATCAACTTTTTGTGCATCTATTATTTAGCCCACAGGTTTCTCTAGGCAAGGGGTTCATTTATTGTGCAATCTTCCTGAAGGGGCCTCGTCACTCTGTCTGGAGAATTCTACAAAAAGTAAAATAGTATGATTCAGTTGTTCATAGTTTTCGTGTTTTATAATTCAACAATTTCTTGATATGTATGAAAATAAAAGAAAAAGAAAAAAAAAAACAATTACATATGAATTAGGTTTGTCCCAGTTCCATATCATGAAGATATATCTACACAAATGCGTTATTAAATTACCAATGAACTGGATCACTGTCTGCTGCAAAATAAATCATGACTTCCAGGGTTAAAATTGAAGACATTGGAGGAAAAAAAAGAAAGAATTATTACAAAACTTTATGTACTCGTTCATCATACAAATATGCAACAAAGATTCAATATTAGCCTACATGAATTATGTTGTTATGGAAAGTCAATGGTTGAAATTAGCACAGGCCCCGCTGGCTTGTGGCCACTGAAATTAGCTCCACCAACAATTTTAGTTCCGGGCAACCAACATTTTAATTGCCCAAATGGGCAACCAGATATTTAACAGAATTCTGTAATATATAAATTTAGTTTGGGCCATCACAATCAGGTTTCGGACCACTAAAATGTAAACAAAATCATGTTTTTTCTTGCCTGACTGTGCCACAAGGAAACAAAATAGTTTCTAGCATTGCTTATTAAAGGGATCTAGTAACTTTGTTGACATGTGTAAAAAGTGATGAATGGTTGATGCAATGTATATTATTGTTATCTCATATGTCCACAGGGTATTGTGTGAAAATTTCAAGTCAAATGGACATTGCATGGCCAAGTAATGAGCGAAAATGCAAAGTGATATTCAATAACTCACTGCACTCACTTTGTACACAGAAGAAAAACTCGCCCGGAGTTTTTCTTATCTGAATACTTCGATCGTACATATCTTTGTAACGAAAGGGAAATTTGAAAAACCGAAACCTGTCCCATGATTGTATTGTTAATACAAATACAACAAGGTATGAGGGAACCGCTAGAATGAAAATTTTATTTTGAGGATTTGGACAATGTTACTAAGTCCCTTTAAGGTATGATGAGCAAGAGAGATTGTTTGTAGTTTTGTGTAGTTATTACAGATAGTATGATACAATATGTATGCATTTTAGGGAAAAGAGAGATTGAAGATTGTTGTCAAATATATCACTTCAGAAAGAAATATCCAAACATTGTACAACTACAACTATGCAGGGAAGTTACAAAGTCTTACATTAATTATGTTATAATAAAAAGCCTAAGGCTAAGGAATGATGTATGATGTGTATGATGGAAAAGGGACATTGCTTTATTATGGTTGTGTTATGTTATGTTACAAAACATGCATTTTAGGGAAAAGTAGGATTGGAGATTGTTGCCAAATGTAACATCATGCATGCTTCCAGGAAATAAGACCTAGTTTATTCTCAGCCAATATTGATTGTCGTTAAAATCCTCCACGAAGCAGAATGGATATTGCATGTATCAGGGAAAAATCAATATAATTCCAATTACTCTGTGGGAGTGGATTAAAGCTGTATAATCCATGAGCAGTGTACATCGTATGCACATGTAGTGTACATTTCTGATGTTGTGCACATCTAGGGATTACATTTTGTACGTAGATCCTTGTAATTCAGAATAATCAAATTGTGTACAAACCATACAGTAAATTTTACAGGTCTCTTTGCATACATTTGTGTGCAGTATTCATGCAGATGTTTTTCATTTTAAATATATTTATTAAACCTATTATTTTGATGAAATATGTTGTTGAAATGCTTCAGAAATATTTTTTTGGGGCACACACATTATGTACATTGGAGATGAATGTGAATGACGGAAAAATGTTGATAGTTATTTTTCTTTTGGTAATTTTGCAAAATTTGCATTTTAAGTTTGTTTTCTTCTTCATATCAATAGAAGTAAACATTTTAAAGCATAATATTTTAAAGCATAACCCATTTTCTAGTTACAATGTCATTGACAGAAAACATGATAAACAAATGATTTACAAATATTCAAGTACAATTATTCAGCTCAATCACACATCATTGTAATTTGTAGTACTGTACATGTGCTGTGTGGTTTATACACAGAACTGAGTTTTCTTGACCAGTGTACAACGCACAGTATATAAGTGGGTTCATAATCTCAGAGGCTTTGTTCCAATCTTGAGCATTTACCAAACCCAGTCTTAGCGCAGTAGGGGTGCAAAAACAGTACTTGTCAAAACCAAGGCTCAGAAAAAACCAAACAAACCAAAGCCACTTAATGCTAATCAATGGAGTTTGGGAGAGAGATGATTGTTTGAGTAAATGACTAATGGGCCCAGCAGTGGAATAAACATGGAACGGAATGGTCTGCAATTCCAGCATTTGGGCAATGGGGTCATGGTGAAAGGTAGTCTTCAATTTCAGACCCGGTTCTTTGTTTTGTGTCTCAACTCTCAAGCAGTAACATGTATTTCGGCTGTCTGCAGATAATTGTATTTGGAGCTCAGTAAGTCAGTTATTATTGATGCATTCGTGGGTGCATATTTTGAGGTAGAAAACTAACAATTTGTTAATTTCAATTGAATCAAACTTGAGATCTTGAATCTATTGATAATATTATTGAACACAAATATATATCCCTTTCTATTCTTACTATAAAATAATAGAAGGGTTTACAAATCACAGACTAGCAATGCACAGTTTGTAAATTCTGATGTGATTGCGCACTTTGTGCATGGAGCAAATACATGGAGATATGTATACACTAATCCAATTGAACGATTCCATCTCCAAAGCGGTCAGCTTTACCCCCAACACATAGCAGGGCCGTCCATATTTGCTTGACCGAATTAAACGTCACTATTTTGTCAATACTAATTCTCATGTGAATACATAATAGAATCCAATTACGCTCCTATAAATACTGTGAGTTTTGACATTTCGTTGTACTTTTCTAAATGGCACTGTATGTGCCTGAATTACAACATGTGGATTTGAGCTTTGATCTGCAGTAGACGTTGAATGCATGTTATTTTTGTACATTTTATCTGTATGTTTTAATTTCTCTACATTTTAGTTGTTTACAAAGGGTTGAAAATGGATTTGTTTTTAAAATACAATATTTTCTTAATCTATTATTTGAAAATGTTCACAGAATTATTATTTTAAGATCCAACACACAAAGGCACAAGAAGATTTGATTGAGTCTGAGATGCAAAAATATGCAATTAAATAACTATGTGTAGGAGTTTGAATAATTTTAAAGATGAAATATATTTTTAAAGTATGATGATAAAATCTGCCTTTAAAATATCCACAAAAATGCCAAAACCTTTCAAAATTCAAGTTTAAGAATGAACAAACTAGGCCAAGGAATGTTCTTGAGAGATGCGAGAATGTTCTAATAATTGTCCAGGATTTAGGGGAAAGATCTGAAGTAATGCAGTTACATGATGGAGCACAATCCCACAATTGGCTGCCTGTAGTCTAATGGGAAACATGGAATTTTTAAAGATGGAATACTCAAAAAGTATAATGATAAAAACTGCCTTTAAACAGCCTACTTAACCTTTCAGAATGAACTTCAAACGAAGGCAAGGCATGTTTTTTTTTTAAACGCAATTCAAGCAAATCGTCCAGGATTTGTGGGAGAAAAGATGAAGTACATGATGGAACACAATGCCACACAATGCCACAATTGGCTGCCTTTAATGGGAAACATGATCCCCTTATTTCCAATTCATGTTATCATAAAGATGGAATACTTTGGAAGATATGATGTTCAAAGTCTGCATAATAACCTTTCAGAATGAACAAATGAGTCTGCGGAATGCTCTCTAGAGATGCCAGAGAGTGCAAATAATCGACTAGGATTTAGGGGGGAAAGATAACACAATCTCACAATTGGCTCGTCTCTCTCTAATAGGAAACATGATCCCCTCATTTCCAGTTCATGTTGACTTTGTACTTACAATGTCGCAGTGTGACCTTGACTGTGACCATGATTTGGATGGGGGGTTTACTTGCCTGCAGTGAAGAAAAAAATGCGGGGGCTAAAATGGAGGCTCAGGGCAATTTAGCCCCTAAAATGCCAAAAAGAACCAGGGCTGTAAATCCTAAAAGAGTCCCTATAATGTTCCATATAGTTTAATAAAAAAACAAACAAACTTAGAATGGTTTAACCCATTCAGGATTGGTTTCTAAGATTATGTAAATGCATTCTATTCTAATAACCAAAGCGAAACACTGTAGTTTTGAATGGGTTAACCCATTCTGGGCCCCGTTGCAGAAAGAGATGCAATCGATTGTAAAGTTGCAATTAATTGTAAGTCGGATCATGTGACCAAATGCTCACATCTGATTGGTTCAAATGCGCAAATTTTCAGGCTTGCAATTAATTGCAACTTTGCAATCGATTGCATCTCTTTCTGCAACTGGACCCTAGACTGGTTCCCCCAAAATACTCTCGTAGGGGTTTATGGCATACATGCATGCAATGCATGTTACCAAAGTCAGGTAATCTTGAATGAGTTAAAAAAAACGCATGCCAGCTATAAAAAAAGATGTGCCACCTTTTTGTTTGTGAACCACAAAGACTACACGTTATGTTGTATGTTGTTGATTCTACAGTTGTTTCTAGGAGTTATTAGGGCGAGCGCTTGATTATTCTAACCTGAAATTAGCCCAGATATTTCTGTCTGCGCAAGTCAAACACTACATTGGTCATGTGGTGCCAGGGAGATGAGTTGAAGTGGTCGTTCACCGTGCCAAAGGTTCCACTTATCCCAAATAAACCATTCTCTTTGGCGCCTACGTGTACGATGTAAGCGTAGTTAAGGTCAGAAAACGGTTAGAAGACATTTGCATTGTTCCCAAGAATGTTTAACGACTTGAACGCTGAATGTATCATGCATTTATACCGTACGGTACTTTTACAGGTCTTCACTTATTGTTTTTCACTTATTTTTTCTTCACTTTTGGAAGGTTAGAAATTAACCCCGTTTCTTTGTGGTCCAGTAAGACACCTAAAATCAAGAATTCTGAAATTTTAGTACCTGAAAACATGAATTTGATGCCCCTAAACCAAAAAACAAAAAAACATTTTTAATCAGTCTGTACTGTAAGTAAACTTGCCCAATCGGGCAAGTAAAGTTGTGGCATTAATTGCAATATTGTGGCCTTGAGCTAATTTAAGGGGATCCTAGGTCAGCAGGTACAGTACCAGGGCTAATTTCCAGCCCTACTTGAAGAAAACATCCAAGAATATTGAGATGCATATATGCCTGCACATATTTCTTCTGTTTCTTTATTAAATTTCCTTTTTGACCTTTTTTTCCTGGTATATGAGTTTTGAGTGACTCACATTCCCTTCAGCACAATTGGCTTTGGGTTATTCACATTGCCTGCGCTGCCAGGGAATAAAGTAGAATGAATGCTTGATTGAAATAAACAATGGAACATGATTCCCAATGTTAATTCAGGGCAATGAAACTCTACTCTAGATGCTAGGGTTTCGCTAGACACAGCACGACCCCCTGGGCCCTTGTGGATTATATTTCTTTGCAAATCCTAAATTAATGTGTTGGCATTTTCTCCTGCTCTGCTCCAGGAGTCAGTGCAAGCCACCCCTTTCCCAACCTACCTCAACCTCCTTCCTTCCCTGTTTGCATTGCACTTGGCCATTAACTGCTTCAACGCTATGAGAACAAAATGATGTAATAATTCAATATGTTTTCCATGACGGGGGCATCAATACCCCTGGGCCCTGTGGATTATATTTCTTTGCAAATCCTAAATTGTGTTGCCATTTTCTTCTACCTTGCTCCCCGAGTCAGTGCACCTCACCCCTTCTCCATCCCACCTCAACCTCCTCCTATTTCTTTGCACTTAGCCATTAACCCCCTCGTTGCCATGGGCACAAAAGTTTGTACTTAATTTGTCTTACTGTATCTTTGTTGGGGGAGGGGTGGGGGGTTGTACCCACAATGTGTCTCTCTATTGATACACCAAAGCCATCAGGTATCACCTATCATCTCCATCTTTAACTTACCATGGGAGTATCGAGATGCCTTGCAAATCTGTATGATGACATCCTGCTAATTTCAATCCATCTTATTGTTGGTATCAATTTGCCATTTGGGGGGGGGGGGGGGGGGGGGGGTGAGGCAGCTGGTGCCCAATCTCCCTCTAAAGATATGCCACTAACCATCAGGCATCACACATTTCTCCCATCTTCTGCATCCTTCACTCATCCTGGGTGAGGTGAAATGATGAGGGGGCTTTTCAGATCTACATCACATCACATCGTGCCAACCCTATTGCCCTCCGAAGGGCCATATTTCATTTTCATGCAGACAGGTTCACGGTACGTGATGCTGCATTATTTAAAAGTACTTTCATGTCGGGCAATGAGGGATCACATTTTGCCCATTCTTGTTCTTTTCTTTTTCACGGTTCCCTTCTTTGCTTTCATCTTTTCCGTAGCATTCCAACGACTCCATCCATGGTAAATCCGACAAAGGGCAGCTCCTTAACTGTTTAACCCAATTACTTACTCCAAATCGGGGTCGGATTTCAGGATAAATTTCTGATTTTCATTTTTTATCTCTCATTTTCCTGTCTGTCGTCCTGTCGTTTTCACGAGGGATACATTTTCAATCTCGTATTAGAGTGAAGAAAAGCAAGAAAGGTGCCGGCAAGATCATTTCGGGGATTGCGCGATATCTAGGTGGTCACATTGCGGTGTTTATTATGAATTCCCGTCTTCCTTTGCAATTATTCCCGAGTTCGAAAATGAAATATAAACAGGTAAGATTTCCAGTTTGATACAGTTTCATAAGAAGATAAATAGAACAGACAGAGTAATGAGCCTTGAGCGTTGTTATCGTCGGATATATATGTTGCACATTATAAAGAGCCCGCCATACTTACGAAAAGGGTGGGCACTATTGATATATATGTTTGCACTTTGCAGCATCATATTATTGCCATGTTTTCATATCCTCCTTGTATTAGGAAAAATGGATCAAGGTTTTTGATATACAGACTTCAATTTCTTGCCGCCCGAATTTTGTTTTTTTATGGCTTTATTATAAAAAAGATATGTAGCAGAAGAAAATATGGTGTACTGTTCAGTTTGAGAGCATTAGGTTTCTTGATTGAAGATAAATAGTGTTCGCTATCACTTCAAGAGACACACACACTTGTTATGAGAAAGAATAAATGATTAATGGTAGTTCACTGAAAAGACAAAGTTCTCTTGTTAAAGGCAAAAGATGGTTATTGGTACAGCTATTACAGGGATAGTTGAGTTTTGGTAGAGAGGGCGCTAGACTACTTTTTTTGTTTGTGAGGTAATTATGAAAAACTGAGTGTAAAATTTGAAAGAGCATAATATTTAAATAATAAAATCATCTTTGTTTGAGCAAAATCGGTTCAGAGACGGCTGAAATATCCATACATAAAATGCTTCCTCTTTTCAAAAAGTTACAAAATAGGTATTTAAATAGTTGTTGGTTATTTCTCTATCTAATCACTATTTCAACAAAACATCACATGCACAATATTTTATTCAAAATGGTTGAAACCGATGAGTGTTTAGAGAGCGCCCTCTTACGTTTTAACGGCGCTTTTTGAATGATAACATGATCTTTACTACGTCATTTGTAATTTTGTGTTCCTTTCTAGTTATAACTATTAGTTTGTAATGTAATGATGCAGGTTTTGGTTACTAAAATTCAGTTTCACCAAAACTGTACTCTCCTTAACAGAACTCAACTATCCCTTAAAAAGGACTCTAGATAGTTTCTTCTAGTAAGGAGAAGTCTATGGTTTGATAAATTATGGTTTAGTTCTTGTTGAAAGAATGTCTATTAAAAGATATTTGTCAACTAAAAAAAAAAAAAAAAACATCTTTTTAACCCGTTTCCTTCGAGTTTGTGAAATCCCCATAGACTTAGTACACAACCCACCCAGTTCCCGTAAGCAACAGGTTAAAATAACTGGTTATTGGTTAGTTGTATTGACTCAGGACTTGTAAGTTGAGGAATATGATTTCAATTATGGTGGAAATCTTGTTGAAAGAAGGTTTTTAAAGATATTTGAGCTGTCCGGATGATTTAGGAGATCAGAGTCTCGTGTCATCCCATTTCCATATTTGATGGCCCATCAGAGACTGACATGTCACTGGGGTCTTATGTGTCCTTTTACAAGTAGTGCGCTAGAGTATCTTGTACAAAATAAAAGAAGTATTTAACCCTAATAGTACTTTGTGTATGTGTAATAAATACATGTATACTGTGTAATAATTACCACAAATTTATAGCCTTTTCATTTTGTTTAGAGAATTGTTTTATACTAAGAATTGTTGTGTTAAAAATGCACTGCTAAAAGACCTAGATTCAGAATCTTACAGCATGTGAATTGATAAACCTGTTTGGGAGTGGTCTAACAAATACTGGGGTGGAGTTCTCTGGAGAATGCATGTTATAAAATATAACATTTATAGTCAAATGGTGGCAGTTAGTTTGATACTGGAAATAGTTGTAGTAAAAAAATACACTACTAAAATAGTTATAAAATCAGATTCAGAACAGTACAGTACAGCATATACTATGGAACATTTTGCTTAAAAACATAACAAACGTAGATGGGCAGGTGCAGGCTCTCACTCTGTACAAATTATGCAAAACAAAACAAAACATGAACTTGCGGTTATATTATTTCTGTACTGGCCTGCAGTGTGTTGGTCTGGATGGGAGAGACGGAGTGTGAACAAGAATTGTGGCTTCTTCGGTGGCCCAGCCCCCTCCCTACATCCTCACCCACAGATATTATTTGTACCATTTCCTCCCTCCCCCAGACTCCATGGAAAAAAATTAAATATTCAAAACAAAACATGAACCTGTGGTTAAATTATTTCTGTACTGGCTGCAGTGTGTTGGTCTGGATAGGGGAGACGGAGTGTGAACAAGAATTGTGGCTTCATTTACCACTACCAGTTCAGCCCCCTCCCTCCATCCTCACCCGCAGGTATTATTTGCACCGCCTCCTCTCTCCCCCGGACACTCGGGAAAAAAGATATATTTCAGATAAGAGGTGGTTAGAATATTTCAGTTTGTCTGGATGAGGGAGGTGAAGTGTGAACAAGAATTGCGGCTTCTCCAAACCCCTACCTGTACCCTCACCCCTCCCACATTATTTTCACCACTTCCCCCCCCCCCCCCCCAGAAATTAGGAGGAAAAAATTAGCAAAACAAAACGCAAACCTGTGGTTAGATTATATCTGTACTGGCTGTAGTGTGTAGGTCTGGATGAGGGAGTTGGAGTGTGAACAAGAATTGTGGCTTCACCAGACCCCTTCCTGTACCCCCACCTCCCCCCCACCCCCACCTCCCCCCACCCCCACCTCTCCCCACCCCAGACTACATCATACATGGATGGAAAACAAATGAAATATTCAAAACAAAACACAAACCTGTGGTTAGATTATTTCTGAACTGGCTGGGCCTGCAGTGTGTAGGTCTGGATGAGGGAGTTGGAGTGTGAACAAGAATTGTGGCTTCTTCATAGTGTGGTTCAGCCCCCCTCCTTCCACCCCCCTACCAGATTTTATTTTCACAACCTCGCTCCCAGACACTTATAAACAACATTTAGAGTGCTACTTTTCAACCTAGCCTGCAAGAAAAAAAGCACTCCCATATTTTGTTTGCATTGAACTCTATCAAACTTTAAGGGGCTCTGTGATGCCTGTTGGTGCCCTTTTTAATAAATAAAAAAAAAAAACGATTTTGGGTGGGCTAAAATGCCCTAAACCCATGTGTCCTTTTTATTTTCACTGCCAGACACTATTTTTACCCCATCCCATTCCATTCCTGTTCACCACAACACAAAGCCCATTCATAATGTTACAGAGGGGAAATATTTCCCTTTTGATGTGCAAGTTACAATTGTCATTGTAATTGTAGTAAGGATAGTGACACATCCTCCCCTTTCATTGTACAACCTTCATGAACAATTCATTGTTTGGCCACCACCCCCCCCCCCCCCCAGGCCCCACCACCCAGCCCCCCCCCCCCCCAATCACTACACTGGCTCATCAGTATAACATTGATAGTGCCAACAGTAGAGAAAGAATATATTGTGTGTGGGACATTTTCACAGTATTCCTATAATATTTAAGTTCTAGAAACCTAGAAATCCTACACACAATAATCAAATAAATAATTGATAATACCTCAAACAAAGAATTATGTTTGCGTGTAGGAAGGAGTAGTGGAAACATTTTCACAAAATTCCAATCTAATCCCCCCCCCCCCTCCCCACAGCACAAAACACCATCAAATGCCATTGTGTATTTTGTTTGTGTGTGGAATAGATTTCAAGTTGTGAGGACATCTTCAAAAAATTCCTACCCCACCCCCACTCTACTCCAGTACAACCCACCACCAACAAAATCCCATTGAGTAAAAACTGCCTTTAGAGATGTTCCAAGGAATCTCTCTCCCCATTGTGTGTGTGCAGTGGGGATATTCCCACAACTCTTTTGTTCCCAAACTTTTGTGGTTAGTTTTGAGGTTTTGTTGTAAAAAATCAGGAGGAAAAAAGGAAAAAAGGAAGAAAGAAGAGATCTAGCATTTTGAATAGTGTGGTTTACACCTCCAGCTTTCAAGCATGCACATGTATGTAAAGTTGTGTGTAGTATAGAGTTGTATAGTTGAGTAATATATGTATGCTGTACATACAGCAATGTAAATGATTATATATCTGCATACTATAGTGTAGATGGTGTATTAGAAAGGGGGTGTTGAAAGTGAAAATAAATTCAGATGCTGTTGATTATTACAAAATGTATTGATGTATACCTATGCATGAATCTGGGCTGGACACTTAAAAACTTGCCCACTGGCCCGGGGCCAGTAAAACACATTGGATAATTGTGTATGGGAATGAGAGTATTATTGGGACAACTAGAATGGATACATCATACAGCCAATTACAGCAATATGAGAAATGTAAACCCAAACGTTAAATCAAATAACAGTTCAGCTCCCCCCCCCCCCAAAAAAAAAATCGAACTAAAGTAAAAACATAAAAAATAAATAAATAACAAAAATGCACTTTTATCTCCGACGATGTGAAAGATATGTATTATAGCAGTAAAATCTCAGTGGTGCTGATATTTCTGCACGGAACTTTCGGCTGATTTTGTTATGAATTGAATGATTTTTAGCTTTAAAAGCTTTTGCCATAGATCTCAATTTTATACTAGATCTGAATGTTAGTATTCTATTTCAGTGCTATAAATTGGCAGTGATCATAGCCAGCCATAGGAGGGTGAAAAAGGTGTGGAATTTTGTTTCAGGCCCAACAACAACAGAACCATGAATGCCCGCTGGAGGACCCCACAATAGAAGGTGGAAGGATTAGGGGCCAAAAGAGAAGAATTGAATGCAAGAAATGGGAGGTTTTATGCAAAGTTAATAGCAGGGGGGTGCCGATTCTGAAAGGAGGGCCATTGTTTGGGGGCGGCAAATGTTCACAGGGGCTTACGAAATAAGGGCCTCAAAATAGGGCATGCTTAAAATCATAAAAGAAAATTAAAAGAATCGTGATGTAAAGAAGAAAAGAATTTGGTGTGGGTGAACAAAAGAAATTTAAAAAAAAGAAGAAAGAAAAGGTTGGAGCGTTAAAGATTGAATAATTCGTGAAAGAAAGTGAGTGAGAACCTCCCACCGTGATGTTTATTTTCAGTTCTATTTCTCGCATCATGTGCATCCCTTCATATTATCCATGGAGCGATCTAATATTTTGTTATTTTTCTCCTTTTTTCAGTTGTTGTAATAGTCCCTTTTTAACCTTTTCTGTTCTATTTTGCATCATTGATTTTTCAATGATGTCTCTTGAGAATTTGTACTGAATGCTTTGCAGCCAGGCTCCCCTAGCAAAGATAAAATATACTGCACTAAAATAGGCAAAATGAGAAAGAGGGGTTTTCGATGATGGTTTCTCATTACAAAGTAGAGAATGTTCAGGTTTTCCCTGCATTTGGCAGCATTTGACTGGGGAAAACTGTATGATCAGGTTGTCGAGTGTTAAAAAAAATAAGCTAAAAAAATTAAAAATAAATAAAAAGGTTGCATATAATCTGGGCTACTATTAAAGTGTGCCTATATAAAAATTGAAAGTCTGAACCTTTTTTCATTGAAATCTATTGTATGCAAAGTAATGAGGGCTCTTTTATAATTTACCGGGGCACATTTAGACATCTTTGGGGCTAACCATATTTATTGTTTTATTCGAGGCAGTCACTCGTTGTGGCCACTTCAGACAGATAGCTGCTCAGACAAGTTAAACTTTATTTGCTTGGTACAATAAAATTTCAGGTAAAATGGAAAAGGATGCTACTGGATATACGCATGTATACGTGAGACAAAATTGTGGTGCGATTGATCATTGCGCCAACTTAGGCATTTGCGTACGTGCATTCATCACTTCAATTTAGGTAGGCAAAATAAACAAACATAATATGTGGGGCATGGATAAAAATAACATTTTGCTCTGGGGCAACTTGTACTTTTCATACCTGCCCACATAAAACAGGCACTATGGTTATTTTTCAGGGCTCTTTTGTGATTTGGGGGGGCACTTTGGGGCATTCTGTGAGGCTACATTGAATAGGCACTGCAAACAAAATTAGTGAAGTTTTTTGGGGCTTGTTTTTAATTTTCTGGGGCTTTCCTTGGCATAAGGGGGAGGGGAAGGGGAGGGGAGGCAGAGGGGAGAGGGTGGGGGGGGGGGGGGGGCTACATCACCCTAAGCCCCTGTGTGTACCATTGGTATGCATGGACATACAGTTATGAGTTATGACTGACGATTGTTTTCGACGTTGGGAGGTGTGTAGATCCATAGGCAGCGACGACGGTATCATTGATTACCTGGAGACTTTCAGCAATTCAGTGCAGCTGTATGGCACTTCACAGTGCTCAGCATCCAGTAACATAACCCATTCAGTGCCAAACAATATGTAAAGGCCATTCAGTTACCACACACTTGTGTGCTTGTGGTAATATAAGGATTAATACAGTGTAAGAGAAGTGAGAGAGAGAGAGACAGAGATCACCAGAAAAGGGTATGATAACCCTCCCGATACCAACCCGTGCAAAGTCTATTGGGTTACTCTGTGTATGAAGTGCAAAATGTATCGAGAGGGGTCACATCTACTGTATGAGTAGTAGTGTCCTTATTCCGGTGAGTCTCAGGAAATCTATACCCTTCCCACTACCAGCCAACCCAATGCAAAGTCTATTGAGTAACTCTGTGCACCCAAGTGCTAAAGGTATCGAGAGGGGTCACATCTCTGAGCAGTGTCGCCGATAGTGTCCTTATTCCGCTGGGTTTCCGCTGGGAAATCTATACCTACGTGTAGTCCATATCCAAATTTGATCAATACATTTTAATTTCAGCCAGGTACTGTTTCACAGTGCGCTGCTGTGCAATGGTTGGTATGGTTAGATATATTGTTAGGTGCTACATGTATGCTATGCCATGCGGATGTAATGAAAGGATTCTCGTTTGGGGGCGTAGCCATATGATGGCATGGTGGACCAGCCCCCCCCCCCCCCTCCCGCACCTCCCCCAACAATAAAATAGAAATTGTAAGTGCCCCACCTGCCACCAGCATAAAAAGGTTATTGCATACAAAACATGGATGGTAACTCCTGCTCTGACCCCCAAACAGCTGTATGAAACTACTTCCTTGTGCCCCCATGCTAATAAAAACAACGCCCCCAGTATCCCCCCCTACCCACCTCCCCCACTGAAAGTATCCTAGCTACGCACCACGATGCTCGACCAAATTCCCGTCATTGATCAGAAATGAAGTTGTTCATCGTCATAGCTCTTTGAATTGGCTCTATTTTCAGGTTGCTAAAAGGTCAAGTGGTCTTTATTGCATTTACGCATCAACGAAAAGAAAGTTCCCCCGCTTATTTCCTGCATCCGCCTTCTGAATTTTGATCTTGCAGACATTTCATGAAAAGAAATCCCTGCGAATGGAAGCTTTTCATTTAAAAAATCAATACTGTTAAATAACCTATACTGATACTTAATGTATGTATGATTTTTGAGCTTTTTGTGAATTAGCTTTCAGAAAATGGACAAGGAAAAAATCTTGAAATTAACCCAAATCATATGAAGGATGTTCATCCAAAATGATTAAGCTCTCAAATACCAACAATACTTGGAATCAATATTATTATTTTTTTTTAGTCTTGTAGGGGTTTAGTTCTGAGAAAAATTCAGCTTAAAAGAGAAGTTAGAGAACATTATTGGAATTAATCAATGTTTATGGTTTTGTCTATTGCTGTTCTGTAAAGTTCTAGTATCACATGGAAGCCTTGTTTCGCAGCAGCGCGAATCAATGAAATGAATATCAAAATAATATATATTGCTGGTTTCAAGGCCAGTTTCACAGGATCTCGGCTTTTCGTGTTGTATTTCTCCCCACGGCGCGATACAACGTTACCAATGTGTAGCATGGATTGCGGTTGATGAATATTTATTCAATTCATGCGTTTTTGTAACTTAAATCGGTGAAATAAATTTAGAATTTATATCAAATATTGATTGAATTTTCGCATTATTGTTTCATGGTCGAATATGATATCAGCTTTCAGTTATGCATTTCTCCCTGTGGCAGAATGTGATGTCATCAATGTAATACTCGAATGTGGTTGATAAATATTTATTAAATTCACGCTTTTTGTAACTTAAATCGCTGAGATAAATTGAGAATATATATCAGATATTGATTGAGTTATCACATTTTGTTTTTAAGGCTTAACATCATCAGTGCATTATGTCTCAAGTTTTATCCCAGTGGGCATTATGATGGCATCAATGTATAACACGGATTGTGTCCTCGCGACTGATGAATATTTATTAAATTTGTGGCGTTCTAACTTAAATCAGTGAAATAAATTAAGGAATATTTATTTGATTGTTACATTTTGCTTTCAAGGACAAATATTCTCTCAGTTTTGTTTAGCTTTCCCCTTGGCGTAATGCATGTATGATGTCACCAATCTTGAACATGCATTGTAGTACTTAGATGGATAAGTATTCAAATCAATGCAAACCAATGAAATAAATGTAGAATATCAAATGTTTATATGATTTTTACATTTAGATCTCAAGGCCAAATGTTACCCTGCTTTGTCTTCCCCTTGATATAATACAAGTATGATAACACTAATGTTGAAAACGCATTGTTGAAATCAACGTAAATCATTTAAATAAATATGTAGAATATCGAATATTTATTCTGTTTTCACATTTAGATTTCAAGGCCAAATATGTTGCCTGTGTTTTTAATCTTCCCCTAGGGAGTTGTAATGCATGTATGATGTCACCAATGTTGAACACTCATTGTTGTAGATGAATCTACATGTAGATATTCAAATCAATGCAAACCAATGAAATAAATTTTGTAGAATATCAAATGTTTATTTGATTTTCACATTTATATCTCAAGGACAAATATTATCCTGTGTTTTTTGTTTTTGTCTTCCCCTCACCTGTAATATTTATTCAATTTTCATATTTTGGTTTTGAGGTCAAATATCATCTCAGCTTTTTATCTCAAACTTTTCCATGTGGAATCATCATGAACAAAAAGCAGGTGGATTCTTAGATACATTTGTATTTAATTCTTTGTTTTGCAAGTTAAATAATCAAAATAATTTGAGTATAAATTCATCAAATTTTCATCAAAATTGCTGTATTTGTTGATTCAGTTCCTTTTCCAAACAACATCCGAGCTCTGCATCTCAAATTTCTCGCCCCACGGCCTAATATGACATCACCAATGTTGAACATGCATTGTGGCGAATGAACAACATCCATTCGTATTCCGCATCTTTGAGACTTCAAGTTATGATTCACCGACTCTTAAGACTCTGTGGTGAGATAAAGCAAAACAAGAAAAAATGTCGTTCACCGCGAGATGAACAGCTGAAGACATCTCGATTAGCATTATGCCATTCATAAAAAAGGAGAAAGAAAATGAAAATCAAAATAAATGGAAGGAATTTTATCCGAAAATCAGAATTCAAGGAGTCTTGGACTTGCAAGAGTGAGTCACCACCGTAACCTGTAAACCCATTGCCTACGAGAACCGGGTGCGTTGTGTGTAACCCTTGTGGAAATTATGATATCGAGAAGGGAATGGGTTTATTCGTTGATGAATTCATTCAGGATGAGAGGAGAAAAAAATGTTTGTCTTTGGTCAAGATTTTGAAAGGATCGGAAGCTCATGAATTATGCATTTCTTGACCCCCATTAACTTAATTCCGCATACTATTACCCCAATACGTCTAGCTTAGTACAGTATCCTTATAATGGAAATTACAATAAAGGGAATGGGTTTATTCGTTTATTAATACATTCAGGATGAGAATATTTTGTTGTTGTCTTTGACTATGTTTTTACTAGGATCAGAAGCTAGTAAATTGCTTTTCTTGACAAACATTAACTAAATCTGTCACTGAAAGAAAAAAATGCAATGAACATGAGTAAATCCTTTTACACTGATTTACAGTGTATTTGTCACCAATGAGATTGATTTTGGCTTGACATACAGGTACGATGCACATGCTCTACAGACCCTAGCTACATTCATATAATACTGAGCCATTGTGTATTATGCACCTTGCGCAAGGGGTTTGCAATATGGCAACATGCTTCTGATTTATGAATTAAAACTACCTTTACTTTACCTTCTCGGAGTTGGAGGAGAACTAGAGACGGGAGGTGAAACAGTCAGAATGGCCCTAGGGGAGGTAGGGGAATCTGGTTGTCAAGGGAGATCAGATGGGGGAAGATGCTCGACTGGCATGAGACAGGTTTAATTACGTCTCCCCGTCTGCAGCGCATCTCTCGTCTCTCGTGTGACTATCGAGCTGTCATGAGATGCAAATCATTGCAGGTTTAATGAACCAAACAAACCAACAAAAAAAGAAGGAAGAACCTGTCTTAAAAAAGAACTAGGCGCACTCACTTTATAGATATAAAATGTTTTGGAATGTGGAATCAAGGAATTATAGAATTGTTTTCTTTTTGTCTGTACAGCTTCTCTCGTGTGACTGTCGAGCTGTCGTGAGATGCAGATCGTAGCGGGTTTAATGAACGAGAAAGAAGAAGAATCTATCTCAATAAAACCAAAAAAATAGAAGAAGAACCATGCTCTCTTAGGACTGTGTTTATAGAGAAATGTTTTAGGATGTGGAATCAATGATTTTCAGAAATAATTTCTTTTTATTATTGTATGTCTGCACTTCTCTCATGTGACGGTTAAGATGTCATGAGATGTATTAAATGATTGCGGGTTTATTGGACCAAAAAATAAAGAGAGTAAAAAAAACAAAGGGAAGAGAAACCCATGGGCATGGATCTCAAAATCGAACTCTGCTCCGTCCTTGTATAGGGAAATGTTTTAGGATCAGGGGGTGTATTCTGAAAATGATTTTAAGTTACAATAGACCACTTCGGTAATGTATGCAAATAACATGCGTATGACGTCAGACTCCCCATTGGCAAGCTTAACAATAGTAACTAGGTCCGGCAAGCTCCGGAAAACTTAGCTTGCCGGACCTAGTTACTATTGTTAAGCTTGCCAACGTCATACGCATATATTATTTGCATACATTACAGAAGCGGGTCTATTGATTGTTTTCAGAATACACACCATGGAATCAATGAAGTATTGAAATGTTTTCTTATCATTCATGTAGGTCTACTTTGTCTCTCATACAGTGACTATGGAGATGTCATGAGATCAAAATCATTGCAGCTTTTATTAATGAACTATAAAAGGCAACAAAACAGAAGAAGAAGAACCCATCTCAAAATAGGAGAACTGGGCTCTGTCCCTGTATAGGTAAAATGTTTTGAAATGTGGAATCAATGAATTATAGAAATTTTTTCTTTTTGTCTACAGTTTCTCTTGTGTGACTGCAAAGATGTCCTGAGTTGTTCATCATTGCGGCTTTAATAACCAAAAAAGAAGAAGAAGAAAGAATCTAGAAAGATCTCTCCCTCTCTTTATAGGGAAAGGTTAAAGAATGTGGAATCAATGAGTTGTAAAGTTCTATCTTCTTTTTAGTTAACGTCTTTCTCGCATGACTGTTTAGGGCTTAAGAATGATTTCTTAGAAAATGTTGTTAAGACAAAACACATCAAAGGTTTTTCTAAAATTTAGGCCTTCTACAGTATTTCCTTGATCGTTTCTGAAGGTGAAGTTCACAGAAACCTTTCAACCGATAAACAGCCTGTGAACGCCGCAAACACTTATGAGACAACTGGTGTACGTGTTCTACTTTACAGCATGTGTTTTTCTTTTTTTCTTTTTTTTCATCTCGTTTACAGCATGTGTTTTTTTATTTTTCCTCTTTTACAGCATTTATTTAGTTTTCCTCTTTCAGACTCAGAACATGCATGTTATTCTTGTTGTTTTTATTCCCCCCCTCTTTTTAGAGCATGCCTGTTATTCTTGTTGTTTTAATATTCTCCCTCTTTTTTTAGAGCATGCCTGTAATTCTTGTTTTTATGTTTTCTCATTTCTTCCTTCACACCCTCCAAGTTGAAGTGCAGGTTTTCTTGCAATTCAATTTTGCGGCGCTCTCTGCCCACAAAGTCATTAGCGCCAAGGAGTTGATGTCTTTTCCGCCCGGCGCTCAATCACGCTCCCATTTTCGTCGTTTTTTCGCCAGACGTTAACTTTATAGGAATGAGAAAGTGTATGTGTGTGTGTGTTGGCATCTTGGGGAAATGAGGAAGGATTTTGTTTTTACCTGATTTGTATGCCTCCGCCAACGAAGTGGCCGGAGGCATTATTTTTTTTAAAAATCCATGTGTCTAAAATACACAATGCATTTCGTATAAAGTGATGAAGATTCAAGTTCACCTTGTGTGTTTTTTTAATTTGTTTATTTATTGTATCAGCTTATAATCCATGCTTGCTTGCTTCACTATGCCAACAGAATTATTCTAGCAAATAATTTATGTATATTATTTTTTTCTTTCTTTTATGCACAGTTGTTGTTGAAACTGGTACCTGTTCGGAACAAGTTTTGAAAGAGCACTACAAAGCAACTACAAGGTATGAGAAACATTTTTTTTTTTTTTGCGGGGGGGGGGGGGGGGGGGGGTAAACATTCCATGTGACACTAGAAAAACCTAGATTTTTGTAATTTGGTTAAACTAGGAAACCCAATGGCCGGTATTCTACTAAATTTATTAATTTAGGCATGTAGTCATGTGGAACAAAAAATAATGATATTTTTAATGGGCTTTTAGAATGCATTATTGGTAGTGTGTGACTCAGTCGCAATGCACACATTCAGCATACTTTTATAAATATGCCCAATGATTGCTACATTAGCAAATTAAGAGATGTGAAAACTGAGTCATGAATAAGTCATAAATAAAATCAATACTTTTTGCTGAATTGGTGATACATTTACCTAGTATTTCTTTTTTTATTTGAATGTTTTCGTAGAATTATTATTTTTTTTTAAAAGGACACAAGTAGAGAAGGTGACATGGAATATTCAGTTTCTTTTGCGTCGGACGACGGACGACGGCTGTCCGTCGTCGGCATACTTAGCTCTATGGTATATATAGGTCTACACAAAAACAAAAAAACTTGTTAGAACTGTGCTGCATTTTACATGAAAGAAGAATTCTGTTTCTTTTTTTAATGCTTTTGATGACAACAAATTGCAAAATTGTGGTCCATCCGCACCAAAGAAGATTCTGGTTTCTTCTTTCAACGATATTGATTTAAAACACAAAATTGTTTTTCATATGAAAGAAGAATTCTGATTTGTCTCTTAAATGCTATTGATTATGCACAACAAATTACAGAATTGTGCTCTATTCACAAACAAGGTTTTTGTTTCTCTTTATATTGATGAAAAAATATCACAATTGTGCTTCGTTCTTGTGAAAGAATAATATCTCATTTCTTCTCTCAACGAAAGTGGTGCAAAAAATATATTAAAAATTGGTTATCATTCATGTGAAAGAAATTTCTTGTTTCTTGTCTCTTATATGTTATTGAGGCAAAAAAGTAAAATCTATACAAAATTGTGAGCACTCCATTCACATGAAAGAAGATTCCTGTTTATTTTTATCATGCCGCTGAGAATTTCCTGAACCACTGAACAAACACATACACCGTACACACACACATGTACATTCTACATTAATTCCCCCAGTCCCACATGATGTAAAATATGTTGGGTTCGTGTACGTATAATGTGATCACGGCAGGCTAGGGGGGTGGCTTTGGAGCGGAGACTTTCTTCGTCAACTTGGCAGAATCAAGTTCGCTCTAGGCAAACTTGCATCCACTTACAGAGGGGTACAATTTCAGCGCCGTGCTGTATTAGCGAGCACGAGGTATCATGTCCTTCATGCATTGGCATGCACAACATACAATTCAATACAATGTAAGTGTAGGCTCCTGATCCAGCCGTTTTTTACCACAATATTTCACTACTTTTAAATTTGGTCAGTTTGCTGTACTACTTAGCAGAATCAAGTTAGCTCTAGTCAAACTTTATCCACTTTATACGAACAGGGTGAGATTTGGAAAAGTAGCTGTGTTTAAATAGCGAGCAATTGTATGGCCAACATTACCTTCCAACCCAGTTCTTTTTCAATATATTGAGTTCATGTAGTCAATTAAATTCCCTTTCACCATACATTTACATGAAGACTTCTGATAATTTTTTCCCCATCCATTCTGGTTTCTATCGATCTTCAGCTGTCTGCTGTATTAGCATCATGTATTGCGATACACCACATAGCCTCATTGTCCAGTCTTTTTATCCACAATATTGTGAACATTAGAATATAGCAGGGCATTAGCATGCAAAATTAATACACTCCTGATGCAGTTCGATTCTCACAAGATTGGGTTCATATTTTAACTTTGATGAATGTCTCTAGTCTTTTTTCTCAAGGTTCATGTTTTCATCTGATAATATTTAAAATATTAAAATACAGTTTAATCATGTTTTTGTTTTTTCCAATTCATTCTTAGGGAGTTAAAAGTTAGAATGTGTACATGAAGTTAAGGATCTCTTTTATGCACCCACGGAATACGATTTGAAAACTGGCACGGTCATCATACAAATTTCAAACATGGCTCTTTATTTATGGAGGGACTGGGGGATGAGCCTATTCAAATCAATGTAACTTTTTGACATGGATGAAATGAAATATGGGTAAAGAACTTAGCAATGTTTGCTTTTTAGATTCCGACATTTGAAATCATCTTATAATATGAAATGGAGTCTAGACAAGAAAGAGAGAGAGAAAAAAAGGAATAATAATATTGCCAGTCCATGCCTAGTAACCCACATCTAGGATTTATTGCGATATTGGATGAACAAAAATGCAATAAAGCCGTCTGAAGTTGATTCTTTGAAAAACGAGCCCGTGCCCAGTCGGCCGTAGTGTGTATCATGAAATTGCAAAGTGCATGAACCCCTCTTTGCAAAAAGGTTAAATGAAAGTGGGCTTCTAAGCAGTGCTTATTAGTAGAATGCGCACTTACTTGTCAGCGTATGTGATAGTGTATTTATGTTGTGTAGTCACACAATAAGTTCTTTAACTAGTAGGTAATGAGTTCTTAATGTGACATTTCTCTTTTAAAGGTGATCTGTTTATATGCACATGTATGCATTGAAGACAATTATTACTTAATTATGTCTACATGCACATGATTGAAGACACATTTGGGTAATTATATGACATTTCTTTTTTTAAAGGTGATGCATATATATATGGACATTAATAATGAAAGATCAGTTAGGCAATGCTCGAAATTAGCATAGGCCCGATGGCCCGGGGCCACCAAAAATTGCTGTCGGGCCAGTAAAAAACTCATATTTAAAAGTTTGGTGGCCCGATTGGGCCAGCAAAAACAATATATATATATATATATATATATTTTTTTTTATTTTATTTTTTTTGATACCCTGTAGTCATGTTCAGTCCTGTCTAAGGCATGACAAGAGCTTGCTTTTAAATGTAGCATTCAGCAACTTATACCCTTTTCTCACATACAAAATATTGGTTAGTTAAAAAGTTGCAAGTTAATTGGGCAAGTAACATTGCTGCTAATGAATATTCATACATTCTTGAGCAGCAGTACTCATTTTCTAACCAGTTGTAAAAAAAAGTTTCATATTAAAAATCGTTGTTAGTAATTTCAGTTATTTTGCGTATTTTGCATATCTAATGAGCATCATGAATATTCATATATTACTACTATATATCACAATTTTAAAATATGTCTTTTGTCTAAGGTGTTCAGACAACACTGCACAGAATTTTGAGGTGAAATTGAATTTTCTCTTTTTGTACCATTTTTGTTTTGTCACCTAGACCCTGACTATGTATGACTGGAAGTGAAATTGTCACTCGTGTGTATTCAATCGCTGTGATTTTTTGATGAAGACAATGAATAAAAAGACATGACACACACACATTCATCCTAATTCATGTTTATTTAATTCATCTTACAATGAAACAAAGGGGAATGAAAAATAAAACGTATTGCCTAGTACCCTGAAACTATTCATATGGTTATTGTATTCATTTTACTTTTGTTTTTCCTTATTTTTTTCGGGCCAGTAGTTTTTGGTTTCGGGCCACCAAATTTGGAAAAATACTAATTTTACTGGCCCGACCGGGCCACCAGCAAAAAAAGTTAATTTCGAGCATTGAGTTAGGGAATATGATTAGGCCTGTTCTGAGTGAGTCCTGAGTGATGGATGCCTTTGAAGGTGTAGATAACCACTGCCCCCATCTCCCCCTCCCCTGATGCTCCCCTATACACTCTCCCCTGCGACACCCCATGTCTCCTTCTCCCCCACCTCCACCCCCACACTACTACAGGAGCTACCTCCTTCTCCTCCCCTCCCCTCCAACTACCTACCCCTATTTGCCCAGCCCGATGAATATTTGCTGCGATGTTATCAGCCCTTTTTACTAGTCATGCCCATTCTGGTAGTAATGGGTCATCTCATCTAGTCCTTTATGTACCCCGTTCAAATCTAAATGAAGACCGCTTTTGGCAATGGTACATGCAAAACATTTCTCTCTTACCTTAGACTTTACAGACTGGTCTAAATCCCCTGAAATGTTCTGATATGATATGTAATTTAAGTCTACAGGGTGAATTTAAAACATGAAATTGTATGCCTCTTCTGAAAACTTGCAGTCAAAGGGAGACTGAGCTTTCAACCCAAGCAGAATATCTATCAAAGGCAACATGACAAACGCCACAACAAAACATTGAAAATGTACATGTACACATAAAACAAGCAAAGTAAATATAGGTTTTCACTGACCACAACACAGAATGAACAATCTTGGCCAAAAAATGTGGACTCAGACTGAAAACTGTTCAAATGTCTAACTTAGATGTGAAAATGTTAAGTACTTGTTTTGTGATCTTCTTTTTTGTCCAAACCTGGTCAAGGCCTCTGGCCGTGAGTGGCCAGTGAGAATGACTGACCCTTCACCATTTGCATTGCGGCCTCTGATCAAACATGGGGGTCTCTTGAAGGCAAGAAGAGGAAAAGAAGATCCCATTTTCTGCTCCCTTGCATAAGAGACACTGTCTTCCGTAGCAATTATAATTGTACTTGGTGTTAAAGGATATTATCTGGGCCATGGAAGGGGGGGGGGGGGGGTGGGGGGAGGGCATAATTATGCTAACATAAAACATACAAGAACCAAAAATATGTCCTGGCTCCTGGAATGAATGGTAGTTGCCAAATATAAACACAATATCAAAAATATAAAATAAATATTCCACAAACTTTGACAAACGAATATCACTAGCGATATTATTTTCAACTTTGATAACATTAGTATTTTTAAATATTTCAATAATCATGACTTTTATTACATTCTTTTAATATTGTATGGGGAAAATCTTATAAAGAATAAGAATGTACAATAAATATTGTTATCGGACAATACGAAAAACAAATATTAGAATTCATACAAAAGTCATCAATGTGAACAAAGGGGGCACACAATTTAATTTTGTTCCATGTCTGGGGTATTGAATAGACAAAGGAACCTGGTGAGCTCCAGGCATGATATTTAAGGTTGTGGTTATCTGCCCTTAAATTGTCCGAGACATGGTTACAACTTTGACAAACATCGTTTAGGGTCAAGTCCACGAATCATGACGCCCAGTGAAGGCCTCCACCTAGGAAAGAATTAAATGAATATTTTGTCTGCTGGATAAATGAGAGAGCAAACAAATGAAATGTAGAATTCTTTGAATTATGAAGACTTTGTCTCGATGTAGAGACAAAATAAATAAGTCCTGAAAACTTGATACCCAGAGAAGGTCTCGGGCCAGCCAAAGATTTAAATGAATATTTTGTCTGCGATTAAATGAGAAAGCAAACATATGAAATGTAGAATTCTATATGAAAATTTTGTCTAGATGGAGAGACAAAATAAATAAGTCCAGAAATTCTGAATCCTAGAGAAGGTCCAGGCCAGCAAAAGATTAAAATGAATATTTTGTCTGTGGATGAATGTGAAAACAAACATGCGGTATGGAAACTTTAAACGCAAGAAGCATTTTATGAAGATTTTGTCTTGGTGGAGAGACAAAATAGAAATGGGTGTCTCAGATGCGATCTGGTCAAATTACAATTACTTGATAACAAACATTTTTATCTAAAAGTATGATTGACAGATGAAATGAAGACTTCACAAACAGGTACTCAATGATAAATTTGAAAACTGTAAAAACCAAGGTTGAATTGTTTGTGAGCCAGAAAGATGTAGTTAAGTGAAATGATATTTGTATTCGAGCTGCAGAAGTTGATATTCACAAATTTGAAAAAGAGGAGAAAATTGAAGACCAAACAGGACTGAGATGTTACATGCAGCTACATATAATTATCCATTAGTTAATGATCGAGTCATCCACATGTCTTGCACACTAGATACATTTCGTACACACACATGTATAATCCCATCTCCCCCTAATGCATGGTGGGTGTTGGTAGTTAATCAATACATTGACCTTATTTGTTTTAGCCATTCAGAATACACATACATGTACACAAATGCATTGTACATCGTCTATGTCATACGTAGTTCACGAAAATGGAAACGTCCATGCGTTATTGGCGTAATTGGTAAATAGCATCTAGGTCTGTACGGAGCGACTGACTATAACGCCCACGATATTGATCCTGTTTGCGGTATAAGCGTTTACTACACTGCATGGACTATTTTTATATGAATGGAAATAGAAATGCCCACATGTGTATGTTTTAATCTACCTAATTGCTCAATACTAATAGCATGAACTGAAAATAGGTTTGTACACAACATGAATCGTGTACTTGGTTTGATTCCCCAATGCCATTTATCATGTGTGCCCATTTACTACACTTTTACAGTATGCAGCCTGTCCAAATTAAAAACAGAAACAGCTAGACATTTAACACTTTATACTGCATATGATAGTCTTTGAATGGGGATGGAAATGCTTGTGATACATGTGTTATTGGCATAATTGTAAAATAGATTTGTGATTTGGTCTTTAGCGCCATGGACTGCCTACAATAAGTAGCCTGGCTGGCTATGCAAACTGTAGTCTTCAAGTCCACATTAGCTATGTGGTAAAGTTTTAAAGGTATGTTAAATTTTATGCACATTGATTCAGTTTAAAATTCCACTCCCTCATGAAAAATTCCCCAAATTGAATAACATAACAAAACACACAAACAAGTAGGCCTGTGATTGTAGTATTATTTCAAACTCTCAATAAATCTAAAACTCAATATTAAACATGATCTAATATTGAGTAGGGAGTGTGATGTGTGTCTACATGAGGATTAATTACTCAAAAGCAGTCAAGTTTATTCCAAGCAAATAAAGTTCCATATTTTTTTTTTTATCGAAAATGTACAAATTGTAAGTATTTATCAACAAGTACATGTGACCACACATGACCTTTAAACAAGGTATAATCTCCTGTGACCAAACATGTATGTCCATAAGATGTAGATTCCTCAGCTATTGATAAGGCATTATTGAAACACATCCCAATTAAGTTCCTTTAATCTCAAATTGACAATTAAAAGTGTTTACAAACAAATACATGTGTCCACTGTCCAACACACAAGACCTTTAAACAAGGTTGTCTCCATTGACCAAACATTCCAAAGGTGACCCAAGTGGGTTTGACCCTGTCCAGAGGGTCACTCTGACCACAATGACCAGATAACCCCTCTCAAAGTCTTTGAGCTGTACTGACTGATGGACTTTTGGTTGGTGTGGGAAAATTATTTTTGACAAATGTATTTGACCATTTGTTGTGAGGGAATGATATTTGTTTGGACAAAGTTTTATTTGACCATTGGTGATGGACATATCTGTTCGACCATTTAGGGAATAACCGTCGGTGTGGGAAAATTAATTTTGTTTGGAAATAGCTTTTATTTGACCATTGGTGGTTGACAAAAGTATTTGACCATTTGTTGTGAGGAAATAATATTTATTTGGAAATACTTTTACTTGACCATTGGTAAGGGACATATCTATTGGACCATATTCTATGATGGAAATGGTATTGTTTTTATCATTGGTTAGGAAAAGACTATTTTGTTTGGAAAACAGTTTTTATTTGACCTTTTGTTTGGAGGGAAGAATATTTGTTTGATTTCACAAGTTTGTGAGAGAGACGCATATATTTTTGGAATTATTTTTATGTCGATATTTTTGAGGGATTTCAGTGATATTTTTATTGTTTTTGGTGCTTTGTAATGTATATTGTGTATGTGGTAGTCATAAACTTGTGTTTTTTGGTAACAATTTGTATCCAGTCAGTTTCAAGGCATTTTGGGGGTATGCATTTATTGTCCTTTAATGGCAGAGAAATTATTGATTAGAGTGGTTCTGGTACTCTGCATTTTACTCTGAAAGGAAGAAAAAAACACCATTTACTCATTTAAAGAAAAAATAAATAAATGACAAATCAAAGTAATTTCAGTTACCTCTTAAATAATTATGATTTTTTTTTGCAGAATGATGGATGAAATGTATAGTATGCCTAATGGTGTATTGTGAAATGTCCTTCACTGTAATTAGTATCAAAAAGCTAATTTCATGGTTGGAAAGATGTATCAAACCCGGCCTTGGCAATAATGGAGATACACTTTACCTGCCTCCAACAAATATGAAAAATGTACAAAATGTATAGAATTTAATAGATTGAGTAGTTTTCTAGGGCACGAAAATGACAGTACATTTTTCAACATTTATATTATAATGCTCAAATGTCCAATTTTATTTGCCACATTTCATAGGATTGACTTAAATTATACAGTCAAACCTGTCTTAGCGGCCACTTGTCTATAGCAGCCAACCTGCCCATAGTGGCCTCTAAAAGTGTTCCCCTACAGAGGGAAACAGTGTTGTGGAACCTCTCTATAGAGGTCACCTGTCTACAGTGGCCACTTTTCCTGTTTCCCTTGGGTGGTCACTATACACAGGTTTGACTGCATTGACTATATTGTGTCATTCTCTGCAGCATAGTGAGTTACTTAAAAACGGAAAGAAATATTTCGTTACATTAAATGCAGAATCTCTTGCATTTTATCGAGCTTTGCAGATTTTAAACCCACTTTGTAAAGGTTGTTTTGTTTTTAAAAAAAGAAAAAAAGAAGAATAATTTAAAGATACCTGTATATATACTGACGTCAGTATATGACACATTTGTGCAAATTTTCAGGAACTTGCCAACACAGAATATTATGCATGGGACTGAGAGCTCTAGGTATTTAAAGGGCCTCCTGCATTATGCAGAACTTTATATCAATGCAAATTGAATACCAAGGTCTTGAGTTGGGTTTAATAATGGCCGTATAATCTGACCAGGATATGTGGGTCATCACTGTGTACACACACGGGTTTCTTTGAGAAGTGAGTGGCCGGTTTGTTTGAATATTTGCATTCCGAGAGTCGATCAAGGGGGGTGATTCATCCCCCTCTTTACATCCCATATTACATCGTGATTTGAGAGTGACTGGTACACACGGAGCGGAGTGGAGCTGGACTTCAGACTTAAAGTGATCCATTAACTTTGCAAAATTCAACCAAAATGATATGCGAGCTTCCACATTTCTATTGTACTATATTGTTTAGCTTTTATGGTAACAGAAGACTGAAATGGGTTTGATTTGTCAAATGTCTCACAAATTACAGAGATACTGATTATTGAATGGAAATCGTTCCAGTAGTGTGTCTTGATTGAAGTCATAATCAGTATAGGCTGTAGGTGATAGGCTGTAGGCTGTAGGAAAGCATTGTTCTTTTTTAATGAAACTATCATACATCCTACAGGAGAATCTTAAAATTATATTGCTATGTGATAGAGGTCTCAAACATCAAATTGGGAAAAATTGGTTAAAGTTAATGGATCACTTTAACTTAGGCATTCCATCATCTTCTTCAATATCTCGTCTTCTTCCTCCTCTTCCTCCCCCTTCGATGCAAACAATCTAATTGTGCATGCCGTGCATGCATCACTGGTGCTTCTCTGCTTGTGAATCTTACTAGTCAATCTACAGTGCCTGTGTTATTACATGTTTTGGTGCAACATAACCCAGTGCAAACATGCATCAGAGTGAATACTTTGAGCAATAGATATTTTGGTGCAACATAGCCCAGTGCGTACTCTACATGCAGTGCATACTTTGAGCAATAGGTAGGAACTGTATTAGAATAGGCCTCTCTGTAAGAGTCTTGATACATACTACTCTGCTAAATGGGCTAGCATTTAAAGGGGTACTCCACAATTCAAGGGGTAGAAGTTGACCAAACATTACTTTATTGCATATGCCTGTTAAATCTGTAGGTAAAATACACCTCGCGAAAGCCTACCCATTTAAGCAGAGACTACTGACATAGCCCTGAAATAAGCCGGGAAAATGGTTTCTTGATCATTTGCAAAGAGTGACTTTTTAAAATGAGAAATTAGTTACTATCTAAAGTAGATTACTAGAGAAATAAAAGTTAATGAATAGAAGGAGGTATGTGAGAACCGCTAGAGTTCTGAGTCAGTTTTGTGGATGTTGACAATGTTGCTAGAAAGATTTTAATAAATGAGACAAATTTTTTAGAGCCATTTACATTTTTAATTAATCTAGATGGAAGCAAAATAAACCAAGTGAATTCATTTTCAAATCAAACAAGAGAAGGGAAATAAATAAATGAATGTTACCTATTGAGGACTGAGGACAGATGATATCGAGTGTTGATGCGATTCTATATATTTCAAAGTGATTGTTCTGATCGCCGCAGATAGATGACTCTTCCAAGAATTCTTCCCGGCTTTCATTATTATTAAGGTGTCATCGAGTCATCTAACCTCTCAATATAAGAATTCTTCACCTATCCTGATGGCTTACTAAGGCAAAAAAATGATGTGATTTACGCTCATATACAGTACATGTACTGTCTTCACTTGGCCCATCAAAGAAAATAGGTCCCCAATTCCATTACTTAGTTATCCAGTGTCCCGGTATGAATTTTTCCCCGAGACGGTTTAAGGATGGAAATAATGGATTTGCTCAAAGAGTCCCTAGCTGCGAAAAACCATACCGTCCGAAAATCTCATTTATTCTGACGTGGAGTGCGAAGGTGTGGAAAATGAAGCAAGGGATTGAGAGAGAAAGAGAGAGAGAGATAGAGAAAAGTCCGTGAATAATCTCGGGGTTTTCACGCCTCCCGAGTTGGCAGTGATTATCGCGATGGAATTGGAAGATTACACAATCCTTACAAGTATTTGCTCCTTTCACTTGATTAAACTAAACGCCTCCCCTCTCTCCCTCGATCTGTCTTCATCCAGCAGTGGTATAAAATGTTGAGAGCCTTTTTAATAAAAAAATGTGGTCACATAAGAAAATATGTCCTTGAATTTTTCGGCTCATGAACATTTCATGTTCCCCACTGTTTTATTTATGTTTACAAGTTTTAGACGTGTGCCTTCCACATGCATTGAAGACTAGACTTCCCTTTTCTGTTCAGTGTAAAATGTGCCATGAAAAAAAACCCCCAAACATTGATTGCATCTGTAAAGGAAGATCTCTGTTTGTGAGATGAGTATCTCCTTGTCTCTTGTTTTTATGCGGCACTGTCTTGGAAGGGTGGCGCCTGTGAACATTTAATGCGCCCGGTAAAAGGTTTAGAGACTGTGCCTTTATACACATGAATGCAGTCTTCCGGAAATGGTTTCAATTTGTTTTTTCGATCAGCCAATGCACATGAGGTGTACATTTCCTTGTACATGTCTGCTTCGACTTCAAATGCAGACTCTTGTACACTCTCGTACAGTATGAAGAATTTAAAAAAAAAAAAAATTGCTCAGAAGGAACATAATGAAGGTACATATAAAATTGCAAAGTACATCATTTCATGATTTTCAAACTGTCCTTGATTGGTAGATCTTTTTATTAGCTACTTGAATACTGAAATGTTGTTAATACTGAATGTTGTTAGGTAGTCTGTCTGTCTCTCACAACAAAAATAATAAGCCAAGAGGGACTTATTTATTATGTGTCTCAAGAATTTCTCAAGATTGTACGTTGGCTATATCGGGGACTAATAAGCTGAGCTATACTCAAATAGTTTGAGAGAAAAACAATTTGTGGAAAATATTGCATAATATTTTCAAACTAAATCATAAGTTTGCACATCAAACCCTTGCAGATATATATGTTATTGTCTTTCATGAATTTGAGGGGCTCAATTAAATTGGAAAAGCAAAAAGCTATGCGTTAAATAAAACATATATTCTCATCTTATCAATACTATGTACATCTCAAAAGTATTTATGTATCTTGGTAATGTTGGTGTTTAGTAAGTTTAGTAAGACCACTCCCATACTCTGTCATTCCAAAACAAATATCTGGATATCATTCAGCAACCCATTCGTCCGATTTGTGGTCTCTTTATTCCCATATTGACTATCTACATAGACTTCATGAGTCTAATATAATAAATACTAGATCCACTAGATCCATGTTCATGAGTCTTTGTTAGTAATGACGTTGATATTCGATAAGCAAGACCACTCCCACTACTGCCAGGTTCCCAAACATAATATCTGGCAATCTTTCAGCGACCCATTCATCCAATTTATTGTCTCTTTAATGCCAATACTGACATACAATGTGTCGAGATTAAGAAGATGTGTACATCCACATAGACTGAACGGCCTGTCAATCCTTAATTTGACTCGGGGCTACTCCCTTACTCCCAGGTTCGAAAACAAATATCTGGCGATCTGTCAGCATCTCATTCATCCAATTTATGGTCTATGGATTCCCATACTGACATCTCTTGGATATTGAAGAGTTGTTTGTATCTACATCTAGACTATCATCTTATCAAAGGGACATCTCCATGTTTTCATGAGTCTTGGTAATGTTGATTGATATTCGGTAAGCAAGACTACTCCCACTACTGCCAGGTTCCCACCAAAAATATATGGCGATCTTTCAGCGACCCTTTCATCCTATTTATCATCGTTTTAACTCCCAATACGGACATACAAATGATACAATGTGTTTAGATTAAGAAGATGTGTACATCCACATCTAGACTGAACGGCCTGTCAATCCTAGATTTGACTCGGGGCTACTCGCTTACTCCCTGGTTTGAAAACAAATATCTGGCGATCTTTCAGCAGCCCATACATCCAATTTGTGGTGTCCGGATTCCCATACTGAGTATCTGGGGTAAGAAGACCTGTGCATATCACCATCTAGACTCTCATCCTATCAAGTCTACATCTCCGTGTATTCATGTGTCTCGGTGATGTTGGTGTTAAGTAACATGACCACTCCCATACTCCATCGTTCCCAAAACAAATATCTGGCGATCTTTCAGCACCCCATTCATCCGATTGGTGGTCTCTGAATCCCATACTGACGTATCTGGGGTAAGATGACCCGTGCGTATCCATATCCATAGAGCTATGATGAACGCTTAACGTATTTGGCATCTGTCCGAGTGTGTAGCAATGTCAGATCAAATGTGTCTTTGTAAAATGTGTACCCCTTCCACACCAAGAGCTGGAAACCGTTATCTGATAAGAGTTGAAACGGTTCTTACTCATGTGCTTCATAATTAATCGTTTGCCATGACATTTGAAAGCATCCAAATCTAGGTCACTATTTTGACAGGGCTAAAAAAACATGGGGCAAAAAACATAAGACTTCATTTGTATACTTGACCTTTCCACAGTTCTTTAACAGTTTAAATCAAGAGGTGAAGCTGATGTGAACTGGGTATTGGTGTCATGGTGTGTAGCTTTGCTGGTTCATCCGCATCTGTATCTTTTTAACCCATTCAGGACAGTACAGTGGACACTTGGGCTTTACATGTAGTCTACGGAGAATGCATGTTATATCAACGTCAAATAGTTTTGAGTGGGTTAAGCAGTGCTGTGTTTGCTAAATGCACATCATACAAGGCTACACCTAACTACTACTACTACAGCACTAGAGCTCTCAATGCTATCTCGAAGCGTTGAATGTTGCTTCACGTGTTTTTGTAATCTCGATGCGCGGGAGATGGATGAGAATGTTTTCGTTAGGGGTTGGGTCGCCGAAACGGCAGCCGTCACTCTCGCGTTTACGCGCCGCGAATCAAATGTCTCCACCTGGCCTGGTTTACCAAGCTGATGAGCTTCGCAGCTGCTCGATGTCTTCCTTACCCGATCCAACAATATTTTTATCCTATCCAATGTCTTGATCATCCTACCCATTAGCGTGTGTTTAGTCTTGTGTATTGATAGACGCGGCGTATCGATGGCAGATGACAGATCGTGAAGTACATGTCTACATGCTGTCTGTCATAACTTTGTCTGTTCCAGTCGAGATTGTTATCTGATGAGCTTTCTTAACCATTTGCCCGCAAGAAACTGGTGGGTCCTGTGTAAACTCTATGGGGATTGTAAAATCAAGTAAGGTGCAGGTAAAAAGGGGGTGATGGTATAGGGGCAGTCTAAGAGAGCAAGCACGTTCGTCTATTGATATTGATGGCAGCTTTGATTGTCACTTTGAAATTTAAGTGCCTTTTTGTAATGCAACACTATTGGTCGGGGAATGTGATGTTAAAAATCATGAATGAAGAATGTCACAAAGACACAAACCAGTATTGATTTAAAACCATGATTATGAAAAAGGAATTTTGAAAATACTTATACTTATAAAATGCAATGGTGATGTTCGCTGATTGAAAGCAATAAAACAAGTTATATCCCTCATAAGATCGTTTTACCATTGTATTTGACAAATGATAGTTTTGGACAACACGCGCAATCCCCGCGCAATCACTTGACCGGGCTGTTAGCAAAAAATTAACACTAAAAGTTCGTTACGCGTTCGTCCCATAGATCATGTGTTTAAGCAAAATGCACACGCGATCAAATTTGTGCAGTGCTCTATGGCGCACACGTTCTAGTCACGTGATTGCCATTGCTGGTAAAAACTAACACCCTAGGAAGAAGAACGCCAAGACAGCCAATAAGCACATCCGTGGGAGCGTTAGCACGCATTCATTGCGTATGTGCGCAACTGCCAGCGCGTTGGTGCGCACTCGGTTTTGCGTCTTTGTGATTGTATGCGCAAAATAACAATGACTTTAAGCGTATTAGATGCGCCCAGGTTCTGGAGGCTCATCTGGCTTCATTAATGTCGATTGATTTTTATATCAAAATTTACAAGCGATTTTATGAAATATTCAAGAGATTTTCACTTATTTTGCTATAAGCTGAACACAATCACTGATATTGATGAGTGATATAAAACAACTAACGAATGTGCTTGATTGTGATAGGCAATCTATTACCTCGGTGGGCTCAAAATGACTATTACCCTCAGCTACGCTTCGGGTAATAATCATTTTGAGCCCACCTCGGTAATAGATTTGACTATCACAAGAAGCCCATTCGTTAGTTGTATACTATGAAAACTTATTTCCTTATAGTGAATTCTATATTTTTTGGTAGAAAATATTGTTACTTTACATCAACGTATTGTTAGCAAGGAACTGTATCTGTCTGAACTATAAAAAACAAACACGCAAACACTTGTAACAAAATAAAAGAAATACCTTGGAAGAAATAATAATACCTGTATTATATCCACAAATATTTTTCCGCTGAATGAGTATCATCCATTATTGAATAGCTCAAAGCCGGGGATTATTTCATCTTCTGCTCTTCAAATTGCTTCAGAACCGCAAGTGCACTCTCGATGCCCCCACATCATTCACCAGGGACCGGGCTCTATTGTTTGCGAGGATTTGAAAAATTGGCCGGGGATTGTCGACATTGACAGTTGATGACCCCGACGCAAACGGCAATAAATCATGAAGCCGGTGCATCTAATTATTAGATTGTGGGGCAAACTCGAATCCCCCATCATCGTGGATTTTTTCCCATTCCGATTTAATTATTTATTTTCTTTTGCAATTTTCTCCCTCACATAATCAGGGGGTATTATCTTTTGCGCACTGATTCAAAGCGCAGATTTTTCTTTAGCAATTTTTGTCCTTCATAATCACTGTATTATCTTTACTACATCGATTCAAAGTGCAGATAACCCTCAGACTATAAACTTGATTATGTCTGACTTTTAAGTTTATAAACGACTTGCGTAAAACCCGATTTCCATGTTTTCTTATGATTATCCGACCGTGAGTTCTTGTGAGCAAGTTTCATTAGCTCTGTACTTTGGCTTGTTTGGGGAGATAATTTGGCGCAAGCCCAGTGGCCTTTTATGTGATTAAGAGTCGGGATTTATTTTGGGTTCATGAAGCACAGTGTGCCATGATGGGGGGGGGGGGGGGGGGGGGGGTGGTCACTTAATGAAGCGGCAAAAAGGACATGTGCATTTGAACCGGTATCACTTCCAATGTAACCACTAAACTTACCCAAGTTTTAACTTCTTAAATTCTACTAAAGGTTACATGTCTACAGCTAGTATAATAAAGTTCAAACTTCCTTTGTGTTGGAAATATCAAAGTTATATCAATTCTTTCACCCCTAGTCTATTTGCAGTTCCTTCATTGTATGTTAATGCACTTTGGATGTTGAGAATACTTGAATGTGGTGGATGTTCAGCTACATGCAACAACAACAAAAAAAGCTAGAGAAAAAGCTTTTTAAGTACTCTTCCTCATGCAATGCCCTTTTAAATGTCGTGGAGACTTTGAGATCTCAATTATGGTGGACGTTGTGATCGTGGCAACATGTTCTGGCACTTGATATGGGGAATCGACCTTGGCATTTATTCATGTAATGCTCGATGAAGAGATATAATTCCAGCCTCATTTTAACCTGTTCAGTGTCCATGATACAGAATTGCACCTCACACTCCAGATAGTGCCCATAGCATTGCAAGAAATGTTTTTTATTTAAAAAAAAACAAATTTGTGGCACAGTTGGGCAAGTAAAATCAAGATTTCTCTAAACTTAGTCGCCCGAAACCCGAATCTGGTTGCCCCAAGCTAAGCGAAATTTAAAAAGCCTTATATTTGGTAGCCTATTTGGGCGAGTAAAATTTGAATCAATGAGATTTCAGTAGCCCGAAGATGTAATTGACTGCAATAGCTGTGGCATCTTGAGAGTTCAAGTATTCCATAATGTCTCGTTCATTCGTACATAAATCATGATTTTAGATTTCAGTAGCATCTCGAGAGTTAAAGAATTCCATAGTGTCTCGTTCATTCGTGTTAAAATCACGATTTCAGATTTCAGTGGCGTATATCAAATGCCAATTACACGGTACATGCATCTCCCATATTCCCAATCTCAATTACATGGTGCACATACATTGTACACTGCACAAGTCTTCATTTTCCCCAATCGCATCCCTTTCTCCAAATACAAATCTTTGCGATAAATCTCTGTTCCGTAATTCATCCATCATGTATGTCTCTAAATCACGATTTTCAGATTTCAGTGATTTCAATGTCTTATCAAATGCCAATTGCATGGTATGCATACATTTAATGTAGCTTATTCCCCATCCCTATGTATACATAGGACACATGTGTACAGGTCTTCCTTATCCCCCAATTTTCATCCCTTTCTCTGAAGAAAATCTTGGTGAAAAATTTCTGTTCCAAATGTATATGCAGCAAATTAATCATCATGATTATGTTTGTCTGGATTCATAATCAAGGCATTTCAATTTTCATGATTGGCAAAGCATTTAAGCTCACTGCTTCTGAAGGATAAACCTTAAAAATAGGGAAAACAATAACAACATAATGTAATTTGGACAAAAAAAAAAAAAAATCACTGCACATTTTAAAAGACAATGCCGTTCTGAGATACTCAAAATTAATACAAGTCTACAAATGCATCTATAGGGCTTAAAATCATACTTTTTTCAATAATCTTCTTATAGTTGGCTCATAGTTTATTTTTTGGGTTCTATTTCTGCATTTTCAAAATAATACATTTATAATCATATATATTTCAACGTTTCAGAAACAGGATATATTTTTCAATAAAATTTTTTTTTTAATATAAGCGATTAAAAAATAAACACAGGATAGGAGCTTGGCTCCTTATGCTAGCACTGTGCGTGAGCCTAATATGCGACTGGCAGTATACATTTGTATCAATGGTTGATTCGCAATGAGAATGAAAGGCTGAATGTGAGGCCACACTGTCCGTCTAAATGATGATTATGAATCGATCACACCTCCGACTAGACTGTCCCCACCGCCTCACTCACCTTTACGCACTTGTGACTTCATGTTTAAAGAATTCTCATGCAGAGAGATGCGTACATGCGTATGTGAGTCCCTTTCACATTGTAACTGTAGATACATGTAGTTGACCTCTGATTGATATTTTTGCGCAGTATCATTAAAATGATGATGAATAGGTCATACCTCTGATGGGGCTGTCCCCACCCACCACCCCTCCTCACCTTTACGCACTTGTGACTTCATGTTTAAAGAATTCTCATGCAGAGAGATGCGTTCATACATATATGTGCCCTTTCATATCTTATCGATTGAAATTCTTCGATTCTTATTAGTTCTTACAGTCCTATAATTGGAAATCACAAACATATCAAAGTAGCATGTACATTAAAAGAAAACATAATTATGTTGGAAAAGGTAACCTAACACAATGCAGAAGTTACAATTCCAATTCACAAAATAGAACAAAACAAGAACCAAAGCATCAAGATTATTATTATTTTTTAACCCCATCATGAAATAAGCGATGTTAGGATGCAAGCCTATTACTGTATAAGCTGTTAATTTCGCGAGGGTTTTATTTTCGCGAATTTCGCGAATCACTACCAAAGCGCGAAATTAACAACACGCGAATATATTGCCATGAACTCATGTCAACTTTTGCCACGATGAAATAAGAACGCAATTATTACCGAACGCTGTATTTTGCGCTATACCCCCCCAGCCAATATCACGTGCATGTGCTTTATCAACCGATATAAAAAGAAGGATGTAGCATAAACTCCACATGGCGTCAAATTTACTTTGTAAACTCCTGCTGGTAGTACTACTAGCGCGTACCTTGTCCGTATCAATCCATTGATACTATAGATCGGTGCATCACACCATATGATCACTAGTATCCACCGATTTAAAAATAAAAGGAATCAAAATAAACTCAAGATGGCGGCATATTCACGTCATACTCGCGTCTGTCTTTTCCATGTGTAGTTCACAAATATGCTATGAATGTAACATCCATTGAGACTATATATCGGTGCATAAACACGCACACGTATTCATCGCGCGCTTTCTCCGTGCGCTCTAATATCAATACTCATTGACTTTCGTGCTTGAATCAATCTCCCATATGTTTGCATGTTCCCGTCAGCGGCAAGCCGCCCTGCGATGCCGTCTACATGGTCTATGGCAGTAGCTACAGATACAGAGCGCAATGCAGACAATGCGTAACCATAGACTTGTACAGTATTCAGCTCTATATGCGAAACTCATTATTATTTATTAGTACGAGAATCGCCTTTCACGAGACAATGCTTCTAGTTACTATAAAGCTTATAAATCATATTTTGACCGAAACTGAGGTAAAATTTGTGTACATGTTAACAATATTTCCGTAGAAATTACATTATGTTATGTCGCCGTTATGATAGAATACACATTTGTTCATTTATTAAAATGATTTTCTCGTGCAAAGTACACATCAGATCGCGAAATTAACAACTCGCGAAAATGTCTGAGACCCTCTCATTCGCGAAAATATCTGTACGCGAAAATATTGGCGTATACAGTATGCTGTCCATGCTATTTTCGCCATCATTGCTATCTTTAGAAGCAAAGCAAACTTCATAATATCTTGATCCCATCATGTAGTACAGGGTAGATTACTTATGGGAAATGCACTTGGTAATTGCGGGCCTAGACCTTGCACAAATACCACCACACTCCAGTAAATCCATAGCCGGTTTTAATTAATTTGCGATACCCAAGGATGTGTATATAAAATAACCTTGTAATGGAAAGAGAGAGGGACCCGTCTATGAACATGTACATGTTTATATCTGGTGAGAGTGAGAAGGGCGCAAGTCAATTCTTGGCTAAAATGAGCTAGTAGGCCAGTACCATTTTATAGGTCAGAGCCTTCTCTATGTGATGCACAATTTTCAGATAATAAGTGTGTCTATTAAATTTGGGGAGTATTCAGCTAATAAAAAGGAGGGCTATATTTGGTTTCTATGTACTGTAGCTTTCAAACTGTAAACATGATTATCTCTGAAGTACAAAAGGTGACTTAGCGCCCTTCTCTTTCTCAACCGACGATATGTTATATTGAGCTTATCAGCTCAATGCCATTAGCAATTAGAAAAAATTAGGAAATGCATATATATATATTTCAATTAATATTGTATCATACGTTTTGCAGATCATAGAGTAATTTCCTCTCTTCTCATCTCCTCTCTCCGATCCTACCTAGAGCTCCCTAGTATATTCTCTATCTTTCTCTCACTGCCTCTCTCTGTGTCTATATCACTCTCCCCCTCTCTCTTCCTTTCTCTCCACCTCTCTTCCTTTCTCTCCATCTCCCTTTCATATCTCTGTTTTCTTCCAATCTCTCTCTATGTCTCTCTTTCAACATATCTGTCTCTTTATATCTCTTTCTCTTTCTTGCTTGCTTGCTCTCTCTGCATTTGTACCGTACACTTATTAATATAAATGAACTCGTAAACATCTAAATGTAGCAATTTAGAACTTCCGTCAACGTGTTCAAACTGCTTATTCAATTTTTTTTTTGAATGCAGATTAGTTTAGAACTTCATTTTTTGTTCAGATACACTCTCTATTAATTGGACATAAATATCGTAATTGTATTTGGAAATTAATTTTCTAAACACTAAACTGAGAAAAAAAACAAATCAACTGGGACATCGATGCTAGACAAATTGTCTGTGATGCAGATAAGTATAAAAATGAAATTGAATAAATTAAACAGAATTTAGACGAGATGAGCTTATTCAACAATTTTTTCCTGGGGACTCATAAAAATGATTAATTAGCGCTCGTTTCCCCCAATATCCCCGTCAATATACGTTCATAAAATTCCACATCCAAGCTCAAACAGACTAATCTTATCGGCAGCAGAATATAGATTGATGATTCATCGTTTTTGCAATATATTTTGGAAATATTTTGTCTCCAAATTTTGTTAACGGATGGATGGATGGGTGCATAACTCTCTAGGGAGTATACAAACCCCCTTACAAATAAAATACAATGTAAACAAATCCGTACATCGGAAGAGTGACTGTCTCCACTATTGTGCGCAATTAAATGCAACACTGCAAGTTCATTACGGGCAATCAATGAAACAAAGCGTTAACTATACATGTATGTATGCGTCACGCAGTCTGCGACTTGCGCATCCCTTTATTTTTGGTTAACACCATATATTCTCCACCCCCTCCGCTTCACTATCGATGTCTATCCGTCAATTAAATTTGAAATTAGATTTCTGAATGAGAAGTGACAAACGGGAGATAGAAGTCTCTATCTTTCGTGTGCTGCACTGAATCTCATGTTGCCATGTTTTGAGTCATGAATGAGTGCCAGAAATGATATAAAACATGAAACTTTTTTTGGAGCTGAGGATGAAAACCGAGAGCTATTGTGTTCAGACTTTTGGGTAAACGATGAAACCGAATATTGTTGCGTGTACTGCACTAATACATGTATAGAAGTGATTGATCAATTATTTTGTTAATGAAAATTGGCAAAAGGGGATAGTAGCCGCTCATCCTTTGTGATGCCTAGAATCAGATTTAGCAATGATTTGCGATTGTCAGAAATTATATAAAATAAGATTCAACTGTGGGCCTAAGCCAATGCTAGAAATTAACTTTTTTGTTTTATAGTGAAGTTAACATTTTTCAAATTCTAGTGACCCAAAACCCGAATCTCGTGGCCCCAAACATTGAAAAACATTACATTTTCTGTAATATTTTGTTGCCCATCTGTGCCAGGGGATTTAAGGATCAACCAAAATTTAGTTAGGGTGTCCAGTGGACCTGTGTAAATTTGAGCTTTGAATGAACACACAGAGAGCTAATGCGTTTAGACTTTGGGTAAACGTTGTGGCCGAATATTGTTGCGTGCACTGCACTTACATGTACATGCATGCGAGTGACTGATTAAAATGCCCCCGGGGGAGGGGGGTGCAAGCGTGCATAGATTTTCCGCATCATCAACTTGCTGATCGTTATCATCATCGTTGTCGTTTAGAGGAGAGGGAGTGCATGGCGGAGAGACGTTTATTATAACGATCCGATAACAAAAGCGCGGAGTGCGTTGAATGTTCTTTTAATACTGATAGCAAGATAACAAGCTGAAGAAGAAAGGGGTCTGTCTTTTCAATGCCAAAGTTGTGTACATGAATTCATGTGCATGGCATGTTGAATACATGACCTACAATGTAAACTGAAATTCAGCCTTAAAGGGATCTAGTAACTTTGTCTCAATTGATCAAACTCATCTGCATCTCTAGTGTTTGTTTTTTCATGCCTGGTATTAAACAAAGAGAATATTTGACAAACCATCATTGGTTTGAATTTTTGTTTGCATCATTATTTGAGTTAGTTATGATTTACTTTTAACAAAACCCGGGGATCATTTTAACCGTGTACAAAACTTATGGCTATGAGTTGGCGAATAACACGTTATAATTTTTGTGCATTTGTCAGCCATGTAACATTCATGGAACATGGAATGTTCATACATCACCCAGTGGACAAATGAGATAACAGAAATACACAATTTATCAACCCTATGTCAGTTTTCGCATAATATGTCAACACAACTTAATACTACATGTACATCCCTTTAAACAGTATTAAAGGCAGAAGAAACCTATATATATATATATATGCCATTATGCGGAGGATGGGAAAAGCTTGGAAGAGAGGAGGGAGGGAGGGAGGGGGGGGGGGGGGGGGGGTAATGAATGATGAACTCTGATTGTACTGGAGGGCACGCATCCGATGGAGCGACGATGAGCGGGGATACGGGTGGGCGGCGGAGGAGAAAAACCATCCAATTTACGATTGGACAAAAAAAGAAACAATGAAGGGGACAAAGGACGTACATAATGTGTTTACAAAGGACGTTCATGTGTTTACAAGTGCACGATGAAAAGATGCACCCTCAGGGACGATAAGTAAGTGATAATATCACATCGCTAAAGTTGGCTTCGTTCCATTAAAGACCTATCATCCGCAATCAAAAACTGTTTTGCTGCGCATCTCTAACTGTTTGTTATTGTTCCCTATTTTCAATATGTGTATCTGATCGTGTTCTTTGTTATTGTTCCCTATTTCTTGAGGAAAAATTAGCACAAATGCTGTGCTAATCGCATGCAAATATTTTACAGACCTATCAAACACTATATATGTCCCTACTATAAGTAACTGCGTGTGATATGATCCTAATGAAGTATCAAAACTCTTCAGTTCCTTGTCGCTGATATTACTCATTGTAATGCATTGTATATGTATGGTTAAATGGTAACGAGAGGGCTAATACAGCTCTTGCATGGCATCTGACCCTGCTATCTTTCTATTGATAAAGGCCTCTCTACTCCGTTTCTAATATCATATCATCATCGGTTGAGATTGAGAAGGGCGCTAAGTCGCATAATCATGCTCAAAGTTTTGGGTCCTTGTAGAAACTAAGTTGAGCTGTCTTTAATATTTGATAGATATTCCCTAAATTTGAAATGATCATGATGTGAAAACTTGGCATTATATAGAGGTGGCGCTAAGTATCTATCCTACAAGATGGTTTGTATATAACTTAAGTTAGCCACCAATTGACTTAATGCCCTTCTGACTATCACCGGACGATATCATATCAAAACTGTAAGTAGCCTGTCCAAACAACATTGTCATTGGAGCCCTTCTTGCCATTACACACTTAACACACACTAGTTTCATAACCAGGCATATCAGATTTGTATGCAGAAATCAATTTAGCCACAAATTGACTTAATGCCTTTCCGACTCTCACCCGATGAGGAGGATATCATATCAAAACTATAAGTAGCCTGTCCAAACAACACTGGAGCCCTTCTTGCCATTACACACTTAACACACACTAGTTTCATAACCAGGCATATCAGATTTGTATGCAGAAATCAATTTAGCCACAAATCGACTTAATGCCTTTCTGACTCTCACCCGATGAGGATGATATCATATCAAAACTATAAGTAGCCTGTCCAAACAATATTGGAGCCTTTCCCACCATTACAAACCATAATATACACACTAGTATCATGGTATCCAGAACCAGGCATATCAGTTTGTTTGTGTTATGATATGGAGCCCTAAAGCCAGAAGATGATTTACAAATTATTCTACCATTAGCAACGAATGCTAGTACTGCTACTGTGTTGTGCGTATCGTGGTATAGTCTAGGACGAGAGCAAGAACAAAATAAAACTTCATTTTGTTGAATGTTGCTTGTAAGTATTGGCTTCCATGGTGGTGTAGACAGTACGTGTGTTTTGCGGATGCACCATGTGAGAGGAGAGGATTGGTGAGTCCTGAGAGGGACTGTTGGTATTCTTTCTAGGATAGTCCTAAAAAGGTCTGTGGTAGTCCTAGAAAGGACTGTTGGTAGTCCTGGAAAGGACTGTTGGAAGTCCTGGAAAGGACTGTTGGAAGTCCTGGAAAGGACTGTTGGTATTCTTTCTTGAGCTTGTAGTTCTAATAAGAGCTACATTTTGTTGGTCTATATTTCTATTAAAGGGCATCAAGCGTGGGGATGCTACATAGCGGGTCGCCATTTTGAACTGGGTTAGTTTGCGCGCACCGCAATGACACTGAGCTAACGTGCATTACGCACCGTGCGCAACGCGTATGCAAGATGGCGCAGCGCATCTCATTTGACGAATCTGAACTACCTTTAAGACTTCCAACTAGCACCACCGCTGCCATGGAAAGGTTGACCATTTTTAAACAACCCTAACTTTGACATTTACAGGGACTCTTTCATGAGTTTGCGGGGGCTCATTTAGCCATTTTCAGGGCTGAATATTAACAACGGCGCTATTAATTGGTTGTTTCAAGGCAAACAAAGGAATAAAATAGAATACATCACATGCCTTCAAACACAAGTTTATTTCTGTGTCGAAAAGTGCAAAATAAACGGTATTTGAAGAATATTTATGACGATTACAAATGTAATGTCAACGAGAAAAGAACGGTGCAAACAAAAAGAAGAAGGAAAATACCCAAGGTTCATTCCTAGATGTTTGCATTTCCCATTTAGTAAATATAATTAATATGTTGCACAATGATCATGGGTCGGACTCGGAGGGATGAAACTTCAAGGGCAGATTAAATTGGTAACAAAAAATTCAATGACGTTCATTACAACAATGTTTGGAAATCTGGACTTTAGTCATGATGTATATTATGAACTTAATAGTATACTGTGATTAATGATTTTGTTGATGATATTTGATGAGTGATAAATTGATGTGAGTAAAGTTCATGTTAGAACAGCTTAAACATTGTTGTAGATATATATGGACAGTTGTATAGGAATCATTTTTGATTAATGACGTTGTTAGAAGATGGTATTGATACCTACAAACTGTGAATAAAGTTCACGTTTCCAATTTCCGGACAAACATTAATCAGTTCATCGTCTTGTTATAAACCTAGTACAAATTTCATTTTATGCACATTTAGAACATGTTAAAGTTATACCAAAGTTATACGTGGCATTGTGTTGAATAAATTTAGTGCATTTCAGGTGGGAAGCAGAACTGGTTTATCTTTTTTATTCCCACGAGACTGCAGAGAATTTAGCAATATAAAAAGGAACAGTTGTACCGTGATTACAGGTGTAATTGCATAATATCTGGCCATTTAAACCTTCTTTTAGCCATTAGGCAACAAATGGTGTAATTCTTTAACAATTGTCTTCTATTTTCCAAATCCTTCTCCCCTCCTTTAAATACGGATTATCTTTTCATTTAAATCAATTAAGCTTTCTTCTAGTGGACTTTGGTATTTAAACTGCCTCTCTCTTATGCTTTGATCAGAGCGCCATTTCAGCCTGTTGCCAAAGACATCCATCGTAAAATAGGTTTTCAATAATCTGTTCAGAATACCCATTGATTCGAAGATCCTCTGAAGGTTTAAGATGAATATAGAAAGTCAGGCCTATTACTGTACATTAAGGTGTGGGCGATCCACCTGCTGCATTGCATGTAAATGTCTTAATTTGACATAGCTTGGTTGGAAAGTTAAAAGAAAATTATGGAAAATTATTTGAAGATCCTCAGGATTAAGCTTTTACAAGAATAGTCATGCCTCTTAATTTTCAAGGTAACCTGCATACCCCATTGCAAATTAAATGTGAACATTCAACTCCTATCCACCTGCTCTATTGCATGTAACTTTCAGAATTGTATGTACATGTAGCTTGATGGAAAACTGAAGAAAATTATGGGAAAATTATTTGAAGATCCTCGGGACTTAGATTACCTAAATTATACAAACCTCAAGGTAGATGGAAACAATCAACTATAATCCATTGATTCTTTTGCATGTAACTTCTTGGAAAATTCAAGAAGATAAAAGGAACATGTTGGTGCTTTCAAACATGTTGGCACCAGATAGGCAGTGTATTAATTATATGGGTGTGATACTAGCGAGGGTTAAAGGGGTTAAACAGTGACGCCATGAATATTTACCGTATATGCTGGTGTATTAACCGCACCTTTTTTCCACAAAAAAAAAAAAAAAAAAAAAGGGGTGCGGTTAATACACGACCGTATTAACCGCACTTTTTTTTATTTAAAAATTTTTTTTTTTTAGGGGGTGCGGTTAATACACCGGAGCGGTTAATACACCGACAAATACGGTAGTCAGAAGGCCGTGTTGTAATAGATCACATCGATATCTCAGATACTAGTACTATAGTTTAACAATGAGGCCATGAACATTTAGTCAGAAAGCTGTGTTCTAATAGATCACATCGATATCTTAGATAATAGTACTGTAGTTTAACAATGTCGCCATGACCATTTAGTCAGAAAGCCATTTTCGAATTGATCACATCGATATCTCAGATACTGTATGTACTGTAGTTGAACAATGTCGCCATGAACATTTAGTCAGAAGGCCGTGTCCTAATAGATCACACATCGATATATCGCAGAGAGGAACGATGAAGAAGAAAAGTGGTCAATACCATTTTGTGGGGACAAAGGCTGGCGACGGGATTATCGCCAATTAAGCCACCCTCAGCACTTGTGTGTATTATTGTATTCAGAGATGGCCCTTTTGTTGGACCGGCTTACTCCAATGCGTAATTGTCTGTATTGCTGTGTAATGCGATGCGGCGCACGGAGTGAACGGAAGGCCGTCTCGTAGTTGCAGCGCTGAATACATGTATGTATTTATGCACCGACTGAGTTCATTCATTCGCACAGTTCTCTCTCGTGAAAGGTGGATGTGTGTACTACCCGGTCGCAGCGCAGAAAGGGATATTCGATCTACATGTACTGTACACATTTTGTCTGTCGGCTGAAAAGAAGTACTAGGATATTGTGTGCACTGTGTATATAGTTTTATGTGTCTACATAAAAACTGCATTTTAAGGTTGGAGAAAGGGGATTATAAGTGCTCAGGAAATTCTTTGTAATCATTTGCGAAGTTGTTATTAAATAGAGTTGATTTCAGAGAGGGAGAGAGAGAACAAACTCTGTGGATCTACCATTGGAATCAAACTAATTAAAACGTTTTAAAGTTGACTTTTACCAAGCCTGCAATGGATTTACATTGGATTTTATGTTTGGAATAATCACAATTTGTTGCAGAATTATAGGTATGGTATAATGTTCTTAAATGGTAGTTTGGAAATGTACAGTTGTCGTTACCTGGCTTTATTCTCACCAGCCAAGAAGATGTAATGTTTTCGCTGAATAATACCACCGACCCTCTCCTTACAATAACTATACCACCGCTGTAGCTCTTATCAGAACTACAAGCTCAAGAAAGAATACCAACAGTCCTTTCCAGGACTACCACAGTCCTTTTTAGGACTATCCTAGAAACAATACCAACAGTCCTTCTCAGGACTCTCCAATCTTCCCTTCTTACATGGTGCAACTGCAAACCAACGTATTATCTAAATAATATTTCATTGCATTGTATGATAGACAAACCTGGCAAATATAAATATGTTCATTGTCATATACTTTCATTAACCTGATTTTCCATTTGATGGATTTGAAGGCAGATCTGCGTAAAATTCTCATTCTGTTGTTCTTTAATTAACCTGATTTCAAATTCAAAGTTACCTGTATATAATATATTCATTGTTATGATTTTGTGTAATTAACCTAAATTTTTTTGTCAGTTAATGAGCTCTGCAAAAGGAAAAGAAAAAAAGAAACACACAGGTAGATCTATACCCAATCGTATTCTTTTATTGACAGTCATCCCTGTCATGAGGATGAGTCAAGTATAGACAATACTTTGTTTACATGACCTCAGCGAGATCAATTTCTAGCGTGCATGCATGCACGAGGAGGGAAGTCGCGCTTGGCGTACCTGACACCGGAAACCATCCCGCAGTTAATCGACGAAATTAGTTTGACCAAATAAAACGCATCGCTGGCCGAGAACACACACGGGCACAGATAATTTCATTACCGCAGCGAGAGAGAGAGAAAACTACCACACAGAGTTATTTCTGTCATTCATTCATTCATTCATTCATTCATTTGTGTATTCGTTCATGAATTTATTTACAGTTTGGTAGCACAGTTGATTTGAACTTGCATGAACTGAGAGAAGTTCGAACTCCCACAATGGATGCTTGGTTTGTTATGTTTCAATCATGTTTTTGTAAAACTATTGTTCTTGTTTCACCATTCTGTTAGGGATAATACAGCTTTTAACAATTCTTATTGCTTATAAAATAGTCAAATAGTCCATAGTCAGTTGAAGAAAATGAGAATTGGCTTTAGTCTTTGCAAGACTCGCAAATAATTTGGGGCTTTACCATTTACCATTTTATAGGGAAGCTAAAATGTCTATTTTTATCAAAAAGTGTTTGCATCCACACATCTGAGACAGCTCTAGGTGTTTCTTCTCAAGTTATTACTGACTCCCTACCATGAAACCTGTTAATTGTGAAACTCTCTTTAACCCATTGACTACAGGAACCTGGCCCCATATTCATGAAACCCCACTAGCTTAGTTCCTTGCTAAGTGTATTTTTGATGTGCAGTTTGTTGAGCAAGAAATATGTGCCCTAGTCCCCAACTAGGGTCAACTGAGTAAGCTTTAGCTACCCACTAAGTTGACCTTCGTTAGAAACTAAAAGATCTTGCATATCATTCTTAGCCACGTCATCCAAAATAGAATTAGCAAGGAACTAAGCTAGCAGGCTTTCATGAATATGGGCCCAGGTGGGCCCTGTTTTGACTCTGATGTGAATTTTCAAAATTTAGTCTGAAACGGGTTAAAGTCTGTTGCCTGTTTTTGTTATGTTTTGTTGTGAGGAAGATTGATCGCACATTTTTTTGTCCTCAAGGGAATGTATAGAACGGAGAATCTTATATTATTGTGATACAATTCCCATGTGATACTAATGCCCCCCTCCCAGCCAATTCATGTATTATATACCAGGGGTCTTTTATTAGAAAGAAATCAATCGTATTGGGCTATTTTAGTATAGAATCTCATTGTACCTAGGTCTTTATTAAAAAAAAGTCATTTTTACCAGGGGTCTTGTATTATGTGAAAGTAATTGTACTGGTGAGCTTTTTTTATCGACCATTTTTAGAACTGGTCATTGTCTCCCTATCATTTAAGTCATTTAATTAGCTTGGGACATTAAATCAGCTGTTATCGATGGGCCCCCGTAAAGTTGTGAACAACCTGTCGCGAGAAGCCCGGAATAATCCCAAATTAATTGACAGCACTCTTTTGAGTGTCTTGATTGGTATTGATAGCCGGGGCATCTAATGAATTCAATGAAAGTTCTGCAGAGGTAGAGAGAGAGAGAGAGAGAACAGTGAAATAGTCAAAGAAATAAAAGGGAATTATAATAGTAGCTATATAATAGAAGATGGAGAGACAGAGGGGAAAAACGCAGAGAGATAGAGATAGAAAGAGATGTCTAGAAGGAGGCAGAGATATACAGAGAGATACAGATGCCGAGTGATAGAGGTTGAGAGAGGTAGATAGAGGTGGAAATAGATAGAAAGAGTTAGAGAGATAGATACAGAGATGGAGAGATAGAGATACAGGTAGGAAAAGATATGGAAAGTTGGAGATACTGTTAGAGAGATAGAAATAGAGGTGGAAAGATAGATAAAGAGATGGAGAGATAGAGATACAGGTAGGAAGAGATATGGAAAGTTGGAGATACTGTTAGAGAGATAGAAATAGAGGTGGAAAGATTGATAAAGAGATGTAGAGATAGAGGTAGGAAGAGATATGGAAAGTTGGAGATACTGTTAGAGAGATAGAAATAGAGGTGGAAAGATTGATAAAGAGATGGAGAGATAGAGATACAGGTAGGAAGAGATATGGAAAGTTGGAGATACTGTTAGAGAGATAGAAATAGAGGTGGAAAGATTGATAAAGAGATGTAGAGATAGAGGTAGGAAGAGATATGGAAAGTTGGAGATACTGTTAGAGAGATAGAAATAGAGGTGGAAAGATTGATAAAGAGATGGAGAGATAGAGATACAGGTAGGAAGAGATATGGAAAGTTGGAGATACTGTTAGAGAGATAGAAATAGAGGTGGAAAGATAGATAAAGAGATGGAGAGATAGAGATAGAGGTATAGGAAGAGATATGGAAAGTTGGAGATACTGTTAGAGAGATAGAAATAGAGGTGGAAAGATAGATAAAGAGATGGAGAGATAGAGATACAGGTAGGAAGAGATATGGAAAGTTGAAGATAGTATTAGAGAGATGGAAATAGAGGTGGAGGGATAGAGGTAGAGAGGGATAGGTATAACAGTAGAGAGATAGAGAAGGGGGTAAAAGAGGTGGGCAAGAAGAAAAAAGATAGAGAGAGACAGAAAGAGATAAAGAGAAGTAGACGAAATAGGAGATGGGGAAGGATAAGGTAGCGAGGGGAAAAGGGGAACATTATTCAATGTATTGATCACAAAAAAGGTGAAAGGGTTCTGCAGACGATCGTGCAGCTCATTAATAGCTCCGACACGTTTGCGAGACATCCAAATTTGACACTTTTGTGGCAATGTAAATTGTAAATGGTGCAATTACTGCAGAAAAGGGAAAAGTTGAATGGCTTATTACCATTTCTTGAAGAAAGTAAAAATCAGAAAGCATATTTCTCGAGAGTGGAGATGCAATGACCTTTTCTGGAGCACCATCCAGACATTTATGAAGTCAGCGAAGTCTTGTTGTTGAAGCGCTTTCCACTGGAAAGTTGCTATGCCGTTGTCTAGCCGAAGTGCCATTGAAGTATTTTTGTTATAGACTGTTCAACTTGTCAACAGGTATCCTGCGAAAATAACTAACCCCTTGCCCTGATGACATGTTTTGCAAATGAAATGATATAACTATTTGCCATGCTAACGTTCAGGCCTCTATGTGAAATAATGTTATACTTGGGGAGAAAGTTGGTACCAAAGATCTGTAATAGCTT